>CM046954.1:31801231-32401231 GCA_025698515.1 Gossypium sturtianum
TCAAAGTAACATGCTTACAAAGCTGTTGTATTTACTAAGTGCAGAGTGCAAACATTACTTTCATTAATAACAAACAGTATATAGAAACAGAAAGAAAGAAGAATACAGAACAAAACCTCAACCCATTCTTGAGCCCAATCGGGACCCCTAACCCTTTTAAATTAATATTTTAGCACACACCACATAAAATGCACAATGCCCAAAATTCGAGGATGTTACATATGAGCTGTAGATGAACATACTTTGTTCTTGAATTTTGATGAATTTAGCTTTAAATAGGGCTAAATTGAGAAAATGGTAAATTAAGGGACTAAATTGCAAATTTGATGAAAATGTAGCTCTGTATGTGATGTATATGTATTCGCCAAGCATGTATATGTGTGGATTTGTGAATTTGATGTTTTGTGAAAATGGACTAGATTGATAAAAATGTACAAATGTGAGGGCTAGATTGCAAATAGTCCAAAATGTGTGTCTTGGATTGAATTGAATGAGCTATTGAATAAAAGGGTTAATTCTGAATATGTTTAGATCAAGAGCCGAGGAAAGCAGATTTAGATCGCGGAAAGCGAAAATGTAACCGAGTGTAATCGCTTTCATTCGATAAACCGAATCCGGTGTAAGTCACTATGCAAATAAATGTATATGTATGTAATTATAATTGTTCATATGATTAATGTTGGTGATGAATGCCTATGAGAAGTTCTACATATAAATTCCGAGAAAAGTTCATATAGTGACTAAGTCCGGTGAAGTCCCGTGAACCTAGGGAGTCGTTAGGATTAGCTATGTCATGACATAGGTATCATGCTCGCTTTATCATGTATAAGACCACGCCCGACGCTGGCATCGATATGCTTTACGCGCAGAAAGACCTCGCCCGGGACGCTGACATCGATATAAGTTTTATGTATAAGACCACGTCCCGACGCTGGCATCGAGATAAGCTTTACGTGTAAGACCATGTCGTGACATCGGCATCGTATTGATACGTATAAGACCGTCGTCGATAGCGCATCAATGTCTCGAGTGCATGTAAGACCTCAAATCTGGGCGTTGGCATTGTACGCACCATTCCAGCTTCCGAGTATCCTACCAGATTCCTTACAGTTCAACCGCAAGTTTGTGATACTGAAATAGCCATGTAAAATAGTGAATCATTCAGTATCGTTGATTCATACACTAAAGTGTGTATATAAGGTAAGTTCCTATGTAACCTTGCTGCTATGATGGTTATGGACCTTTGAAATAGTTTTGTGCATAAGAGACTTTTGGAATTGATGAATGTGGCAAATGTGGCCAATAGTATGAACCAAAGTATATATGTGAGAAGATGTTATGTATATGAAAATGTGCCTATATTTCTATATGCTTATATACTTGTCTATTAAGTTTATTTGTATATGACTTACTAAGCTTTTGGAAAGCTTACTCTGTGTGTGTGTTTTTCTCTATTTTTTTTAGGTCGTCAAGCCATCAAGGCTCTGGGACCATTACAGTGATCATCATCACACTACTAAACTTATTTTGCACCTTTTTGAGAATGAATATAGCTAAATATGGCATGCTGTATAGGCTAGATATGTGTAAATGTTTATGAAGTGAACTTAGCCATGTGATTTGGCAAGAATTGAGTTGGTAATATGCTTGAATGTATGAGTTATATGATGCAAATTTTGATATGTTTTGATGCTTATGAAATGGTTAATTTTGGATAAGCAAATGGATGATATATGCTTGAGATGATTTGGGTTTTAGTTTGTAATTTGGTAGGAAGAGAATTAGTATCGAATGTGTTGATGGAATGTTCATTTTGGTATGTTTTTGTTACTATATATGCATGAAATGAGATGAATAATGATGCTTAGGCATGACCCTTTTGGGTGGCATTTAGGCCTTGTAAATGGCCTATAATGTCACACTGCCAGGCACACGGGCATGCCTAAGACCGTGATTGTATTGGCAAAATGTATCTTAAATAGCACACCGCCTCAACATGGGCATGTCAATCCGCCGTGTGTACAAGTCGCAGAGCTAGCTAAGATCACATGGCCATGGCACACGGCGTGCTTGAGTGGCCGTTGGGAAAGCCGCGATATGGCCTAGAAGCACACGGTTCACAGCTGCACACGGGCGTGCCTAGTGACCGTGTTGATATAGTCGTGATATGGACACGGATGGACACACAAAAGTGTCTAGAAGCCATAGAGGGCACACGGTCTCCTCCCACGGGCGTGTCTCTCTGTATTTTGGAAAAGTTTTTAATTTTCATGAAATATTATATGTGTTTCAATTTAGTCCCAACTCGGTTTATATGCATGCTTTAGGTCTTGATGACTCATCTAAGGGACACTATGTTTGTTAATGATGAATGTAATGTATGAAATGTTATGTAAGTTTCCGATCTGTCAGTAATGCTCCTAACCCTAGTCCGACATCTACACTGTTAGGTGTTACACCAAGTACTTAACCTCCGCTCACCTGTAAAATCGCCTCAAGACAGAACTAAAAAAACTAACAACTATTTATTAGCTATGCCGTGAGGCTTGTAGAGAAAACAACTTCTTCTAAAAAAAAAACTTTTCTTTTACTTCTTTCTTCTCTTTTTGTATCAATTGCTTACAAACTATTTATAAGCTATAGTCTCATTTCTTCAAAAACTGGAAAGTATTTATAAACCAAAATTAAAACCCACTAAAAAAGCAAGACTCTTGACCTTTCATTCTCCTAAAAAAAGTCGACATTTAACGCTTATTCAACAAAACTCCCCAGAAACTTAAATGCTTCTCCATCATCCTTTATCTTGGGATTAATTTCTTGCAATTGTCGAGGAAGTACCATCGAGAGATGGTTTCGTGAAGATATCCACGACTTGGTCCCGCTTGCCACGTGCACTAATTTTCACACTTCCTTCCTTTATATGATCTCGGATGAAGTGAAAGCTAATGTCAATGTGTTTTCTTCTCTCATGATTCAATCGGGTTCTTTGCCAACTCAATTGCTAATTTATTGTCCACTCATATCTCGGGCCGCACTTGAGATTGTTGTTGCTCCAACTCGCCCAATAAATTTCTCGAGCCATATAGCATGACACATACACCAAGACGCTACCACATATTCACTTCACATGTCGAGAGTGTAACACCCCATACCCGGATCTCGAGACCAAGACCGGATACGAGACATTACCATGCTTGAACTTCACTTAAACATGTACTTACTGCCATAAAATTTTTGTTCCGAATTAAAACTTCTCTTTCTCGGTCTATTCATACCTTTCATGGGCCTACGAGGCCTTAACCACTTGTCTAAAAACTTTCTGAACATATTCGTAAACTTTTCTTTAGAGCAGAGGTTCACACGCCCATGTTGTATGGGACACGCCTGCACCCCTAAAACATGCCCGTGTCTTTCATCCGTGGTGGATAATCGAAAAATACACACCGCTCGGATACACGCGTGGCCCCAAACCGCGTTCAAAACCCCAGAGATTCTCGCCAATGCCTCACGACCAAGGCACACGCCCGTGTTTACCACCCGTGGTGCACACCGACTACCTTAACACGGCCTAGAGTCTAAAAACACACGCCGTGACTGGTCCGTGGTCTATTCTCGACTTAAGATACAATGGTGCGAGGTGCACACCCAGACACACACCCAGTGTCCATCCGTGTGGGCACTTAGAGGCTATTTACCAAGTCAATTGCCACCCCAAATCAAGACTAAACTCAAGCTCAATTCAAAGAACTCAAGTATTACATCATTTATGAACAATACAACATGCTTCATTGATATTAATAACATACATACTTAGTCAATCTTGGCCAATCACTTAGCCATTTACAAAAGAATAATAAACTTGATAGCCCATACTTTTGCCCTTTCTACGACATATACTCAAAATGAAACGTTTCCTATACATGCCATACTTAATATAATTTCAACTTAGCTATACCAAAATAAGGATTGATAGTGTGCTTCGAGCCCGACTTCAACGATCCACAAGTTAGTTTGGCAGACTACATAGAAAGAAAGGATAAAAGACGTAAACATTTAGCTTAGTAAGTTTGCATAATATTCATAGCAACATACTTGCTTAATATAAACCATTTGACATCAACAATGGTATCATAAATTTCAGCTATAAAGCTTACTTACTCATGCTTGATTTTTTCTTATCTCATGAAACTTACTAGTCTCATACTTGGGAGGTGAACAAGGCACTGTGATCACTTAATCACATTGATCAAAGATACTTTAACATAATAATCATAATCTCCGATTCATCATTCATAACATGAATAATACTCATTTTCAACTTGATAATAACTTTGCTTACTCAACTTTCTTGCTATCTCACTTTAACTTTACATGAACTTGATGCCAAAGCCATATCCTAGATACGGTCTTACATGGAATATCTCATCTTGGTTTCGAGGCCATGTCTTGACATGGACTTATACGGTCTTTCTTGTTCTCACCAATGCCATGCCTTGGCTTGGACTTACATGGGATCTCTTTCTCTTAATAGCTTTTCAATGCCAAGCTTGCCTTGACTTACATGATAACTTGTTCAATGCCAAGCTTTCCTTGGACTTACATGATAACTTATTCAATGCCAAGCTTGCCTTGGACTTACATGATAACTTGCTTGATTGTTTCTATAAACCAAATAGTAACATATTCTAGGCCCACATTTAGTATGCTTTTGGATGAATTATCCTTTGATTTATGTAAAAGGTGCTCTTAATCCTTTCTTTTCATGTCTTATACTCGTGAAAGCACCAAGGATAAAAAGAACGAAACAGCTCAAAACTGACCAAACTGGACCAATAAGAAAATTAACACGGCCGACTTGGACCCACATGGCCGCGCCAAGTCAATCATCTAGAACGCGTCTAACCCGACTCACATGGCCGTGCCTCATTAAAGAAATCCAAACACGGCTGGCCCATGATTTACACAGCGTGTGCCATGGCCATGCCCCATAACCGTGAAAGCTACCGACTTTACAACCACGGCGTAACACGCCGTGCCTTAAACCCGTGTCAACATAATCGACTTATCGAACACAAAGCAGACACGCAGCGTGGGGTAACCAACACGCCTAGGAACACGACCGCGCGATGCGGCCGCAGAATCGACACACCCTCAACCCACTGGGTGTGGTAAATTACCGACTTGAGATTCTATTTAAATACCATGCCCCTCTCCTTTTTCTCCTTACCTACTCTTCTTCTTCTTCCTTCCTTTCTTTTCTCCTTTTTTTTTTTTTCTTTCCTAATAAATCCTCGACTCTTGAGCTACAACAAAATCATATCCATGGCAAAGAAGCGTAAAAGGCCAATCTCCTCAAAGGAGACCGATTCACCCGAAGTTCATGCCTAGCCTTCATCCAAACAAGAAGCCAAGGGTCTTTGAGACCAATTATCCTGTTTCTTTATTTTAACATTCTCCTTTATTTTCCTTATCTTTACCTCTCTCTTCTCGCTTAATTCAGTTCATTTTGTTTTAGTTTTTTGTTTTTAGGTTCTTAAGGCCGCTTGGGAATCACGCCACTTCCACCATCACCAACAACTCACACCTTCAAAGTCACACCACCTCTCGAACCATCTACCATAAGGATTCTCAAGCCCCTTTATCTTTTAAACTTAGTTTATTTTCTTTCTTAGTCTCCTTCTCTTTATCTTTCTTGTCTTTAATTATATTATTAGTATATTATTAAGGTTTCTTTAGATTTCCTCAAGCTAATTCTCCACGAGCCTCCCAATTTCTTCATCTAGCGCAGTTCGCCATCCAGACACTACCATCACCACCAACAAAGGAACAATCTCTTCTCAAGGAATCATCCAAAATTCAGGAAGTTTTCACTTATCCCTCATATCCGATGATTTTATTACAAGGTTAGTATATATCTTTGTACATTGAGGGCAATGTACATCTCAAGTGTGGGGGTGAACAACCTAAAAGATACCTAACTCAAAGCCCTGAATTTAGTCTTGTTTGAAAGTAAATTACTCATATTACTAATTAGGATGAAATTTCTGATGATTTATGATTTTTAGTGATATGTTTTAGATTAAGTCATTGATAATTGTGCATTGATAATTAAATTTGAAGAATACTAGAGAATCAAGCATGATAAGTCTATTTTTCTAAATTAAAATTTGCTAGGTTGTCAAACCGAGTTTAAATATTATCTTGAAGTTTGAAATTTACGAGGTTGACATCTAAATACCCATAATTTTTGTGAGTTTTTGAGCCTTATAGAGCATATATTCTTTTTCTTGCTCACTTTATTGATTATGAGTATGTCAACATTGATTTGTTATTCTAGAACTTGCATCGATTATACATGTCGAGACCACACTTTTGATTTGATACACAGAGATGATAAAGGCACCTAGGATTTAACCTACTAACTCCATTAAAAAGCCTACCTTCACAATTAACCCCTAGTGAACCCTTTTAACCCTAACAACCCTATTTATTGACATAACCGCTAATATTAACCTGTAACCCTTTGTTTTTGTTATCACCATATCGAGATTTGATCTCGATTAGTTGCCTAATTATGAATTTTAGTAGTTTATCCTTTATTATGTATTTAGTTTGTTCTTAAAAATATGAAGTATATTCATTATTAGTTATGTGATTAAATGAGCTTATACATAAATTCCAAATATCAAGAAGAAGCTCGTATTTTTAGTATTATTAGTTTTCAATTGATGTAATTATTATTAGTTCATTAGTTCTTAGCTAGGTAATTTGTCAATTCAAACTCGATTCTAACCCTCTAATTCAACCTTTTTCCACACCTTAACCCTAGCCCCATACAACCCTAACAAAGACCTTTTGATTTGTGTTTCATCTCATATTTCAAGTGGTGGAGATTTGATTTTCATGCAAGCCTATGGGATTAACTCTTCATGTTTGACTTTTGAGTGCCTAAATTCTCAACCTTAAACACTTTGAGTGATTTGAGTGAATCTTTTTGAGGATGTCAATCCTTGTCGATTTCAAATTAAAGGTAATTATCTAGATAAAGGAGACGCCTAAGTTTTCGAAATGCTACAAAATCTATGACTTATAATGTTTGAATTTTTAGGACTCTTTGAGTTGAATTATCCATGTATAAATTATCTCTGAATTATGATGAGACACTATCAATAGGAATTATGAATTACAGGAAGTTCATTTTAATTGTAAGTTGAGAATTTTGCTTGAGGATAAGCAAAAGCTTAAGTGTGGGGTATTTGATAACCGAAATAGTAACATATTCTAGGCCCACATTTAGTATGCTTTTGGATGAATTATCCTTTGATTTATGTAAAAGGTGCTCCCAACCTTTCTTTTCATGTCTTATACTCGTGAAAGCACCCAAGGATAAAAAGAACGAGAATGGGCTCAAAACGGACCAAAACGGACCAATGAGAAAATTAACACTACCGACTTGGACCCACACGCCGCGCTAAGTCAATCATCTAGAACACGGCCAACCCCGACTCACATGGCCGTGCCTTTATTAAATAAATCCAAACACGGCCTCGTCCATGATTTACACGCGTGTGCAAAGCATGGCCATGCCCCATAACCGTGAAGTTACCGACTTTACAACCACGGGCAGAACACGCCGCGCCTTAAACCCGTGTCAACATAATCCGACTTGTCGAACACAAAGCTAGACACGAGCGTGGGGGTAACCAACACGCTTAGGAACACGGCCGCAAGCGATGCGTCAGGTGAATCGACACACCCTCAACCCACGGGTGTGGTAAATTACTGCACTTGAGATTCTATTTAAATACCATGCTCCTCTCCTTTTTCTCCTTACCTACTCTTCTTCTTCTTCCTTCCTTTCTTTTCTCCCTTTTGTTTTTTTCCTTTTCCTAATAAATCCTCGTGACTCTGAGCTACAACAAAATCATATCCATGGCAAAGAAGCGTAAAGGCCAATCTCCTCAAAGGAGACCGATTCACCTCGAGTTCATGCCTCAGCCTTCATCCAAACAAGAAGCCAAGGGTCTTTGAGACCAATTATCTGCTTTCTTTTATTTTAACATTCTCCTTTATTTTCCTTATCTTTACCTCTCTTCGCTTAATTCAGCCATTTTGTTTTAGTTTCTTTTTTTAGGTTCTTAAGGCTGCTTGGGAATCACGCCACTTCCACCATCACCAACAACTCACTACCTTCAAAGTCACACCACCTCTCTAACCATCTACCATAAGGATTCTCAAGCCCTTTATCTTTTAAACTTAGTTTATTTTCCTTCTTAGTCTCCTTCTCTTTATCTTTCTTGTCTTTAATTATATTATTAGTATATTATTAAGGTTTCTTTAGATTTCTCAAGCAATTCTCCACGAGCCTCCTAATTTCTTCATCTAGCGCAGTTCACATCCGACGGCCCATCACCACCACCAAAGGCACAATCTCTCTCAAGGAATCATCCGAAAATTCAGAAGTTTTCACTTATCCCCATATCTCGATGATTTTATTACAAGGTTATTATATATCTTTGTACATTGAGGGCAATGTACATCTCAAGTGTGGGGGTGAACAACCTAAAAGATACCTAACTCAAAGCCTCAATTTAGTCTTGTTTGAAAGTAAATTACTCATATTACTAATTAGGATGAAATTTCCGATGATTTATGATTTTTATTGATATGTTTTAGATTAAGTCATTGATAATTGTGCATTGATAATTAAATTTGAAGAATACTAGAGAATCAAGCATGATAAGTCTATTTTTCGTAAATTAAAAATTTGCTAGGTTGTCAAACCGAGTTTAAATATTATCTTGAAGTTTGAAATTTACGAGGTTGACATCTAAATACCCATAATTTTTGTGAGTTTTTGAGCCTTATAGAGCATATATTCTTTTTCTTGCTCACTTTATTGATTATGAGTATGTCAACATTGATTTGTTATTCTAGAACTTGCATCGATTATACATGTCGAGACCACACTTTTTGATTTGATACACGAGATGATAAAGGCACCTAGGATTTAACCCACTAACTCCATTAAAAAGCCTACCTTCACAATTAACCCCTAGTGAACCCCTTTAACCCTAACAACCCTATTTATTGACATAACCGCTAATATTAACCTGTAACCCCTTTGTTTTTGTTATCACCATATCGAGATTTGATCCGATTAGTTGCCTAATTATGAATTTTAGTAGTTTATCCTTTATTATGTATTTAGTTTGTTCTTAAAAAAATGAAGTATATTCATTATTAGTTATGTGATTAAATGAGCTTATACATAAATTCCAAATATCGAAGAAGAAGCTCGTATTTTTAGTATTATTAGTTTTCAATTGATGTAATTATTATTATTAGTTCATTAGTTCTTAGTTAGGTAATTTGTCAATTCAAACCCGATTCTAACCTCTAATTCAACCTTTTTCCACACATTAACCCTAGCCCCGTTAAGCAACCCTAACAAAGACCTTTTGATTTGTGTTTCATCTCATATTTCAGTGGTGGAGATTTGATTTTCATGCAAGCCTATGGGATTAACTCTTCATGTTTGACTTTTTGAGTGCCTAAATTCTGAACCTTAAACACTTTGAGTGATTTGAGTGAATCTTTTTTGAGGATGTCAATCCTTGTCGATTTCAAATTAAAGGTAATTATCTAGATAAAGGAGACGCCTAAGTTTTCGAGCTACAAAATCTATGACTTATAATGTTTGAATTTTTAGGACTCTTTGAGTTGAATTATCCATGTATAAATTATCTCTCAATTATGATGAGACACTATCAATAGGAATTATGAATTACAGAAGTTCGCTTTTAATTGTAAGTTGAGAATTTTGCTTGAGGATAAGCAAAAGCTTAAGTGTGGGGGTATTTGATAAACCGAAATAGTAACATATTATAGGCCCACATTTAGTATGCTTTTAGATGAATTATCCTTTGATTTATGTAAAAGGTGCTCTTAATCCTTTCTTTTCATGTCTTATACTCGTGAAAGCACCCAAGGATAAAAAGAACGAGAAATGGGCTCAAACGGACCAAAATGGACTAATGAGAAAATTAACACGGCCCGACTTGGACCCACGCGCGCGCCAAGTCAATCATCTAGAACACGGCCTAACCCCGACTCATACGGCCGTGCCTCATTAAAGAAATCCAAACACGGCTCGTCCATGATTTACACGGCGTGTGCCATGGTCATGCCCCATAACCGTGCGAAGCTATCGACTTTACAAATTATGTGTAACACGCCCGCGCCTTAAAACCTCTGTCAACATACCGACTTGTCGAACACAAAGCAGACACGAGCGTGGGGTAACTAACATGCCTAGGAACACGGCCGCACGATGCGTCAGTAGTGAATCGACACACCTCAACCCACGGTGTGTGGTAAATTACTGCACTTGAGATTGTATTTAAATACCATGCTCCTCTCCTTTTTCTCCTTACCTACTCTTCTTCTTCTTCCTTCCTTTCTTTTCTCCCTTTGTTTTTTCCTTTTCCTAATAAATCCTCGTGACTCTTGAGCTACAACAAAATCATATCCATGGCAAAGAAGCGTAAAGGCCAATCTCCTCAAAGGAGACCGATTCACCTGAGTTCATGCTTAGCGCTTCATCCAAACAAGAAGCCAAGGGTCTTTGAGACCAATTATCTGTTCTTTTATTTTAACATTCTCCTTTATTTTCCTTATCTTTACCTCTCTTCTCTTAATTCAGTTCATTTTGTTTTAGTTTCTTGTTTTTAGGTTCTTAAGGTCGCTTGGGAATCACGCCACTTCCACCATCACCAACAACTCACACCTTCAAAGTCACACCACCTCTCTAACCATCTACCATAAGGATTCTCAAGCCCCTATATCTTTTAAACTTTGTTTATTTTCTTTCTTAGTCTCCTTCTCTTTATCTTTCTTGTCTTTAATTATATTATTAGTATATTATTAAGGTTTCTTTAGATTTCAAGCAATTCTCCACGAGCCTCCCAATTTCTTCATCTAGCGCAGTTCGCTATCCAGACGCCCATCACCACCACTAAAGGCACAATCTCTCAAGGAATCATCCGAAAATTCAGGAAGTTTTCACTTATCCCCATATCTCGATGATTTTATTACAAGGTTATTATATATCTTTGTACATTGAGGGCAATGTACATCTCAAGTGTGGGGGTGAACAACCTAAAAGATACCTAACTCAAAGCCCGAATTTAGTCTTGTTTGAAAGTAAATTACTCATATTACTAATTAGGATGAAATTTCTGATGATTTATGATTTTTATTGATATGTTTTAGATTAAGTCATTGATAATTGTGCATTGATAATTAAATTTGAAGAATACTAGAGAATCAAGCATGATAAGTCTATTTTTCGAAATTAAAAATTTGCTAGGTTGTCAAACTCGAGTTTAAATATTATCTTGAAGTTTGAAATTTACGAGGTTGACATCTAAATACCCATAATTTTTGTGAGTTTTTGAGCCTTATAGAGCATATATTCTTTTTCTTGCTCACTTTATTGATTATGAGTATGTCAACATTGATTTGTTATTCTAGAACTTGCATCGATTATACATGTCGAGACCACACTTTTGATTTGATACACAGAGATGATAAAGGCACCTAGGATTTAACCCACTAACTCCATTAAAAGCCTACCTTCACAATTAACCCCTAGTGAACCCCTTTTAACCCTAACAACCCTATTTATTGACATAACCGCTAATATTAACCTAACCCCTTTGTTTTTGTTATCACCATATCGAGATTTGATCCGATTAGTTGCCTAATTATGAATTTTAGTAGTTTATCCTTTATTATGTATTTAGTTTGTTCTTAAAAAAATGAAGTATATTCATTATTAGTTATGTGATTAAATGAGCTTATACATAAATTCCAAATATCAAGAAAGAAGCTCGATTTTTAGTATTATTAGTTTTCAATTGATGTAATTATTATTATTAGTTCATTAGTTCTTAGTTAGGTAATTTGTCAATTCAAACCCGATTCTAACCTCTAATTCAACCTTTTTCCACACATTAACCCTAGCCTCAAGTATAACCCTAACAAAGACCTTTTGATTTGTGTTTCATCTCATATTTCAGTGGTGGAGATTTGATTTTCATGCAAGCCTATGGGATTAACTCTTCATGTTTGACTTTTTGAGTGCCTAAATTCTGAACCTTAAACACTTTGAGTGATTTGAGTGAATCTTTTTTGAGGATGTCAATCCTTGTCGATTTCAAATTAAAGGTAATTATCTAGATAAAGGGAGACGCCTAAGTTTTCGAGCCACAAAATCTATGACTTATAATGTTTGAATTTTTAGGACTCTTTGAGTTGAATTATCCATGTATAAATTATCTCTCGAATTATGATGAGACACTATCAATAGGAATTATGAATTACAGTGAAGTTCGCTTTTAATTGTAAGTTGAGAATTTTGCTTGAGGATAAGCAAAAGCTTAAGTGTGGGGGTATTTGATAAACCGAAATAGTAACATATTATAGGCCCACATTTAGTATGCTTTTAGATGAATTATCCTTTGATTTATGTAAAAGGTGCTCTTAATCCTTTCTTTTCATGTCTTATACTCGTGAAAGCACCCAAGGATAAAAAGAACGAGAAATGGGCTCAAAACGGACCAAAATGCACTAATGAGAAAATTAACACGGCCCGACTTGGACCCACGCGCCGCGCTAAGTCAATCATCTAGAACACGGCCTAACCCCCGACTCATACGGCCGCGTCTCATTAAAGAAATCCAAACACGCCCGTCCATGATTTACACGCGCAGCCGTGGTCATGCCCCATAACCGTGAAGCTATCGACTTTACAAACCATTAGGCGTAACACGCCTGCGCCTTAAACCCTTGTCAACATACCGACTTGTCGAACACAAAGCTAGACACGAGCGTGGGGTAACTAACACGCTTAGGAACACGGCCGCATTTATGCGTCAGTGTGAATCGACACACCCTCAACCCACGGGTGTGGTAAATTACCGACTTGAGATTCTATTTAAATACTATGCTCCTCTCCTTTTTCTCCTTACCTACTCTTCTTCTTCTTCCTTCCTTTCTTTTCTCCCTTTTGTTTTTTTCCTTTTCCTAATAAATCCTCGAGACTCTTGAGCTACAACAAAATCATATCCATGGCAAAGAAGCGTAAAGGCCAATCTCCTCAAAGGAGACCGATTCACTTGAGTTCATGCCTAGCCTTCATCCAAACAAGAAGCCAAGGGTCTTTGAGACCAATTATCTGCTTCTTTTATTTTAACATTCTCCTTTATTTTCCTTATCTTTACCTCTCTTCTCGCTTAATTCAGCCATTTTGTTTTAGTTTCTTGTTTTTAGGTTCTTAAGGCCGCTTGGGAATCACGCCACTTCCACCATCACCAACAACTCACACCTTCAAAGTCACACCACCTCTCGAACCATCTACCATAAGGATTCTCAAGCCCTTTATCTTTTAAACTTAGTTTATTTTCCTTCTTAGTCTCCTTCTCTTTATCTTTCTTGTCTTTAATTATATTATTAGTATATTATTAAGGTTTCTTTAGATTTCCCGCTAATTCTCCACGAGCCTCCCAATTTCTTCATCTAGCGCAGTTCGCCATCCAGACGGCCCATCACCACCACCAAAGGCACAATCTCTTCTCAAGGAATCATCCAAAATTCAGGAAGTTTTCACTTATCCCCATATCCGATGATTTTATTACAAGGTTATTATATATCTTTGTACATTGAGGGCAATGTACATCTCAAGTGTGGGGGTGAACAACCTAAAAGATACCTAACTCAAAGCCCAATTTAGTCTTGTTTGAAAGTAAATTACTCATATTACTAATTAGGATGAAATTTCTCTGATGATTTATGATTTTTATTGATATGTTTTAGATTAAGTCATTGATAATTGTGCATTGATAATTAAATTTTAAGAATACTAGAGAATCAAGCATGATAAGTCTATTTTTCAGAAATTAAAAATTTGCTAGGTTGTCAAACTGAGTTTAAATATTATCTTGAAGTTTGAAATTTACAAGGTTGACATCTAAATACCCATAATTTTTGTGAGTTTTTGAGCCTTATAGAGCATATATTCTTTTTTCTTGCTCACTTTATTGATTATGAGTATGTCAACATTGATTTGTTATTCTAGAACTTGCATCGATTATACATGTCGAGACCACACTTTTTGATTTGATACACAGAGATGATAAAGGCACCTAGGATTTAACCCACTAACTCCATTAAAAAGCCTACCTTCACAATTAACCCCTAGTGAACCCCTTTTAACCCTAACAACCCTATTTATTGACATAACCGCTAATATTAACCTCAGTAACCCTTTGTTTTTGTTATCACCATATCAAGATTTGATCTCGATTAGTTGCCTAATTATGAATTTTAGTAGTTTATCCTTTATTATGTATTTAGTTTGTTCTTAAAAAAATGAAGTATATTCATTATTAGTTATGTGATTAAATGAGCTTATACATAAATTCCAAATATCAAGAAGAAGCTCGTATTTTTAGTATTATTAGTTTTCAATTGATGTAATTATTATTATTAGTTCATTAGTTCTTAGTTAGGTAATTTGTCAATTCAAACTCGATTCTAACCTCTAATTTAACCTTTTTCCACTCCTTAACCCTAGCCTCATACAAACCCTAACAAAGACCTTTTGATTTGTGTTTCATCTCATATTTCAGTTGGTGGAGATTTGATTTTCATGCAAGCCTATGGGATTAACTCTTCATGTTTGACTTTTGAGTGCCTAAATTCTCAACCTTAAACACTTTGAGTGATTTGAGTGAATCTTTTTGAGGATGTCAATCCTTGTTTCGATTTCAAATTAAAGGTAATTATCTAGATAAAGGAGACGCCTAAGTTTTCAAGCTACAAAATCTATGACTTATAATGTTTGAATTTTTAGGACTCTTTGAGTTGAATTATCCATGTATAAATTATCTCTCGAATTATGATGAGACACTATCAATAGGAATTATGAATTACAGGAAGTTCGCTTTAATTGTAAGTTGAGAATTTTGCTTGAGGATAAGCAAAAGCTTAAGTGTGGGGTATTTGATAAACCGAAATAGTAACATATTCTAGGCCCACATTTAGTATGCTTTTGGATGAATTATCCTTTGATTTATGTAAAAGGTGCTCTTAATCCTTTCTTTTCATGTCTTATACTCGTGAAAGCACCCAAGGATAAGAAGAACGAGAACGGGCTCAAAATGGACCAAAACGGACCAATGAGGAAATCGACACGGCCGACTTGGACCCACACGGCCGCGCTAAGTCAATCATCTAGAACACGGCCTAACCTCGACTCACACGCCGTGCCTCATTAAAGAAATCAACACGGCTTGTCCACAATTTACACGGCAAGCAGCCATGGACGCAAGGCCTCATTTCGAAAAGAGCAATTTCATTCGGAAAGGATACTTAGGAGAAAGAAACGTATTTCAAAAGCCTATAAATACACCCTAAGTATGACTGAAGGGTGTAACACCCCAAATCCGGCCAATACGCCACGACCGACCGAACTGTATGTCACTAAGGAAAATATTTTTGAATGAATCGACTTAACAATTAAATTTTGTGAAAAACTCTTTGAAATTCTTTATTTGTCGAAAATAAGTTAAAACTGAGATTTACTTTGAATTACATAAAACTTTAAAACTTAGTTGATAAATCATAGGATAGAAAACATTTATATCTTTTAAGAAAATTTGAAATATTACTTTGAAAATCCGCTTGCAATTGAGTATAGAAACTTGAATTTTGGAAATCACTTAATTTGTTGAAAACACTTAACTTGTAATTTTTCTATCGAACTATTCATATTACCCGATGGTAAGATTTTTAAAACCATTAAGTAGTTTTTAGTTTAGAAAACTTTGAGCTCAATTATTAGATTAACTAAGTAATTTATAAGCCATATTTTAAATATATTCAAAACATAAAATAATCCAAAACATAATTAAACAGTGCCTTATTACAAATCCATAAAATATGAAAACCAAATTAAAATAAAGTACCCAAATGGAAGTTCATGTAAAACCAAACTTTATTGCATGGCCTCCTCGAGTTCATCCGCTCCACATCCGCGATCTCACGAATCACCCGAAAATATAAGGGAGAAGGTGAGTCACCAAGACTCAAGCATATTCCCTCTCTCTGTAAATACCACATACTTACACAAATTATAAAAAGCAACATATATGTATAATGCACCCAACCTAGCCATCCATAACTCCTTTTCTACCCCGTGTGGTACCAAACCACCGGTGGTGCTAAACCACCGTGTCCAAAGACACAAATGTGATACTAAATCACCGTGACCGTAGTCACGAATAATCCATCATCTCAGGGGCCAACCCACGTGTGATACCGAATCACCGCGTATTTCGATCCCATATCTCAAAAGTGGAGCCAACCCACGGTGGAATTAACCACAGGGACAAGTCGCTATGAGGTGCCAAACCTCCGTGTCCAAGACACGAATGTGATACCAAATTCCGGTGGTGCTAAACCACCGTGTCCGAAGACACGAATCATCAAGTTGTGGGGCCAACCCACGTGTGATACCAAATCACCGCGCATTTCGATCCCATATCTCAAAAGTGGGGCCAACCCACGGTGGAATTAACCACAGGGACAAGTCGCTATGAGGTGCCAAACCTCCGTGTCCAAGACACGAATGTGATACTAAATCACCGTGGTGCTAAACCACCGTGTCCAAGACACGAATCAATCTTCCCCTCCTCTCATATTGCCCATACCAATGCAATAGATAAACAAATCATGTCAATAAACTTTGATATGTATCTCATAACGAATATATCATAAATCGAGATCATGATTTCAATCCACATGTATTAACAACATATTGAAACGGACTTACCCGAATCTTCATTCATACCATCATGGTATCATATCCAGATCTCATCGATTTACCCACTTTCATAATATGATTAGTTATAACACATGATATACATATATAAACTAAGTTATAAAGTGTGTAAGATACACACCTTTCACCAACGCAAGAACTAACTCCCGAATCCGATCTACCGCACTAGAACACCTTTGTCCTACAATCTACCAATACTAAAATTATGAACAAAGGCCATTCGGCCATACTACTAAATCCCAAAGAGTTATCACTTGTAATACCAAATCTTACCCGAACTTACCCAAATCGATTGATAAAGAAGCGAGGTTTAGATTGATTGCTTCCAACGTCCCAAAAAGCCTAAAAGAGATCGGCTTCTACGAATGATTAGAACCTTGCAAACCAATGCCTAAAGATTCGGCCTTAATCCACAAGAAAATAACATAGAGACGAGAAAAGAATTGAAGGAAAATTGTCCCATGAACACTTACCCCTTTATCAAAATCGATTGAAGAAACCAAAGAGAGTTAAGTGGGAAGATTCTGCTATGGTGAAGTGAAAAAGAAAAGAAGAATAGAATGGAGGTAGATGTTTTATCTTTGAACAAATGAAAAGAAATGGTATTTGAGATGGAGAAATATTCTACAAGAGAGAGTGTAAAGAAAATGTGATTATGAACAAATGTCAAAAAGAAAAGAAAAGAGAGATGTGGAGAGATGAGATTCTACCAACACCTATTTTGCCTAAAAGAAAATTGAAAAATACCAAAATGAAGTTTTGGTTCAAAAGGACAAATGAAAGAAAGGAAATAGCATTTTGGTTCAACAAAATAAGAGCTAAAACAAAAGCTAAATTTGCACAAAATGCACAATGACATTCTACCAAAGAAAGAGTTTTTGGAGAGGGAAAACAAAAATGCAAAAGATGTTCAATAGGAAAATTGGCCAACTATTCCCCTGGGCTACCTAACAAAATTCGCCACCCCCTTAGACACCCATACCGGGTCCACATACATTCACTAAAGGCCTTGGAATACTTTCCAAAACATTTTCCTACAACCAAGCCTTATGTCTCCCCAACCTTCCATAACCTTAAGATTCTTATCCCCTATTTCATGCTTTCCTTAATCCAATATTCAACTTACTAAAAACTTAAGGTCCAACCTATCATAAACATAAGTTGACCGTCCCATAAATGCTATGATGAAATAAAAATCCTCAAAATGCTTTCCTTGATACTCGAACCACTAACCTCAAGCAACCTTTCAAGCTCCTTATCCACTATGCTACTAACTCCTCATGTGCTTTAATCTAACACTTAAATTAACTTAAGTGTCAAGCTCACTTAATCCACTTCATTAAATAAACCATACTAAAATTTATTCTAGCTTCCTAAATAAAATCAAGCCTTCATAAGAATATGCTAACACACAAAATTCATACCCAAGCCAACACAACAGATACTCAAATTTTGGGATGTTACAAAGGGGGAGCCCAAAGCCATCGTCTAGGGGTGTCGTGCTAGGCCAGAGAAGGCAGATTTTTGGGGATTCACTTAGGGATAGCCAGTTGATTCATCTCAAGAAGCAAGAGTTATACTCAAGATGGAGGATCTCCTCTTCAATTCCTTCAGGGGGTTTTAGGGGTTTCTTATGTTTTGTTTTATCTTTTCTCTTGAGGTGTTTTCCTTTATTGTTATGAACTAAACCCTTTGGATACCCGAAGGGGATGAAACCTATGATGAATCTTGTTATTTGATTATTTGAATTATATGATAATAACTTAGTTTGTTCTTAATTATGTGAGCTTAATCCAAATTTAATGTGCTTAGGTGGAGGAGGAATAGACCCTGCCTAAGAGTAGATCCAACAAAATTAAGCGAGTTGATCGCACGCCTAGAGATAGGGTGACGAGATTTTGCCAAAGTTAGGGTGAAACCTAATATGGGAATCCATAGATCGATTTCATCGCTATTCTAGGGGTTATTATAAGAGAACGAGAGTTCCACTAATTAACCTAGGGTTAGACGTTATTCGCCTCGAGAGAGGGTTTAATATATGTTAGGAGTCTTACGATCAAACTAAGTAAATAAATCATATGGTTCAAGGTTAGATAACAAGTGAAGTCTAGGTGGATTCTTCCTAGGTATCGCTCTAAATCAATTGAGTTTTTCCCAAGTTATTTTCCAAAATTCATTCTTTGTTGTCTTAGAGTCTTTAGTTTAGTAGTTAATTAATTTAGATTAATAAACAACTTCACTTATTTTAGGCTAAATAATAAAAAGAAAGTTAGTATTAGTACTTTTAGTTCCTTTGGGTTCGATAATCCTGGCTTGCCTAAGCTATACTACTGCTCGATAGGTGCACTTGCCTTTAATCATTATCAGAGTTAGTTTCCAGGTTCGATCATTCTTTTATAAATTTTAAAACTCTGATTTACAGTGATCAATTACCGATGCCATGCCTTGGCTTGGTCTTATACGGATTTTCTAATCTCATGTAGTAGATCGAGTATCCTGGGAAATTCCATCTTCAATCGGGACATGCTCATATTTAATCTCATTGATTTCTTTGTTTAGCCGAACATTAAGCATTCCATGATAATAATGTACATCATACTAAGCAATTCAATGATAGAAATCATAAAGCTTAGAAATCACACAAACTTACCTCAATATGCAACATGTATGTAGATATGCAATTTAGTCCTCGACTTTGTTCTTGCCTCGATTTCGATCCGGGCTTCATTTTTCTTGATCTATAATCATAAATAGACCATTTAATACTCACATCGACTAAATTGACTCTTTAATCATATTTTGGCAAAATTACTATTTTGCCCCTAAACTTTCTTATATTTGCACTTTTGCCCTAGGCTCGTAAATGATTTTCATTCAACTTTCTTAAACGCCATGCTTAGCTAATTCATTTTCTCTACTATAACAATCATCAATTCTCATTATTTCTAGTATGTATGACCAATTTTTATAACTATTACAAATTAGTCCATACTATCATTTTTCATGAAATTCATTAAGGAAAAGATGTTTATCTAACATCAAACTCTCATAATCTTCCATAAAACATCATTTAACAACCATGTCATTCATAGGTGAATTTTTGAACGCGCATCTTAGCTCATTATATAGTTAAAAATAGCTAGTTCATAATACGAGAACTTCAAAAATACGAAGAATGTTAAAAACTGGGCTAAGATGAACTTACTAGCAAGCTTGAAAAAATGAAGAACCCTAGCTATGGAGTCTCCAAATTTTCTAAGAATGAGAGGAAGAAGATGAATAGATTTTTATCATCTTTTCCTATTTTAATCATTTATTAACCAAATGACCAAAATGCCCTTCTCTTTAAAATTTTCATAAATACTAACTCATGTCCAATTTTGTTCAAAAATTATATTTTGGACAAATTGCTCATTAAGGACTTCTAATTGGTATTCTAAAGCTATTTCATACAAAAAGCTTCTAGAAACTCATATTTTGCAACTCTTGCAATTTAGTCCTTTTGGACCAAACAACTTCAATTTAACGAAATTGCTTCATGAAACTTTCACACTAGCTTGTAAACATGGCATAAACCTTAAAACTCATGAATTCACCTTGACTCGTGGCCTCGCACCACTATTCGACTAGGCCCTAAATCGGGTCACAGAGAGCGTCACGATTGGTTGCTTCTTTGAAAGCCAAGTAAACGCCGTGCTACCCATAAAGAACACATATCCCGATGTACTTTTTCGATCGTCTAAGTCTCCGCACCAATCACCGCCTGAGTACCCAATCAACTTGTAATCTTCCATATTTCAATAGAATAACCCGAGTGACACCGCTCCTTGATGTACCGTAGATTCGCTTCAACGCCTTTCAATGTGAATAAACCGCCCTCCATGAACCGACTTATAATGCCAAAACTTAGCGAAAGGTCGCCTTGTGCAAGTGAGATAGCAAAGGCTTCCCACTAAACTCGTATTTGCTCGCGTCGATTCGTTCTCCTCCATTGAATTTCGAGAGTTTTACACCTGGTTCAATTGGTGTTGATACCAAGCTGCAATATGCCATATTGTACTTCTTCAAAATTTCCTTTGCATATGCCTCTGTGACACAAAAATACCTGCCTCTTCTTGTCTTACCTCCAAACTAAGGAAAAACTTCATCAAACCCAAATCATTATCTCGAGTTCCCGTGTCATTGTGCTCTTAAAATCTTGTATCATCTTACCATTGTTGATGTGTTCTAACTAACTACGATCACAATAAAGGCAAGCGCACCTATTGATAAACCGTAATATATACATATTTTAATCCCACATTTAGCATACTTTTTGGATGATTTATCCTTTGAATTGTGTAATTTGATGCTCCTAATCCTTTAATTTCATGTTTTATACTCAGGAGAGCATCAGAGGATGAAAGGAATGAGAAACGGGCCAAAATGGGCAAATGGGCTTACCTTAGAGACTCACACGGTCTGGACTATCACCCACGGCCGTGCGTTTCGAGTAACAACCAAGACACGGCCTAGAACATCGTACACGGCCAGATTACACGGCCGTGTGTGGCAAACAGATCGACTCATGGCCAAGAGAGTCGACTCACGAGCGTGTCCTCGCTATAGCCAAGATGAGTTTCATTCGAATAGGATACTTGTGGGCCAAGAAAGACATTTCAAGCCTATATAAATGCCCTAAGTATAACCTAAAAAGTGTCTTTTGATCGGGGTGAAGCTGCAGAGGGTCAACTCAGGAATTACTCCAAGAAAGCCGCTTGATCCATCTCAAGCTCGAATCACACTCAAGATGGAAGATTTTCCTTTCAATTTCCTTCAGGGGTTTTAGGGTTCTTCTTATGTTTTGTTATTTAGTTTCTTCCGAGATGTATTCTTTTATAATTATGAACTAAACCCTCAAATACCCGAGGGGATGAAACCTAAGATGGATCTTGTTATTGTTTTCTCTCAACTATATGACAAATACTTGATTTGTTGTAACACCCCAAACTCGGCCCATGCGTTATGACCGGATTTGACATGTCACATGAGAAAAACATGTTAAATCCTTTCTATTCGTACTAGAATAGGTATTATCTTGTTATAATCAAGAAAATAAGTTTGAATTGAAATATTTGATAAAATGCAACTAATCTCAAAGGTTAATCGATAAATCGATAATTTGAACTAGCAATCTTATAAAACCGTGACTTTTGAAAATATCGTTGATAATTCGAAAGAAAATTTTCGAGTTAAAAATATTTGTAAAAGTTTGTTATGAAATCCATTTGTTAATCTATTTTGGAAAACCTTTATTTAAATTTTTAGAAAATCCCCATTTAAAACAATTCAAGCAAAGATAATAAGTACGCCAAAACATAAAGCAAAAATAAAAATATTCCAGAGGCCTTATTACAACATAAAAACCCAAAATAGTAAAGTGAACGGAAATAGAAATCTAAAGTTCAAAATAGAACACCATTTCTCAAGTATGGCCTCCACTGTCATCCATGGCCCAAGTCCCACGCATCGAGCATTACCGTGTAGGGTTAAGGAAATGGGGTGAGTTACTAGAACTCAAAGTGTATAATCCCCTTACCGTTGTCCACTGGCCTCGAACCCATTTAGCATCATCTTGGGTCTAAGCCCATATAATAACATATTGGGCCCGAGCCCATATAACATAATCTTGGGCCAAGCCCAATTACAAAACAAGATATATATAAATGCAAAGTATGTAACCCAACCCATCCATCCAATCTCTCCCCGACTAACCAATCTCTCCCGTGGGGACTCAAGTCAACCCACCCCGCCAGCTTTCCAATTTGCGCATAAGTCGCCATTTATAATATTTTTGTGGCTAGGCCACCAGAGTATCATATACTGTAATATAATCTACACACGATTTAATCACGATGGCACAAAGCCATATTTAAATTGGCACATAGCCATTATCGTAATTTGTGGCAATGCCACCGGCCTACACTTCTCTTCATTCAAGTTTCCCATCCCATGCAATATATAAAGATGCAATATGCATAGTAACATATAATATCCACATATAAATACAACCATTAATCTACTGTATCGTTTTTAATGAATCACCCATTATAGCATTTTGTAATAATTCTACAACTAAGGCATTTTAACAAATCGGCCCATAGGGGCATTTCGATAATTCAGCCCATAGGGGCATTTCGTAAATCGGTCCATAGGGACATTTCAGAAATTGGTCCATAGGGACATTTCTGTAAATCTAACAACTTTAATGCTGATTTTGTCATATCTATAAAAATAATGTACTTTATGCCAATTTCTCGCTTAATGCCAATTTTACGGTCTTTAATAGTATAATAATAACAATCAACTATCAAACATGTTACCGAATCATAATCTCATGTAATTACTTGTGTGAGATTACACACCGACACTGTAAGTATTAAACTCTCTTGATCTTCAAAGACCTATGACATCATAACACTCGATTAATCTAACGGACAAGATTTTTATTAATCCAAAACTAAACCAAGTGATCGATAATACTTACTCTCAAAATCGTGAACGACCACGATTTGCTTGCTCCCACCGATGATGGTCCATAACCCGGTGGAAAATCTCGAACCGCCGACATCGCTTCTTCACTTGAACTCGGGAGTAGGAACCGCAAATTCGCCTCCTTTTGTGTTCTCCAATCGATTTCTTTCAAATCGGTACCAATAGCCTCCATCGGATAAAATCTTAGTCAAAACGATATTACGACATATATCGATTGTCTAAGGAAAAAGGGTTCGGCTTACCACTATTTCCGTAGAATCAACAAGTGAATATCAACGATCAATATAGTCCCTAGAATAAACGTATATACCTAATCATCAATCCGCTTTAGCGGAATAACCAAGTATTGAGATATTGAACCTTAAAGAAATCCCTTACCTCGACAATAATAGATCCACTTCGATCGATTGGGCAAGACTAGAAGTGATTCTGCTAAGATGTGATATTCGCCAATCCACTAAAGTACTACAAATAGAAGATTATCAAATTATGAGGGAGTGTGGGAAAACACCATTTCGGTTTAAAAACAATATGAAATAACCAAATGATGAGGAATATTCATTCGGCTAAGGAGAAAAAGATTGAAAGGATTTGAATAAAACACTTACCCTGGTTTAATCAAGAAAGAAAATCCAACTTGTATGATGAGGAAGAGAAGATAATCAAGGTTCGCTTATGGAGGAAAATGAACAAGAAATTTCAAGCTATGAAAGTATGGATTAGAGAAGAAGAAAGAAGGGTTGAAGAATTTTGTGAAAAGAAAAGAAAGATGGAGAAGGAGTGCTTAACTAGTTTTGCCAAAGGGAAAATGAGTGAAAATAATTTGGTCACAATGGCTAGGTGATTTTGGCAAGACAAAGAAAAGAAAAAAAGAAAAATACCCACTATTGGCTTGAAGTTTCGGCAATGAGAGAAGAAGTTGAAGAAAAGAGCAAAAAGAATGCTAAAAGAAATTAGGCCTAACAAGCACCAAAATTCTACCAAAAGACTAAAGAAAATTCGGCTACTCCCAAGACCCTTCCCAAACCGTATACCATACCAAAAGGATCAAAAATTGACCATAAAACTTTCCAAAACATTCTCCCCAAAACCAAGAAACATATCCCCTTCTTGCTCCTTTTGTTTCATTTCTTTCCTTACCCTCATCCTTACCTTATTTCCTTAGCCACCTTTCCAAAATTAAAAGTCTTCCTTGCCTTAAATACATCTATGACCGACACTATGGATGAATAACACAAAAAAATAATCAAAATTTGCATCAAGTGGGATTCGAACCTCCTCTCTTAAAGCCCTTCATGTGACGCCACATCCTCTTTACCATATGCTCATTTATGCTAGCAATTTACTCACTTATTTCCATAAGCATTGATGCCATTTACCCTCTCTCCTTAAAGTGCTTAAACACGGTAAAATTTACTAAGGCCCAAATCAGCCCCGAGCCTTCTTAGGACCCCTTAAACATAGACAATTAATATTTTTAACTAGCCTAACGTTAAGAAATAATGCAACACATAAAATTCTAAATTTTAGGATGTTACAATTCTACCTCTTCTAAAAGAAATTTCGGCCTCGAAATTTACTCCGATTAAAAGAGATGAGGATATTGTTGCCGAATCGTGTCCTCCTCGCTCCCATGTAGCCTCCTCTCGATCCGTGATTACGCCATAGAACTTTGACTAATCTGGCACCGACTTCGCTCTCAGCACTTTAACGCCCCGATCTAAAATATGTACCGACTCCTCTTTAAAAGACAAGTCGACTCAATTCAACTTCCTCCACCGATACAACATGAGATGGATCCGAACGATAATGCCTTAACATCGATACATGGAATACACTATGTATCCGACTTAACTCCGAGGTAACTCAAGTTGATAAGCCACCGGTCCAACACGCTTCGCATCCTTGAAGGTCCGATGAACCTAGGGCTCAACTTGCCCTTCCGTCCCAAATCTAAAGATCTTTTCTAAGGTGAGACCTTCGTAAAGACCTGATCACCCACCGCGAATTCCATATCCTTACGCTTCAGTCCGCGTATGATTTCTCGCCTGCTCAAGCTTCTTTTAACCGCGTCCGAATTACCTTAACTTTTTCCTCTGCTCCAAATCAAATCGTGACCCAACAACCGCCGCTTCCCCAAATTTAGTCCAACAAGTAGGAGTACGACACCTACGACCATACAACGCCTTGTAGGGTGCCATCTGGATACTGGATTGGTAGCTGTTGTTGTAAGCAAACTCTGCCAACGGTAGGAAATCTTCCCAACTACCCCTGAAATCGATCACACAACCTCTTAACATATCTTCTAGAAATCGATCACTCTCTCCGATCGACTATCCGATTGCGGATGAAACGCCGTGGCTTTGAAATTTAACCTTGTACCCAAAGCTTCATGTAAAGCCTTCCAAAATCGTGATGTAAACCTAGGGTCCCCGTCCGATATAATAGACACTGCACCCCATGTAACCTCACGATCTCTGCTACATACAACTTAGCCAACTCTCGCAATGAATAATCCATACGAACAGTAGGAAATGAGCAGTCTTCGTTAACCGATCTACTATAACCCATACTGAATCTTTCTTAGTAGGCGTTAAGGGTAATCCACTAACAAAGTCCATCATTATCCTTTCCCATTTCCAAAATGGAATTTTCACCGGTTGAAGCAACCCTGACGGCAATTGATGTTCCGCCTTCACTTGCTGACATGTTAAGCACTTACTCACGAAATCAGTAACCTCCCGTTTCAACCCTGGCCACCAATACTGCTCACGGAGGTCTCGATACATTTTGTTTCCCTCGGGGTGCATAGCGTATGGACTACTATGCGCCTCACGCAGAATCATTTGCCTCAATTCTGAATCCTTGGGCATACAAACTCTTCCGCGGAAACACAATACTCCATCCCTATTCAATCCAAAATCCCCTATCTCACCACCTTCCACTTGTTGAAGTCGAGAACCCAACGCTTCATCTATCAATTGCTTTTCCTTAATCTGGCT
The DNA here is from genome assembly GCA_025698515.1 of Gossypium sturtianum. Classification (NCBI taxonomy): domain Eukaryota; kingdom Viridiplantae; phylum Streptophyta; class Magnoliopsida; order Malvales; family Malvaceae; genus Gossypium; species Gossypium sturtianum. The sequence continues at coordinate 31,827,674 of CM046954.1, forward strand.
TACCCAAACAGGCTTCACCTGAAGTTCAGCTAGCAGACTACCATCTTCATACAGGCTAAGATGAGCGAGCATCGCTCTCAAGTCCGTTACCACCTTTCGACTTAACGCATCAGCCACTACATTAGCTTTTCTGGTATGATACTCGATTGAGAAGTCATAATCCTTTAATAGTTCTATCCACCTCCGTTGTCTTAAGTTCAACTCCTTCTGGGTAAGGAGGTACTTCAGACTCTTATGATCCGTATAGATAATCGACTTCTCCCCGTACAGGTAGAGTCTCTAAATCTTTAGAGCAAACACCACTGCAGCTAACTCCAAGTCATGCGTGGGATAGTTCACCTCATGCGGCCTTAATTGACGAGATGCATAGGCCACCACCTTTCCCCCTTGTATCAACACACATCCCAAGCCCGTGTGTGATGCATCACAATAAACAATAAACTCCTTACCAGCCTCAGGTTGAATCAATACTGGTGCCTCTGTGAGAATCTTCTTCAATTTCTCAAAGCTCTCTTGCTGCTTATCTGACCATACAAACGGTACTCCCTTACGTAATGTACTTAGTTAGGGAGCCGTAATCAACGAAAAACCCTTCAACGAACCGCTCAGAATACCCGTACCAAGGCTAGAAAACTCCAATTTCAAATGCATCGACTTCTGGTGGCTTCCAATCCAATACAGCCTCGACTTTCCGAGGATCAACTCTAATTCCTTCGGCAAACACAACATGCCCCAAGAAGGTCACCTCCTTCAGCCAAAATTCACACTTACTGAATTTGGCATACAGTTGCTTCTCCCGTAATATCTGCAATACTATCCACAAATACGACTCGTGCTCTTCTTTATTTTTCGAGTACACCAAGATGTCATCTATGAACACCACCTCAAACCAGTCTAGATAGGGTTGGAAGACTCGATTCATCATGTCCATAAATATAGCTGGTGCATTTGTCAACCCGAACGGTATCACCAAGAACTCGTAATGCCCATAACGAGTTTGAAATGCAGTCTTATGAATATCTGCCTCCTTGACCTTAAGCTGGTGATAACCCGATCTCAAGTCTATCTTCGAGAAAACCGAAGCTCCTCGTAGCTGATCAAATGTGATCATCGATCCTCGATGAATTGATACTTGTTCTTAATCGTTAATTTATTCAAATTGCTCAGAATCGATCTTTTCGAAACCATTTTTTTATCGGGTTTTAAAAAACGAGGATCGACTTTTAAAAATAGGGAGTCTCCACCAATCCTTTTTGTTTAGGTGTGATCGGGTCACCTTTGAAATAAATTTTGGTCTACGAATTTCCAGAAGAAAACAGGTTCGGGAGTCGGTTACGTGCAAGGAAGGATTAGCACCCTCGCAACGCCCAAAATTGGTACCAAATTGATTAATTGATGTCCTAATGTTGAAAAGTTTGAAATGATTTTGAAATTCTGTTCCCCTTTCTTCTAATTTTAAATAACTTGATTTAATATTAAGATTCCCTTGTTCCGAGGGAATAGAGTATCACATCCAGCACGATTGGATACGACAATCTGAGTCCTCAAATTCAAGATCATCCCCAAAATTCTCCAAGCACATGTATTGAAATTTTGAAAGGATATTTGGTTATTTGGACAAACAAAAACCGCACCAAAGACGATTGGGCACGATTTCTTCGAATTTCCAAATGCGCGAATATTATCTTAATTTGAAAATATGGACGAAATTTGAAAGGATATTCGTTTATTTGGTCAAACAAGAAAACCACACCCCAGCACGATTGGGCACGATCTCTTCAAATTTCCAAACGCACAAATATATTTTGAAAATATGGGCAAAATTTGAAAGGATATTCGTTTATTTGGTCAGACAAAAAACCACACCCAGCACGATTGGGCACGATTTCTTCGAATTTCCAAACGTACAAATATTACCTTGTTTCGAAAGCTTTAAGTAAAACAATTTTAGAGCTCAAATAGTGTTGGGACATGACATTTTTGAGTGAATATAATGCTATGGCGTAATAACATACAATATGGAGCAATTATTTACAAATGAAACACTATGTTTACAAAAAACTATAAATTTAATAATTCTACAGAATTGATAACACGAATTAACATAAAATAAAATTTAAGTGCTAACAAATATATTTAAGATAACTAAAATAAATTGATTTTGAAATCAATACTTTACGGGATTATTCAAAATAAAATAGTTTATAAAAAAATTATTATATATATATTTTAGAAGAATTTACACATTTAAGTATATATACATACCAACGAATCATAAGTACTAAGATATACAAAATATATGAAACCAATTAAAATGAACATTAAAACGCTATACATATAAGTATAAAATAATAGTGTATAATTTAAAATTAATTATTATGAACTTATTAAAGCAATGCTTAATATACGATTTAGAATTAAATATTTTTACAATAAATGTGTAAATATATAGATGGCAAATAAAACAAATTAGAACCTTATAGAATAGATTTCAAAATAATTTGATAAGAATAACTTAAGTTATGAATAAATTTAAGATAAAAAAAAACATGAATTATAAATAAAATTAACACTTAAAAATAAAATAAAAATAAAATTAGAAGGCTATTTTATAAACAAACTAATTACTTAAACAGAATGGAGGAACACATTGCATTTTCGTATAGAAAATAAGGGATTAAACTGGCAAATATTTTAATATCTAAACTGCAGCACATGTATAGGATAAAATTAGAACAACACATAAACTATCGAGACTAATTAAGCAATAAATACCATGCATAACAGATTCAATTTAGAACAGTACAGAAACAAAAGGGATCCAACGTGCAAATTTCCCTTTAACATGAGAACGCTGGATCTTAAGAGGTTTTGGGTCGGATCGGCCTCGAGCCGAGCCACACGGCATCGCTTCAACATCATTAAAATAGAATAGAACGGTGTCGTTCCTTTAACACACTTACAAAATAGAATTTTAAAAAAAAAACATCATTCTGCCCCTAAATGAAACCCTAATTTCCTCTGCTCTCTTCCTCAGCCGCAACCCAAATCCTCTTTCGTTTACCACCCAATCGCCACCATAACTAGCGAAGAGCAGCCCACGAACGATCCGACTTGCCTCAACCGCCTCTTCGCTCAACTCTGATTGCGACGGAGAGAACTAGGGCAGGATCTTACACAGGTAATCCTATTTCTCTTACTCTTTCTTTATTCTTTCAAACACCATCGCAAATGGTGAGAGGCGATATACGAAAGCCCGATTCGACTACCTCATTGTTCTACCCCGATTGCGACGGAGAGAACGAGGGTAGAATCTTTCGAAGGTAACCCCCTCTTCTCCTCCCCTCTTTTTTTTACAAATCAATATTAACGAAAGAAAACCAAAAGAAACAGAAAAAGAAAATGCGAGGAAATAATCACCTTTCTTTTTTGATTTTTTGTATTTCTTGTATTTGCATGCGTAAATCCAGTGTGCGTAAAAATGGATCTCTCCCTTACAATGATTTCTTTCAGTCCTTTTAAAGGCCGAAATCAAAAATAAATAATCAAATATACAAGCGCGGACGTAGCGTACGGAGGTGCGCGCAGAGACACGAGCTGATGCGCTGGAGGCAGTACGGAGGCGCGCTGGTGAAGGCTTGCGCATGGGGCGAACGGGACACAAACAGTCGCGCGCGTGAAGGCACGCGGTAGTCCAAGAATCGCGCGTGGGGGCGTGCGGTAGCCCAAGAGTCGCGCGTGAGGAGTGCTCACGAGAAGGCTCCGTGTTTCGCCTTCACCGCTGCTTGGGCCGTCAGGTCTTGTTCTAAGATTTGGGTTGGGGTTGGTTTAGTGGGCCTCTGCCCAGTTTAGATCTGTTTAAAATATTTGGGCTGAAGGTTTAGGTTTTGGGCTTATAAATGGTTGTATGGACTGGACTATTTTTGTATTATTATTTATTATTTTATTTCTGGTTTATAATGGTTTTTGACGGGCCCGGGCGAATTTGGGCTCTTACAGATGCACATACGCATTGACCCATCCTTCTTCTTAATGAATACAACCGGCGTTCCCCACGGTGACACACTTGGTCGAATGAATCCGCGATCCAACAACTCCTGAATTTGAGCTTTAAGCTTCGCTAACTCCTTCGGCGCCATTCTATACGGAGCAATGGACACCGGAGCCGTTCTTGGCAACAGCTCAATGCCAAACTCTACCTCCCGATCCGGAGGCGATCCTGGAAGCTCCTCGGGAAAGACGTCCGAAAACTCTTTCACCGTTCTGACACTTTCTATCGTCAACTCTTTGGCATCCAAATCACTGATAAAGGCTAAGAACGCTCCACACCCTTTTCGCACCAACTTTTCTGCCTTTAAAGCAGATACAACATTAGACAGATAGTTTCTTATTTCACCTATCATCATCACTTCCTTATCCTCTGAAGTTCTTAGCACCATCTGTTTTGCAAAGACAATCTAAGTTCGCACGGTGTTTCACCAACCACCATGCCCAAAATAAGGTCGAACTCACCGAATGGCGCTCCATCAAATCCGCTAGAAATATTTCCCCACAATCTCTAAGGGCACATCCCTAAACAACTTATTTACTATCACCGATCATCCTAAAGGGCTAATTACATTTGTTTCTCTAGCAAAGCATTCTCGAGATCTAATATTCGATTTCGAGATACAAAGACAAGCAACATACGAATGGGTGGATCCAATATCTATCAAAGCGATGAATGGTACATCGGATATGAAGAACGCGTCAGCTTATTACATCGAGTTCATCGCCATCCTCTCGACGTCGATCGCATAGACCAACCATGGTCGCTCGCCTCCGTGTTACCCTATTACGGTACCTCTACCCGGTGCACCACGACCTCGTCCTAAGCCATTACCACATCGACTTGGCCCACGGCCTCTCGGTGGCTGCTGAGCACCTCTAGCTTGCTGTGTAACATCGTTACGAACACCCTGAGCCTGAGCAGGCTATCGAGGACAATCTTTGAACTGATGATCCTTGGAACCACATCTGAAACAACCACCGGTTCTCTTCCAACATTCACCCGAGGGAAGTCTCCTACAATCCGCACAAGGTCAGAATCGATTAGTAGCAGGTTGCAAAGACTCCGCCAAACTGGTCCCTCATTTATGGCCCTTTTCTGAAAACCTCTAGCAGGACCTGAGTATCCAGAGTCTCTCTTATTCCTGCCCCTATCCTTGTCTAGGTTTTGCCTCTCCGAGTGTTTAACCTCCTCAGCTATCTTGGCTTTCTCCACCAGTGTGGCAAAATTCCTCTCCTTCTGTGGGGCTATCAGTACCCACAACTCATTACGCAACCCGTCCTCAAAATGCACACAGCGTTCATAATCAGTCGGTACTATTCCCCGAGCATACCGACTCAGACACAGAAATTCTGCCTCGTATGCTGCCATAGATTTACCTCCTTGAACCAGATTCAAGAACTCCTTCCTTCGGGCATCCACATAGCTAGCCCCGACATATTTTCCTTGAAATGCGGTTTTAAAGAATTCCCAGGTAATACGATAGGCCTGAATGCCTTCCCGGACAGTGAGCCACCACTAATATGCCTCATCTCTCAGCAAAGACACCACTCCTTTCAGTTTCTGCTCGGTGGTACAATCCAAATCGTCCATGATTCACTCCACCGCCTCAAGCCAGTACTCCGCTACATTTGGGGCTACACCTGAGATACCCCTAAAAACCTTAGCTCCATTCGATCTGAGTCGCTCCGATATCGACCCACGAGCTGCCGACCCAGTTCTTGCCCCAGCTACCCTTTCCAGAACTTGCAACATTGCTTGGGATAGAGTGTCATCCTCTCTCGTACGATCGTGTGACCCAGCTTCAGTCACAGGTGACGTAGGTGCGTCCATTTCTGGCATATGCCCCGATGCCTCAGACACAACTCTAGCACCTCGGCCTCTACCACGGCGACGTCTACCGCGTCCACGTCCTCTAGCACTGATATTTGCTAGTTCGATTTAATCTGATTAAGAGTCTTATGAATCAGCTATACTATTTCATTGTTTATTAAACAATATTTTATGAAGTATAGGAAGTAAAGTCGTTATCGCAAAAACGCATCCTATAGTCTCAATCTCTATAGTTTCAACTCCTAAAACTAAAAGTTCTAGAGTATTTCCACGGTCATATCACAATAATCATAATCATAAAATGATAACATATACTTACTTGACTTGGTGCCGGATACCCGTGGTGCCATACTTTCTTTAGAACATGCATCTATAAATTATAATTTTAAACAGCTTTGGAAAATGCTTTTGAACCTAAACTACAGCCGAGTTTTGCAACTTGGCTCTGATACCATTAAACGTAACACCCCAAACCCGGCCCATGCGTTATGACCGGATTTGACATGTCACATGATAAAAACATGTTAAATCCTTTCTATTCGTACTAGAATAGGTATTATCTTGTTATAATCAAGAAAATAAGTTTGAATTGAAATATTTGATAAAATGCAACTAATCTCGAAGGTTAATCGATAAATCGATAATTTGAACTAGTAATCTTATAAAACCGTGACTTTTGAAAATATCGTTGATAATTCGAAAGAAAATTTCTAAGTTAAAAATATTTGTAAAAGTTTGTTATGAAATCCATTTGTTAATCTATTTTGGAAAACCTTTATTTAAATTTTTAGAAAAATCCCCATTTAAAACAATTCAAGCAATATAATAAGTACGTCAAAACATAAAGCAAAAATAAAAATATTCCAGAGGCCTTATTACAACATAAAAACCCAAAAAGTAAAGTGAACAAAAATAGAAATCTAAAGTTCAAAATAAAACACCATTTCTGAAGTATGGCCTCCACCAAGTCATCCATGGCCCAAGTCCCACGTTACTGAGCATTACCTGTAAGGGTTAAGGAAACAGGGTGAGTTACTAGAACTCAGTGTATAATCCCCTTACCGTTGTCCATTGGGCCTGAACCCATTTAGCATCATCTTGGGCCTAAGCCCATATAATAACATATCGGGCCTGAGCCCATATAACATAATCTTGGGCTGAAGCCCAATTACAAAACAGTATATATATATATATATATATAAATGCTAAGTATGCAACCCAACCCAACCCATCCATCCAATCTCTCCCCCGACCAACCAATCTCTCCTGTGGGGATCAAGTCAACCCACCCCGCCAGTCTCTCCAATTTGCAGACAAGCTGCCATTTATAATATTTTTGTGGCTAAGCCACGGTATCATATCTTCAGTAATATAATCGGCACAAAGCCATATTTAAATTGGCACATAGCCATTATCAGAATTTGTGGCAATGCCACCGGTCTACACTTCTCTTCATTCAAGTTTCCCATCCCATGCAATATACAAAGATACAATATGCATAGTAACATATAATATCCACATATAAATACAACCATTAATCTACAGAATGTTTTTAATGAATCAGCCCATTATAGCATTTTGTAATAATTCGGCCAACTAAGGCATTTTAACAATTCGGCCCATAAGGGCATTTCGGTAATTTAGCCTATAGGGGCATTTCGGTAAATCAGTCCATAGGGACATTTCGGTAAATCGGTCCATAGGGACATTTCAGTAAATCTAACAACTTTAATGCCGATTTTGTCAAATCTATAAAAATAATGTACTTTATGCCAATTTCTTGTTTAATGCCAATTTTACGGTCTTTAGTAGTATAATAATAACAATCAACTATCAAACATGTTACCGAATCATAATCTACAGAATTACGGTGTGAGATTACACACCTGATTACGGTAAGTATTAAACTCTCTTGATCTTTGGCACCTATGACATCATAACACTCGATTAATCTAACGGACGAGATTTTTATTAATCCAAAACTAAACCAAGTGATCGATAATACTTACTCTCAAAATTGTGAACGACCACGATTTGTCGATTCTCACCGGATGATGGTCCACAACCCGGTGGAAAATCCCGAACCGCCGATACTTCCCTTCACTTGAACTTAGGAGTAGGAATCACAAATCCACTCCTTTTGTGTTCTCCAATCGTTTTCCCTTTCAAATCGGTACCACTAGCCTCCATCGGATAAAATCTTAGTCAAAACGATATTACGACATATATCGATTGTCTAAAGAAAAAGGGTTCGGCTTACCACTATTTTCGTAGAATCAACAAGCGAATATCAACGATCGATATAGTCCCTAAAATACATGTATATACCTAATCATCAAACCGTTTTAGCGGAATAACCAAGTATTGAGATATTGAACCTTAAATAAATCCCTTACCTCGACAATAATAGATCCACTTCGATCGATTGGGCGCAAGACTAGAAGTGATTCGGCTAAGATGTGATATTCGGCCAATCCACTAAAGTACTACAAATAGAAGATTATCAAAATATGAGGGAGTGTGGGAAAACACCATTTCGGTTTAGAAACAATATGAAATAACCAAATGATGAGGAATATTCATTCGGCTAAGGAGAAAAAGATTGAATGGATTTGAATAAAACACTTACCCGGTTTAATCAAGAAAGAAAATCCAACTTGTATGATGAGGAAGAGAAGATAATCAAGGTTCGGTTATGGAGGAAAATGAACAAGAAATTTCAGCTATGAAAGTATGGATTAGAGAAGAAGAAAGAAGGGTTGAAGAATTTTGTGAAAAAGAAAAGAAAGATGGAGAAGGAGTGCTTAACTAGTTTCCATTTTCAAAGGGAAGATGAGTGAAAATAATTTGGTCACAATGGCTAGGTGATTTCGGCAAGACAAAGAAAAGAAAAAAAAAAGAAAAATACCCACTATTGGCTTGAAGTTTCGGCAATGAGAGAAGAAGTTGAAGAAAAGAGCACAAAAGAATGCTAAAAGAAATTAGGCCTAACAAGCACCAAAATTCTACCAAAAGACTAAAGAAAATTCGGCTACTCCCAAGACCCTTCCCAAACCGTGTATACCATACCAAAAGGATCAAAAACTGACCATAAAAACTTTCCAAAACATTCTCCCTAAAATCGGCCAACATATCCCCCTTCTTGCTCCTTTTCTTTCATTTATTTCCTTATCCTCATCCTTACCTTATTTCCTTAGCCACCTTTCCAAAATAAAAAAGTCTTCCTTGCCTTAAATACATCTATGACCGACACTATGGATGAATAACACAAAAAAATAATCAAAATTTGCATCAAGTGGGATTCGAACCTCCTCCCTTAAAGCCCTTCATGTGACGCCACATCCTCTTTACCATATGCTCATTTATGCTAGCAATTTACTCACTTATTTCCATAAGCATTGATGCCATTTACCCTCTCTCCTTAAAGTGCTTAAACACAAAAAAATTACTAAGGCCCAAATCAGTCCCGAGCCTTCTTAGGACCCCTTAAACATACACAATTAATATTTTTAACTAGCCTAACGCAAGAAATAATGCAACACATAAAATTCTAAATTTTAGTATGTTACATTTGTTCTTAATTATGTGTTCTTAATTCTTGTTTTAATATTTCAGGATATTGATTCAAGTATTGATGTGCTTAGGCAGTGGAGCAAAAGTCCCTGTTTAAGAGTAGATCTAGCATAGTTAACTGGAGTTGATCGCAACCCTAGAGATAGGATGACGAAAATCTGTCGGATTAGGGTCAAACCTAATATGAGAGTCCATAGATCGAGTTAATGCAACATTAGGAGTTTTAATTAGAAAGAGATTTTAATTAATCAACCTAGGGTTAGACGCTAGTAGCCTCGAAAGAGGTATTAATATAAATTAGGGAATCCTACGGATCAAGTCAAGTGAATAAATCATCTGGTTCAAAGTTAAATAACAAGTGAAGTCTAGGTGGATTCTTCCTCGGGTATTGTCTTAATCAACTGGTTTTTTTCGAAAAGTATTTTCCCAATTCACTCTCTTTGTCTTAGCATCCTTAGTTTAGTAATTAGTTAGATAAACATCAATTCCCTTAATACTTAGGCTAGATAATAAAAAGATATTAACTACTAGTACTCTTGGTCCTTGAGGATACGATATTTCTGGTCTTGCCATAGCTATACTACCGAACGATAGGTGTGCTTGCCTCATTCGTTGCCATAGTTAGTTTCAAGAAAAAATCAAGTTTTTGGCGCCGTTGCCGGGGACTAAGATATTAGGAACACTTGATTTTTATTACTTTAGCCATTTTTTATTTTTGCAATTAATTTTTATTTTATTTCTACTTTGCTAATTTGTCTTTTTCCTTGCTTCTGGCAGGTATTCTAGTTTATGAATAGAAGAAACCCGACAGGACCTCTACTTTACGATAGTGATATAGAAGCACTACAGAAAAACAGGGCTTTAGCGGCGTTTGGACAAAAAATGCCGCAAAGATTATACATTAGCGGCGTTTTCTTGAAAATGCCGCTAAAAATTGAGCAATAGCGGCGTTTTCGTGAAAAATGCCACTAATAAACTGAGCAATAGCGGCGTTTAATAAACTGAGCAATAGCGGCGTTTTTGCACAAACGTCGCTAATAAACTGAGCAATAGCGGCATTTTTGTACAAACGCCGCTAATAAACTGAGCAATAGCGACGTTTTTGCACAAACGCCGCTAAAAAGCTAAGCAATAGTGGCGTTTTTGTACAAACGCCGCTAATATACTGAGCAATAGCGGCATTTTTGTACAAACGCTGCTAAAAGTTGAGCTGCCATTTTTGTGTAGGGACTCGTTTCGGTTTGATCCGATTTAAATTTCATATTTTTTTCTTATTCTTGTTTTGAATTATATTTTATTTTGAAACATTCACTTATAAGCAATGAGAAAGTTTCATTTTATTTACTTAATTATGAAAAGTTACTAATTGCTAACTAAACTATTTAGAAGTTTTCGTTTAAGTTACAAAGCTATTAAAATTGATTTAGGGTTTAATGTTTAGTAAGTTAATTTTATGATTTAGGGTTTGTTATTTTGGGTTATGGGTTTAGTGTTTTAAAGTTTGTTATTTGGTGTTTATTATTTAGGGTTTAAGATCTTAGTGTTTAACGGTATTAAGGTTTAAGTGTTAGTCGTTAGGGGTTCAAGTTAAGGGTTAGGGGATTATGGGGTTAAAGGTTTAGGGTTTATGGTTTATGTTTTGTGGCTTAAGGTTTAGGGGATAGGGGTTGGGGTTTAGGGGTTTATGGTTTAGGGTTTTGGGTTTAGGGTTTAGGGTTTAGGGTTTAAGGTTTAAGATTTAAGGTTTAGTGTTTAGGGTTTATATTTTGAAACTTATTGTTTTTGTTTTCATACATAAAAAAATTATATAAAAATTGTAATATCCGGGATTTAGGGGTTATGCGTTTTAACTTGAATGTATGTAGTAGCATGCTTGTGTGTGGTTTGTATGTGTTTTGGGGGCTTCGGGAACCTAGGGGAGTAGGTAGATGCCTTAGAAAAATATTAGATTTTTAAGTCTTAAAGGAGAGCTAAGGGAGCTAGGCCTTAAGAAGTTTAGTGTGTGGATTATGACACAAGAAACCCAGCTAGTAAAGTGGCAAGGGAGGTGCCACTTAGAGTACAGGATGGTGACGCCTCAGGGAGTGTGAGGGGGCCTAGGTTCGAGCAGTAAGGGAAGCATTTTGGAGTTGCCTTTTTACGTCAAGGGAGTGCAGTGGTGGACGGCACAAGGACTCTGAATGGATGAGTGAGAGACCAAGTCAAATGCAATTGAAATTTCGGCTAAGAGAGGAGCATAGGTGTTGACTCATTCAAACTCTTTTGAATGAGAGGAGAAGAGAAGAAATAGGAGGAAAAAGTGGAGAGAAAAGAGGGGATGAGAAGAGGGTGAGAGTTGGCCGAATGTAGGACTTTGGAGGGGGGCTTATTCGGTCATGCAAGGGGGAGCTAGGTGCCAAATTTGCTTAAGGGTTAAGGTGCATTCTAGTTTTCTTTTCCTTCCTTAGACTTGTGCCGAAAGTGATAGTCAGAAAACTTTCAAAGCCCTTTCTATTTTCTTTGCTTTAGCCGAATTTGGGAAGACCATTAAGGTCACTTTCTTCATCTTTCTCTTTTTCTTCACACCGCTTTCTTCTGTCTTCAAAAGCTGAAATCACATTTTGACCATAGCCGATCACCAAGCATTAAACGTTGAAGCTGAATCCCACATCTTTTGCCATTACTCTTCATAGCCGAACGTCTCATTGTATCTCTACCCCCTTTGAAACTGATTGTTCTTAAGCACTAAAAGCCGATCATCTTTCTCCTCTGAATCGACTTCTCTACTTTGGGTTTCCTCTTGTCGATTTCTTAGAAGCCAGTTGATCATTGCGTTTGGTCACTCTTTTTCGGTAAGAGATCTCTTTCGGTCTGAATCTCTCTATATTATTCTAGCCTGTCGAGATCAGAGGCCTAATCCTATAATGATGTTATGGCCGAATCTATGCAAGGTTTTGGATTCGTAACCCTTCTTGGAAGCAAACGTTAGGAGCAGGGGAGATCTTTCGGGATTTTGATATTCAAGGTAAGCAAAGTATGACCTTAGGCCGAAGGCCACTTACTTTCATCCATTAATGTTAGAATTGAATCTAACATAGGTTATGTAGGGATTCGATAACTTCCAAGGGCAGGTGATGATTTTCGGGATTTAATCGAGGAAGGTAAGGGAGTTGTAGTATTCGGCCAAAGGCCATATTGTTTTAAAGGATGACCGATTCTAACTGTGGTGTTTTAGGAGGAGTTCAACAGAGATAAAAGAGGAGTCTCCGGGATTCAGATCTACTTCGGTAAGAGTATTTAAGTTATAGATTGTGTTTCGTTTAGATCTTACATATCGATTAACCAGGTTTTTGATTAAGTGATATTCGATGGATGCGAATACCAGTGGAGGAGGGAAAGGGGTAGTCCCTACCCCTAGATTTAAGAAACGCTCGGTTTCTGCGGTACGGGATTGGCCACCGGGGTGTGGGCCAGCGTCGGAAAGGGACAACCAAATCGCTGTGATCCCTACAAGCGAAAGTGTCGGTGAGATCGAGAGTGTCGTTCTTAGTGTTATCAGGTGTGTAACCCTACACTAATTCCCGATAGATTAATAGTATTACGTTAAATATGTGTTAATAAAAATACGAATAACATGGCTAAGGGTACCATTCAATGGTATAGTGCGTTCAGGTACGTTACCCCTTAACACTCCGTAAATAATGTTTATAAACATTGACATGAAAATATGTGTAATGATATCTGTATATTTTGTATGATGCATGGGCATATGGGTAATAATGATAAAGGGGAAGTGTTCCGGTGGTTTTACCACATTATCCGGTGACTTATGTTACATATTATGAATCTGGTGACTCTGTCACATTATATGGTGGCTATGCCACATTATAAGGGCGATGTGTAGTTGTCTGCAGCGACTGCCTTCGAGGGTGTGTAGCGGATGGAGGGTCGATTTAGTAATCCCCATGGTGTGATTGGCAGGTACGGGTGGTGTGTAGAGGATGGATATCTAGGTGGGCTCGGGATTGCATTTTTCATCTTATTTAAATGTGATTTGATATGTTATGGTTAAGGCTATGATCGGTTGGGTTTTTGGTGTAGCCGTTATGCATTGAGTCTGTTGACTCACCCTTCGTGGGCTAAATTTTTGCAGGTGATGCCTAGTATTATGGATCGGGTCAGCGAGGACTACGGGGTGGCCATGCTCAGCGTTTTCGGGTTTCTGTATGGTTGAACTTTTCGTTTTCTTTAGCATACTTTTCTTTCGGGATTTATTTTGGGTATTTACTTTGTAATAAGGCCACTATTTAACTGTTTTAAATTTTGCGTTTAAACTTCATGTCTATGCGACGGTAAACAATTGAGTAATCAAATATTTTCTTAAAACAACTTCAAATGTTTTATCACCTAATCAACTTACGGTTTTCAACTTAATAAGCCCTAAAATCTGGCAATTCTTTTAATTTACGAACTATGAAGGAAACGTTTTAATGAAATACAAATTTGAATGACTACTTGGTTTTCAACTCGTTAAAATTTCAAACTTGTTTTAATAATCGACTTATTTTACTAGAACAGGAAACAAAATTAAGTTAAGTTTTTTTTTCTGAAGGAACATGTCAGATCCAGTCGAGGCTTGTGGGCCGGGTTTGGGGTGTTTCAACTTGGTATCGAGCCCGCTTTTAACGCTCACTTTGGGTTTTGAAGCCCACAACGTTTTCAAAAAAATTTGAGCCAAAATAGGGTTTTTGAAAATTTACATTAAAATGGTCCTATGGAAGCATGGCACCCGAGTTCTCGGCCCAGTCCGCTGATGAAATCTGTAGTTAGTAAAATTGTTTGAATATGCTAATGTATGATGCTTTAGATAATAGGCATAGGAAACTATATTATGGACTTTAGGTATATGTGTACTTCTACGAAAAAACCACTGATTAAAACTCTATTGCATAAAACTTCTCTTTAAACAAGAAGTGAAAAGATTCTAATGCATAAAAATATCGTAAAAATAGATAAACCGCGACGGTAGACATGAGTTCTAGGGGCGTGGTCGTAATACTCGTGGGCGCGACAGGTAGAATGATCGTGTCGGAACCACAGTGCAGTCGGGGTTTCGAAAATGAGGCGCCGCCACCGGGTCAGAGGGGCGAAATTTCGGGAGCGACAGAGGAGATGATGCTGTATCGCAGCTATCTTGCGAGTTTTAGAGCGAGTAGCTGGAGCTAGTTTGGGAAATGGAGCTCGAAAGTCAGTATCCGAGAGACTTAGGGCGAATGGAGCCGAGGTTTTCAGAGGAGTATTTGGGGTAGCTCCGAATATAGCAGAGTACTGGTTAGAGGCAGTTGAGAGGATCATGGACGACTTGGACTGCACTGCCGAGGAGAAGCTTAAAGGTGTCTTTGTTTATTTGCTTGAGATGAGGCCTACCGGTGGTGGTTCACCATCGTCGAGAGGTAAACCCGCGGATCGAGTGGATTGGGGGTATTTTAAGATTAAGTTAGAGGGAAAATACGTCGGAGCTAGCTACATAGACTCGCAGAGAAAGGCGTTTCTAAATTTAGTACAAGGAAGCAAGTCGGTAGCGGAATACGAAGCAGAGTTTTTGCGGTTAAGCCGATATGCCAGAGGGATTGTAGCTACTGATTATGAGCGGTGTGTCAGATTCGAGGATGGACTGAGAGATGAGCTGCGAGTGTTGATTGCCCCGCAGCGGGAAAGAGAATTTGCAATCTTAGTGGATAAGGCTCGGATAGCTGAGGAAGTTAAGCGGATCGAGAGACAGAACTGGGACAGAGGTCAGGGTAGGAATAAGAGGAACTATGGGTCTTCAGGGTCATCCAAAAATTTTCAAAAGAGACCTAGAGTTGATGGGCCGCGAGGTCAGCAGGTTGTTGTGGGGGGACAGTATCGTACTTGTGCTCAATGTGGAAAGATGCACCTGGGGGAGTGTTGGAAAAAGACCGGGGGATGTTTTAAGTGTGGGTCCAAAGATCACATGATTAGGGACTGTCCGATGGAAACAGATAGGAGCTGACCAGCAGGTCAGGGTTTTAATCAGGCTGGTAGAGGTAGACAGCAGCCGTCGAGGGGTCGTGGTCCGGTTGGTAGAGGTAATGGTTACGGTAGAGGTCGCGAGAACACCGGCGCGAGGTGGTGGTAACACTGGCGAGACGGCCAGTGTCCGTATATGCGGTTCGTCGAGAGGAGGATGGTGATGCACTGATGTCATAACAGATGCGTTCCTTATTTTTGGATTACCCTTTATTGCTCTCGATAGATATAGGGTCAACTCATTCTTACATCGCTAGTGAGGTGTCCGGAACTCTGCATGTGAACTTTGAGGTGTACCTAGGAAGAAGAGCGTACTTAGTCCTTTAGGGCAATCGGTAGTAGTAGACAAACTCTTTAGGGAGTGCCTTTAGAAGTTCAGGGGGTGCAGTTTCCGGCTGACTTAATGGAGTTGCCATTCGGGGAATTTGACCTAATCTTAGGCATGGACTGGCTAGTGAAGTATCGCGCGAATGTGGACTGTGCTGCTAAGCGCATGTCATTGAGAACTTCTGACGACAATGAAGTCGTGGTGATGGGCGAGAGACGAAATTACTTGTCGAATGTGGTATCTGCCCTTAAGGCAGAGAAGATGGTAAGAAAGGGATGTCTGGCTTTTCTGATGTTGGTTAGTGCTTTGGAGGCTAAGGAAGCAGCTGTGGAAGGGGTCAAGACGATAAGGGAGTTTGCGGATGTCTTTCCGGAAGAACTTCCAGGGTTGCCTCCGGATCGTGAGGTGGAATTTGGGATTGACTTGTTGCCTGGTACAGCGCCAGTATCTATCGCTCCGTACAGAATGGCACCAAAGGAGTTGGTTGAGCTCAAGGCCCAGATCCAAGAGTTACTCGATCGTGGGTTTATCTGACCCAGTATGTCTCCAAGGGGAGCACCGGTCCTATTCGTGAAGAAAAAGGACGAAACTATGCGTATGTGCATAGATTACCGGCAGTTGAATAAGCTGACGATCAAAAACAAGTACCCTTTGCCGAGGATAGACGACTTGTTTGATCGACAAGGGGGTCGCGGTATTTTCAAAGATAGATCTAAGGTCGAGGATATCATCGGCTTAAGGTGAAGGAAGCGGATATCCATAAGACGACTTTTTCCTGACAAGATACGGGCATTATGAGTTCTTAGTAATGCCGTTCGGATTGACGAACGCCCCAGCTGCATTCATGGATATGATGAATCGGGTTTTCCAACCCTACTTGGATCGGTTAAATGCGTTGTGTTTATAGACGACATCCTAGTGTATTCCAAGTCTGAGGAAAAACATGATGAGCATCTTCGGGTAGTATTGCAGGTGTTAAGGGAGAAGAAGTTATATGCCAAATTTAGCAAGTGCGAATTTTGGTTGAAGGAAGTTGCGTTTTTGGGTCATGTGGTGTCTGCAGAAGGGATAAAAGTAGACCCTCGGAAGATTGAGGCAGTGCTAGATTGGAAACCACCTAAGTCTGTGGTGGAGGTTCGCAGTTTCTTGGGGTTAGCAGGCTACTATAGAAGGTTCGTAGAAGGGTTCTCATCAATAGCAGCACCTCTGACGAAATTTTTGAGAAAGGAGGTACCTTTCGTATGGGCAGATAAGCAGCAGCAGAGCTTCGAAAGGCTTCAGAGGGTTTTGACAGAAGCTCCAGTTTTGATTCAGCCTGAAGCAGGGAAAGATTTTGTGGTGTATTGTGATGCTTCTCACACAGGATTGGGATGTGTGCTGATGCAAGACGGGAAGGTGGCCGCTTATGCGTCTCGGCAATTAAGGCCACATGAGGTTAACTATCCGACGCATGATTTGGAATTGGCAGCGGTAGTCTTTGCTCTTAAGGTATGGAGGCACTATTTATATGGAGAAAGGTCTGTGATCTACATGGACCACAAGAGTCTGAAGTATTTGTTGACTCAGAAGGAGCTAAATTTGAGACAGCGAAGGTGGGTGGAGTTATTGAAAGACTACGATTGTTCTATAGAGTATCACCTGGGTAAGGCGAATGTAATGGCAGATGCCCTAAGTCGGAAAGTAGTGTCGGATCTGAGGGCGATGTTTGCACATTTTAGCCTTTATGACGACAGAAGTTTGCTAGCAGAGTTACAAGTAAAGCTGACATGGTTGAGTCAGGTGAAAGAAAGACAGTTGGCAGATGATGATCTGAGTGCTAAGTTACGGCAAGTACAGAGTGGGGAATTGGAAGATTATGGTGTAAACAGCGACGGAGTGTTGTGCTTCCAAGGTAGGGTATGTATGCCGAAGGATGAGGAACTAAGACAGAGAATTCTTCGGGAATCGTATAGTAGTCCTTATGCTATGCATCCCGGAGGAAGTAAGTTATACTGAGGATCTACGGATCGATTTTTGGTGGCCTGGGTCTTAAGCGAGAGTTACAGAATTTGTAGGGAAGTGCTTAACGTGTCGTGAGTTAAAGTGAACACCAAGTACCGTCGGGGTTGCTTCACCCGATAAAGATTCCGCATGGAAGTGGGAGAGAATTACTATGGACTTCGTGAGTGGGCTTCCCCACGCCTACTAAGAAGGACTCGGTATG
Source organism: Gossypium sturtianum (assembly GCA_025698515.1). NCBI lineage: Eukaryota > Viridiplantae > Streptophyta > Magnoliopsida > Malvales > Malvaceae > Gossypium > Gossypium sturtianum. Next base: position 31,845,689 of record CM046954.1, read on the forward strand.
GGTGATAGTGGATCAGTTGACAAAGTCTGCACATTTCATACCAGTGCGGGTTGACTATTCTCTGCAGAGGTTGGCAAGATTGTATGTGGCAGAAATTGTGAGGCTGCACAGAGTGCCAGTGTCGATTATTTCGGATAGGGATCCGAGGTTTACGTCTCGGTTTTGGCCAGCATTATATCAGGCATTGGGCACCAGATTAGACTTCAGCACGGCATTTCATCCGCAGACAGACGGCCAGTCTGAGCGGGTAATTCAAGTGTTAGAAGATATGTTGAGGGGTTGCATGATAGACTTCAGAGGAAGCTGGGAGGAGTCCTTGCCTTTAGCGGAGTTTGCGTACAACAACAGCTATCAAGTAAGTATTCGGATGGCACCGTACGAAGCACTGTATGGATGGAATTGTCGCACTCCTACGTGTTGGATAGAATTGGGGGAACGTCATGTTTTGGGTCCGGAGATTGTGGCAGAATTAGAAGAAAAGGTTAAGGTAATTCGGGCACAGTTGAAGGAGGCATCTGACAGACAAAAGTCGTATGCAGATCTCAAGCGGAAAGAAATAGAGTTTGCTGTGGGAGATCAGGTGTTTCTGAAAGTTTCACCGTGGAGGAAGGTGATGAGATTTGGACGTAAGGGTAAGTTAAGTCCCAGGTTTATAGGACCTTATCGGGTTTTGAAGCAGATCGGACCAGTGGCATATCAGTTGGAGTTGCCTTCGGAGTTGAAGCAGATGCATAATGTGTTTCACGTTTCGATGTTATGTCACTACCGATCAGATCCATCTCATGTGGTGCCAGTTGAGGAGGTAGAGTTGAGACCAGACTTGTCCTACGAGGAAGAGCGGATTCAAATTTTGGAACGGGATGTGAAGGTGTTACGGAGAAAATCAGTTCCTCTAGTCAAAGTGTTATGGCGTAACCATGGATCGGAAGAAACTTCGTGGGAGCCAGAGGAAGCAATGCGACAGCAATACCCTCACCAATTCTAGTCAGGTAATTTCGAGGCCGAAATTATTTTTAAGGGGGGTAGAACTGTAATATCCAGGATTTAAGGGTTATGCGTTTTAACTTGAATGTATGTAGTAGCATGCTTGTGTGTGGTTTGTATGTGTTTTGGGGGCTTCGGGAACCCGGGGGAGTAGGTAGATGCCTTAGAAAAATATTGGACTTTTAAGTCTTAAAGGAGAGCTAAGGGAGCTAGGCCTTAAGGAGTTTAGTGTGTGGATTATGACACAAGAAACCCAGCTAGTAAAGTGGCAAGGGAGGCGCCACTTAGAGCACAGGAGGGTGACGCCTCAGGGAGTGTGAGGGGGGCTAGGTTCGAGCAGTAAGGGAAGCATTTTGGAGTTGCCTTTTTGCGTCAAGGGAGTGCAGTGGTGGACGGCACAAGGACTCTGAATGGATGAGTGAGAGACCAAGTCAAATGCAATTAAAATTTCGGCTAAGAGAGGAGGATAGGTGTTGACTCATTCAAACTCTTTTGAATGAGAGGAGAAGAGAAGAAATAGGAGGAAAAAGTGGAGAGAGAAGAGGGTGAGAGTTGGCCGAATGTAGGACTTTGGAGGGGGGCTTATTCGATCATGCAAGGGGGAGCTAGGTGCCGAATTTGCTTAAGGGTTAAGGTGCATTCTAGTTTTCTTTTCCTTCCTTAGACTTGTGTCGAAAGTGATAGTCAGAAAACTTTCAAAGCCCTTTCTATTTTCTTTGCTTTAGCCGAATTTGGGAAGACCATTAAGGTCACTTTCTTCATCTTTCTCTTTTTCTTCACACCGCTTTCTTCTGTCTTCAAAAGCCGAAAGCACATTTTGACCATAGCTGATCACCAAGCATTAAACGTTGAAGCCGAATCCCACATCTTTTGCCATTACTCTTCATAGCCGAACGTCTTATTGCATCTCTACCCCCTTTGAAACCGATTGTTTTTAAGCACTAAATGCCGATCATCTTTCTCCTCTGAATCGACTTCTCTACTTTGGGTTTCCTCTTGTCGATTTCTTAGAAGCTAGTTGATCATTGTGTTTGGTCACTCTTTTTCGGTAAGAGATCTCTTTCGGTCTGAATCTCTCTGTATTATTCTAGCCTGTCGAGATCAGAGGCCTAATCCTATAATGATGTTATGGCCGAATCTATGCAAGGTTTTGGATTCGTAACCCTTCTTGGAAGCAAACGTTAGGAGCAGGGGAGATCTTTCGAGATTTTGATATTCAAGGTAAGCAAAGTATGACCTTAGGCCGAAGGCCACTTACTTTCATCCATTAATGTTAGAATTGAATCTAACATAGGTTATGTAGGGATTCGACAACTTCCAAGGGCAGGTGACGATTTTCGGGATTTAATCGAGGAAGGTAAGGGAGTTGTAGTATTCGGCCAAAGGCCATATTGTTTTAAGGGATGGCCGATTCTAACTGTGGTGTTTTAGGAGGAGTTCGACAGAGATAAAGGAGGAGTTTTTTGGATTCAGATCTACTTCGGTAAGAGTATTTAAGTTATAGATTGTGTTTCGTTTAGATCTTACATATCGATTAACCGGGTTTCTGATTAAGTGATATTCGATGGATGCGAAAACCAGTGGAGGAGGGAAAGGGGTAGTCCCTACCCCTAGATTTAAGAAACGCCATCTGCGATGCAGATTATTGGCCACCGGGGTGTGGGCGGCGTCGAGAAAGGGACAAGCAAATCGTTGTGATCCCTGCAAGCGAAAGTGTCGGTGAGATCGAGAGTGTCGTTCTCAGTGTTATCAGGTGTGTAACCCTACACTAATTCCCGATAGATTAATAGTATTACGTTAAATATGTGTTAATAAAAATACGAATAACATGGCTAAGGGTACCATTCAATGGTATAGTGCGTTCAGGTACGTTACACCTTAACACTCCGTAAATAATGTTTATAAACATTGACATGAAAATATGTGTAATTTCGTTATGGGTTTGGGGTAAGGTATATTGCATGATATCTGTATATTTTGTATGATGCATGGGCATATGGGTGATAATGATAAAGGGGAAGTGTTCCGGTGGTTTTACCACATTATCTGGTGACTTATGTCACATATTATGAATCCGGTGACTCTGTCACATTATCTGGTGGCTATTCCACATTATAAGGGCGATGTGTAGTTGTCTGCAGCGACTACCTTCGAGGGTGTGTAGCGGATGGAGGGTCGATTTAGTAATCCCCACGGTGTGATTGGCAGGTACGGGTGGTGTGTAGAGGATGGATATCTAGGTGGGCTCGGGATTGCATTTTTCATCTTATTTAAATGTGATTTGATATGTTATGGTTAAGGCTATGATCGGTTGGGTTTTTGGTGTAGCCGTTATGCATTGAGTCTGTTGACTCACCCTTCGTAGGCTAACTTTTTGCAGGTGATGCCTAGTATTATGGATCGGGTCAGCGAGGACTACGGGGTGGCCATGCTCAGCGTTTTCAGGTTTCCGTATGGTTGAACTTTGCGTTTTCTTTAGCATACTTTTCTTTCGGGATTTATTTTGGGTATTTACTTTGTAATAAGGCCACTATTTAACTGTTTTAAATTTTGCGTTTAAACTTCATGTCTATGCGACGGTAAACAATTGAGTAATAAAATATTTTCTTAAAACAACTTCAAATGTTTTATCACCTAATCAACTTACGGTTTTCAACTTAATAAGCCCTAAAATCCGGCAATTCTTTTAATTTACGAAATATGAAGGAAACGTTTTAATGAAATACAAACTTGAATGACAACTTGGTTTTCAACTCGTTAAAATTTCAAACTTGTTTTAATAATCGACTTATTTTACTAGAACAGGAAACGAAATTAAGTTAAGTTTTTTTTTTTTCTGAAGGAACATGTCAGATCCGGTCGAGGCTTGTGGGTCGGGTTTGGGGTGTTTCAAAAATTATGTCATGTATCTAATTCTTTTAAATATTGCTCAAAGTTTCAAAAATTATTTATTTAAAATTGGTATGAATTATATAATAATTAAATATAAAATTGTAATAAAAGTCAAGCACTCTTTCATCCTCTTCTATTTATTATTTAACTAGTTTAGTTATATTAACTAAAATGTAATTTTTTTTAATTTAATATTTAAAATCTTTAGAAAAAAGTAGTAACACATTGAAAAAATTTGAAACAAATAACATAGAAAAATATATGTTAAAAATGAAAAAAAATGAAAATACTATTATTTAAAATAATTTTAAAGATTTATGTGTATATGACTGATTTGTTTTAAATTTATATATTAAATAATTTCTTATATAAATGCAAAAAAAGATAATATTAATATTATTATATTAAATTATCATTATAGTTTTAATTATTTAAACGTAAAAGTGATCGTATATTAAATTAGATTGCTTAAAACTCAATTTCAAAAAAAAATTCTATTGGCCAAGTTAAAATTAATTTCATACACAATTACTATTTTTTTACAAATTAGGTTTATTGTTTGAAACAAAGCAAAATTAGTTTAAAAGGAATTTAAGAAATAATTAAACTATTAAAATTTATTACTATGAAAGACATTAGTGGTGTTTTTGACAAAAAACGCCACAAAAACGTACCACTTTAGCCAAAACGGAGTCGTTTCAGTTGTGTTTGTTGTGGCATTAGCGGCGTTTTTACTGAAAACGCCACTAAATATCGGGAATTAGCGGTGTTTTTCAAAAGCGCCGCAAAATGTAAAGTTTAAACGATGTCGTTTTTGTTTCATCCATTCCGGAAACCCCTTATAAGCTGGACGACGTCGTTTTGTCAAAATGCAAAAGAGTTTTAGTGGCGCTACTGGATAAACGCAGCTAAAAGTCAGGCATTAGTGGCGCTAGTGTACAAACGCCGCAACATGTATTTTGATTTTGAGCAAAACGGCGCCGTTTTTGTATGCTCGGTTTTATCCCCATTCAAACCCCGAAATCCCTTATCGTGTTCACCTAATTGTATACCCTAAATCCCTAACTCCCTAACCTTATTGTTTTCCCCTAAAAAATTACCCAAAATCCCTAACTCCCAGAATCTGCTCCGGTCAAGTCATATTAGATCTCCCCTCCACTGTTAAGGAACTCGTTGAGAACAGCCTCGACGCTTGCGCCACCAGTTTTCTTCTTTAATCTACCTAGGTATTTATTTCTTGTTTTTTTTCTGGTTTTACCTTACAACCTGACAACATGTCTTGCAAAAATTTTCATCGAATTCTATTTTAGCTAATGTTGTCTATGTCTGTAGGAACAACTTCCCCTTTTGGGTTAGGGGCTCCAAGTTCTTCCCAATCATCACGCAGAAGAAGATATTTGTACCCTTCTTCTTTCTAACTTTCTGCTACTACATTTTGTAACCCTTCGCTGCTACTTTATTCACCCTCTTCTTGTTGCCTTTTTTTTTGAAAGAAATAGAGAATTACATGCATATAAGGGGTTAATAAGCTTATGTTTGTTGAATTATCCATGTCTGTTGTCTGTTTTCTTTGTCGTTGCTATATTTGATAGTCCCCCTGCGTTGCTTTCTTTCTTTGCTTAACTCAGCGCAAAGTCAACTGTCACTACACCCGTGAACGAGGTAACAATGTCTTCTTCTCTTTTCCAAATTAATAGTAACAGTAGTTGCTTTGACCTATCCCAAAATCCCCTACTTGGTTGGTGCGGATAGAAAGAAACATGTTGCTAATAATGTGTAAAATGTATTTTGTGAATCCATGTTACTTGGGATGGTAACAAAGACTAGTAAATTTTGACGATTTTAATTATATATTTTAGGTGAAATTCCATCGGTGATTGGAAACCTTATTTCCCTCCTACGGATTGGTGGTAATAACTTAACAGGTATAAAATCATTTTTATTCTTCTTTTTTGTTGGTACAGTTATGCAATCCCTTTTAATTATAATAGAATTTTGCTATATTTTACTTGCGTTTTTTTAACTTCTGACTATAATATAGAAAACAATTAATTAGACATATGATCCTTTAACTGACTACTCTGAAGTTAGAAAATATCAATAATTTCCTTTCTTTCTTTATTTAAATAAAAAAGATTGTTCTTAACCCTAAATGTGTAACAACCCAAACCCGGCCCAAACATTACGACCGAATTTGATTTATTACGGAGAAAAATCTTGTGAACACCATTTCAATACCTATTTAAGATTTATTGAAAACTTCTCGTTTTCGGTTATCTTGCCAAAGCTACACTTAGATTTAATTTGGAAATTTAATTAAGCCCGATTATTATACCAGTTTCAAGTGTGTCCGATGGCACGATAAAACTTTTTCGTGTTAACTTAAGAAAACATGTGATTTTAGTTCAATTTAATAATATAGTTTAAAGTAAATATCCAACATCCAAAAAAAAAAAACACAAATAAAGTTTATGGAGGCCTTATTACAACCAAAGTAAAAATAACCAAATTTAAAATTCTATAAATTTAAATCCATCGCATGGCCACCTCGAGTCCAACCCGCTCCTCACCGCCACCTACGAGTCACCTGAAAAATGTTAAAGGAGAAGGTGAGTCACCAAGACTCGATATGTAACCCTTCCCCGTTTAAAAACAACATTTCATACACAACATATAACAGCTTAATATGTAGAGTATCGTGTGCCCAACCTAGCCAACCAAACGCCTTTGTCTACCCCATGTGGTACCAAACCACTTTGGTGACCGTAGTCACAATGTGTTACCAAAACACCGGTGGTGCCAAACCACTTTGGTGACATATAGTCACAATGTGCTACCAAAGCACCGTGTGTCCGTGAGACACAAATCGGGTGATGGGGCCAACCCATCGTGTGATACCAAATCACCGGCGACGATCCCATATCTCAAGTGGGGCCAACCCACGGTGGTGTTAACCACGAGGACAAGTCGCTATGAGGTGCCAAACCTCCGAGGTACCAAACCTCTGGTGACATATAGTCACGGTGTGTTACCAAAACACCGGTGCTCGTCAAGACGAAACATCACGCCCCTCTCCTCTCATGTAGCCCATAGCAGTAAAAAAGCATTAACAACGGATCTCATGCATTTATCACATGTATCAATAAGCCATGCTTCCCAAAAGCATTAAAGTAATCTCACATTAACCGAGACTTACCGGGATCCTCACTTGTACCGTTAAGGTACCAATCCGCATCTACATCAAGCAGATTTACATACAAAATATATATATATATATATAACACAACATTAACTGCTATACGTGTGTATGTACACACCTGTCACCCCCGAATAATCTAAATCCCGAATGAAGAAGTCGGCCACCTTAGATCCACTAGCCCCTATATTCGGCCAAGATAGTGTTAGTGATATGGGTCATTCGGCCAAACCAAATAATCCTTTTAGGGTTATTGCTTGAACCCGAATCCTTACCTACTCGCTTTGAATACTAGTCTCAGCACCCAAATCACGAATCTGGTTCACACATTAGAATCGGTCAATGGACAATGTCAGTAGCCTTCGGCTTTAATCGAATACCAACTAAATGAAATCTTCTTACCACTACCACCAAAACCGATTGCTAGAGATTAGGGCTTGGGTCAACTGCTTCACAGTCTTGGGGTACCTAGCAGAGATCAATTCCCGAAAGCATTTAGAAACCCTGATTACCATTGCCGAAATCGGCACTTATTCCCCCTAATAGAAATCGACAAAAACACAGAGGAGAAGAAAGATGGCATTCGGCCATACCTACCTACCTTATGAATCGATTGGAGATGAGTTTAGAGAAGATTACCCTTGCTTGAATATTCGGGCAAGAGGAAAATAATGAGGAGAAAAGGGTGTTGGAGTTTCGGCAACAAGGAGTAGAGGTTCGGTTAACAAAGAAATAAAGAAAAGGGAATCAATGTGGGGTTTCGGCAAAAGAAGTAGAGAGGAATTCGGCTATTGCCAAAGGAGCAAAATAAAAGATGGAAGAATGCTTTGAAGAGAATTTCGGCACTTAGCAAAATGACAAAAAGCAACCAAGGTGACCGAGTTGAACCTTTTATAGGCATTCGGCATCCCCTAATAGCCTTGCCGTCCACTTCCCATGAAGTGTTTAAATTTCAACAAACACTCCAGTTACTCTTGGCCACTCATTTGAAAATATTCAAAATAGCTTGAATTAATCAAATAATAATCTCCTAATAATCCATCCATTATCCCTTTTATTAATACTATAATTAAACAATTAAAACTCTCCTATTATCCTTTGATAATAACACTTAATAAAAGAGTTTGAAGGAGAAAACTCTCCCCCTTGTGCCGTCCAAATAAAAACAAAAGGAGGATTTTGTGACTCGAACCAAGGCTCTCCCTTGTTCCTTGGTGGCGTCACATGCTAGCTCTTAAGTGGGCTTGCTTTGCCACTTATCCAAGGCCTAATTAGTGTTAAATTACCCACATTTATTCTTATAACACCCACTTGCTAAGGCTCCTTCTTTTAAAATTAAAAACTGAAATTTTTCTATCAAACCGGAGCACACTCAAAGCCTTAAATTAAGCTCTATTATTCCATTAACAATATCACAAAGAGCTCATAATAAGAAAATATTCAAATTCCAAATAACCCCATATTTGGGATGTTACAGATTCTACCCCCTTAAAATAAATTTCGTCCTCGAAATTCCTTGATCAAAAGAGATGGGGGTATTGCTGCCGCATCACCTCCTCGGGCTCCCACGTAGCTTCTTCCACTCGTGGTTCCGCCATAACACTTTCACTAAAGCACCGCCTTCCTTCGTAGAACTTTCACATCTCGGTCTACAATCTGAACCTGGTTCTTCTTCAAAAGATAAATCCGAGTTCACCTCAATCTCGCTCGGCACAACGTGCGAAGGATCCGACCGATACTGTCTCTCAGATTGACACATGAAATACGTCATGAATCGACTCGATTCTGCCGGCAAATCTAGCCGATAAGCCACCGGTCCTACTCGCTTCACAACGAAAAGATATGGCCCGATGAACCTTGGGCTTAACTTCCTTTTCCGTCCAAATCTCAACACCTTTTTCCAAGGCGACACTTTCGAGAAAGACTTTGTCTCCCACAAAGATACTCCATTTCTTTGCGTTTGAGATCGGCATAAGACTTCCGCCTATCCGATGCTTCCTTGAGACGAGACCGAATCACCTTGACTTTGTCTTCTGTCTCGGTTACCAATCTGGACCCGAACTTGTCTTTCTCCCAACTCCGTCCAACATGTAGGAGTACGACACTTTCGTCCATATAGGGCCTCGTATGGAGCCATTTGAATACTAAACTTGATAACTATTGTTATAAGCGAATTCCGCTAATGGTAGGTACTCCTCCCAACTACCACTAAAATCCAAGACATGTGACCTCTTAACATGTCTTCTAAAATCAGATCACCCTTTCCGATCAGTCCGTCGATCGTGGATGGAAAGCCGTCTCAAATCTAACCGTGTACCCAAAGCTTGATGCAACGCTTTCCAAAACCTTGACGTGAATCGGGATCCCTATCCGAGATAATCGACATCGCACGCCATGCAACCTCACTATTTCACCCACATACAGCTTCGCTAGCTTCTGGAGTGAGTAATCCATTCTCACCGGCATGAAGTGAGCTGATTTAGTCAGGCGATCCACAATTACCCAAACTGCATCCTTCTTGGTGGGCGTAAGGGGTAGCCCACTAACAAAATCCATGGTGATCCTCTCCCATTTCCATTGAGGATCTTTATCGGTTGAAGTAGTCCCGATGGTGACCGATGTTCAGCCTTAACTTGCTTTGACACGTCGACACTTCCCTACTGAACTCCGTTATCTCACGCTTCAACCTGTGCCACCGTAATCTGCTTCCGCAAATCTCCATACATCTTGCTTCCCCGGGATGCATAGCGTATGGGCTGCTATGTGCATCTTGGAGAATTTTACGCCTTAATTACAGATCCTTTGGCATACATACTCGTCCTTGAAAACAAAGCACTCCATCACTAGACAGATCGTACCCTTCCAAACCACCGTCTTGAACTTGTACCCTCTTAGCGCTCAAGCCCTCATCCACTAACTTGCTTTTCCTTAACCTCCTCAACCCAAGTCGGCTTTACTTGGAGTTCCGCCAAAAGACTCCCATCATCATACGACTTAACCGAGCAAACATTGCTCTTAAGTCCGTCACCACCTTCCGCTCAATGCGTCGGCTACCACATTAGCCTTACCGGATGGTACTCGATTGAACAATCATAGTCCTTTAGTAGTTCAATCCACCGACGCTGTCTCGATTCGAGATCCTTCCGAGTCGAAAGATACCTCAAGCTTTTGTGATCCGTGTAGACCATCGACTTCTCTCCATACGGTAATGTCTCCATATCTTCAGAGCGAAGACGACCGCCGCTAACTCTAAGTCGTGAGTTGGGTAGTTAACCTCATGCGGTCTTAATTGACGGGATGCATAGGCTACTACCTTCCCATCCTGCATCAACACACATCCCAAACCGGTGTGAGATGCATCACAATAAACCGTGAATAACTTTCTCGCTTCAGTCGTACCAAAACCGGAGCTTCACAAAATCTTCCTTAACTTATCAAAGCTTTCTTGCTGCTTCTCCGTCCATACAAATGGGACACCTTTCCTTAGCAACTTAGTTAACGTATTTGCTATTAGAGAGAATCCTTCCACGAATCTCCGATAGTACCTGCTAAACCCAGAAAACTTCGTATTTCACCACCACCGTCCTAGGTGGTTTCCACTCCAATCTCGCTTCAATCTTGCGAGGGTCTACTCTAATTCCTTCAAATGACACTACATGACCTAAGAAAGCCACTTCCTAAGCCAAAATTCACACTTCTCGAATTTGGCATATAACCGCTTCCCCCTCAATACTTGCGTAACTATCCGTAAATGCTTGTCATGCTCCTCTTACGTCTTTGAATAAACCAATATGTCGTCTATGAACACCACGACGAAACTGGTCCAAGTCTTCTTTGGAATACTCTATTCATCAAGTCCATAAATGCCGCCGGCGCATTAGTCAACCCGAATGGCATCACCAAGAACTCGAAATGCCCATACCGAGTTCGGAATGCCGCTTTGTGAACATCGGCCTCCTTCGCCCTTAATTGGTGATAACTCGACCTAAGGTCTATCTTCAAAACACCGAGGCACCCTTCGGTTGATCAAACAAGTCGTCAATCCGAGGCAACGGATACTTGTTCTTGATCGTTAACTTGTTCAATCGACGGTGAGTCGATGCACATCCGCATAGAACCGTCCCTTCTTCTTGACAAACAACACGGTGCTCCCCACGGAGATATACTTGGTCGTATAAACCCTCTATCCAAGAGCTCCCGAATTTGAGCCTTTAGCTCCACCAATTCCTTTGGTGCCATTCGGTATGGTGCTATGGACACAGTGCCGTTCGGTAGCAAGTCTATACCGACTTCGACTTCTCGATCCGGAGGCAAGCCCTAAGTTCTTCCGGGAATACATCAAAGAAATTCCCCAACCGTTCGGACCTTTCCAACTACTAACCCCTTAGCTTCCAAAGCACGATTTGAACCAAATACGCCTCACAACCCTTCTTGACCATCTTTTCACCTTCAAGGCGATCGGTCACTACATTGGATAGATAATTCCTTCTATCTCCTATCATAACCACTTCATCACCTTCACCGTCTTAAGGACCATGCGCTTTAGTCGCAAGATCTAAATTCGCTTGGTACTTAACCAACCAATCCATACCAAGGATCAAATCGAACTCCCCAAACGGTAGTTCCATTAAATCGACTACAAAATACTACCCCTTGAAGTTCGAGGTGCGCCTCTATAAAGTCTATTTACGACTACGGAGTGACCTAAGGGGCTAACTACGGTCATCTCCTAGAAGCGGTTTGAGTTTAGGTCCATAGTTCCTACCACACTACAAGCAATGTACGCGAGTGCGTCGAGCCCACATCAATCAATGCAACATAAGGAAAACCGAAAATTAGAAACGTGCTCGGTTATGACATCCGGTGCGTCACCTTCTTCGCGACACCTTGCTGCGTAAACTAAGCCAGGTCGCTTAGCCTCTGTGTTGCTGAACCTCTCGCCTTGAGTTCCACGACCTCGGTTAGGACCGTTGTTTCCTCTGCCATTACCACGACCCTCCGTGGTCCTACATTTCTATCCACGAGCACAGTTACGCCCCTCCGCGCTTCTTAGCTAGTTTACGGGGACAATCTCGACGCGATGCTCCAAAGACCCACACTCAAAACATCCTTTGTCACCGGTCCAACAACCTCCCCAATGGGTCTTTCCACAGCGATTGCAGACGAGTCGGCCTCGATTAGCGATCGTGGGCCTTGTTTGCTGATTGGGCCCACTTGGCCTAGCCTTTTCTCGAGCACTTCCGCTTGATCCAAATGACCCAAAACTTCTCTTACCGATTGTTCTTACTATAGTTACGCCTCACAGCCTCCTTGATTCCTTCGGCTACCTTAGCCTTCTCCACTAGAGATGAGAACTCACGAACTCGCTTTGTGGGGCAATCGGTAACCTTAAATCATCTCGAGTCCGTCCTCAAAGCGGACACAAAGACTCATGTTCGGTAGCCACGATGCCTCTCGCATATCTACTCAAATTAGAAATTCCGCCTCATATTCCGACACGGACTTAGTTCCTTGCACTAATCCCGAAAAAGCCTTTCTCTGTGGCGTCGGTGTAGCTAATGCCCACATACTTTTTCCGATAGGTGGTTCTCAAATACTCCTGTGTCAAATCATCTGCAGTAGCCCCATCTCGAACCGTAAGCCACCACCGATACGCTTCATCCTTTAGAAGCGACATCGCCCCCTTCAGCTTTCTCTTCCTCCTCATCAGTCAAGGTCATCCATGATTCTTTCATTTGACTCTAGCAGCCGATTCCACCTTTGGGTGCCACTCGACACACCTCGGAATACCTCCGCTCCGTTAGATCGTAGTCGCTCGGGGACGATTTCCGAGCTCCTACATTTCCACCAGCCCGACCACCATCTCCAAGACTCGCAACACAAACTTGATACCGACTCGCCACCGGCCCGCTCCGGCTCCTCACTCTCTAAAAGTAGGAGGCGGTGGTGGCGATGGTACCTCATTTTCTGAACCTTGTCCCGACTGACGGGTTCGGACACCGTCATCCTACCCTACCACGTCCACGGCGTCCACGTCCTCTAGAGCTCATTTTATCTACCGCGCTTTTAATCTGATTAAGAAAAATTTTATGCGTTAGCATTTGTTTCACTTTATTACTCGCGAAGAAATTTTATGGATAAGGTTTAATCGTAGATTCTTTCGAGCAAACAATGTTTCAGCTTTCCTATCCTAGTTCACACAAAGAAGTTCATGCATCCATTCCTTAATACTTTCCATACCTATTCACTCATCGGACATTTACGCCATTTCTAACCCGAGGGGTATTTTCTAGACTTTTATCCTATAGGGTATTTTCGTAATTTTCGAACCAAAATATTTTGCTGATGATTTCCAAAGCTAAGTTATTGAATATTTGTAAAATAGTTGAAATTTTTGGGCAAACCCGTCGAATTAATATTTTATGGGTCGTGGGCATTTTGGTAATTTTACTCCTAAGGGTATTTACGTAATTTTTCACAAGTCAAGTTTTCCGAGAAAACGTTGTAAAAGTAATGTTCTAGGGTTTAAGAGAGTTATTGGACAAGTTTTGAAAACATTAGGGCTTGTTTCATTCTATTTCAAAAACAAGGCTAATTCCCTTCTCGTTTTAATCATTGTGTTTAGCCCATGACCGCGCCCTCCTCGGTCGGGGTGAACCAAAGCTACGCACTGTGCAGAATCGAGTGAAGAGGAGGTGGGTCACGCGGACCGCTTAAATACCAAGCTCCCATCGAACCTTTCTAGACATGCGCACAGAGGGTTACCACACCACCGAGCCCTCTCCGAGTTAGGGTGAGCAGAACTGGCTACGCACTGTGTAGGATACCCGCGAAGAGGAGGTGAGTCACGAGGATCGCTTAAATACTGTGCTCTTCCTGATCCAATCCTAGACATGCGTCAGGGGTTACCACACCTAGCTCATTGACTAAGTCATAGGTTGGTTTAGTTCTTTAAGTTTTATGTCTTGTTTGTGTGTTTGAGTAGTTTTAAACCTAGGGTCCAAGTCCTATAAGTCTATCTACGCTCCATGCTTCCTACCCTTCTATAGAATATAATTCACAAAGAGGTTTAGATGTACTTACAGGCGGATCGGTGCCGAGAGACTCGGGCCATGCTTTGCTTAAAACCCAAAAACAATTCAAAAGGCCTACTAAAACATTTTTGGGCCTTGGGCCCCACAATGAGCTTTGAACTTGGCTCGATACCACCTCAGAATAAACCCAAACCCGGCCCAAACATTACGACCGAATTTGATTTATTACGGAGAAAAATCTTGTGAACACCATTTCAATACCTATTTAAGATTTATTGAAAACTTCTCGTTTTCTGTTATCTTGCCAAAGCTACACTTAGATTTAATTTGGAAATTTAATTAAGCCCGATTATTATACTCAGCTTTCAAGTGTGTCCGATGGCACGATAAAACTTTTTCGTGTTAACTTAAGAAAACATGTGATTTTAGTTCAATTTAATAATATAGTTTAAAGTAAATATCCAACATCCAAAAAAAAAAAAAAACACAAATAAAGTTTATGGAGGCCTTATTACAACCAAAGTAAAAATAACCAAATTTAAAATTCTATAAATTTAAATCCATTTGCATGGCCACCTCGAGTCCAACTGGCTCTCACCGCCACCTACGAGTCACTGAAAAAAAATGTTAAAGGAGAAGGTGAGTCACCAAGACTCAGATATGTAACCCTTCCCCGTTTAAAAACAACATTTCATACACAACATATAACGCTTAATATGTAGAGTATCGTGTGCCCAACCTAGCCAACCAAACGCCTTTGTCTACCCCATGTGGTACCAAACCACTGTGACCGTAGTCACAATGTGTTACCAAAACACCGTGGTGGTGCCAAACCACTTTGGTGACATATAGTCACAATGTGCTACCAAAGCACCGTGTCCGTGAGACACAAATCGGGTGATGGGGCCAACCCATCGTGTGATACCAAATCACCGCAGACGATCCCATATCTCAAGTGGGGCCAACCCACGGTGGTGTTAACCACGGGGACAAGTCGCTATGAGGTGCCAAAACTCGGAGGTACCAAACCTCTGGTGACATATAGTCACAAAGCAGTGTTACCAAAACACCGGTGCTCGTCAAGACGAAACATCACCGCCCCTCTCCTCTCATGTAGCCCATAGCAGTAAGCAATTAACAACGATCTCATGCATTTATCACATGTATCAATAAGCCATGCTTCCCAAAAGCATTAAAGTAATCTCACATTAACCGAGACTTACCGGGATCCTCACTTGTACCGTTAAGGTACCAATCCGCATCTACATCAAGCAGATTTACATACAAAATATATATATATATATATAACACAACATTAACTGCTATACGTGTGTATGTACACACCTGTCACCCCGAATAATCTAAATCCCGAATGAAGAAGTCGGCCACCTTAGATCCACTAGCCCCTATATTCGGCCAAGATAGTGTTAGTGATATGGGCCATTCGGCCAAACCAAATAATCCTTTTAGGGTTATTGCTTGAACCCGAATCCTTACCTACTCGCTTTGAATACTAGTCTCAGCACCCAAATCACGAATCTGGTTCACACATTAGAATCGGTCAATGGACAATGTCAGTAGCCTTCGGCTTTAATCGAATACCAACTAAATGAAATCTTCTTACCACTACCACCAAACCGATTGCTAGAGATTAGGGCTTGGGTCAATCGCTTCACGCCTTGGGGTACCTAGCGAGATCAATTCCCAAAGCATTTAGAAACCCTGATTACCATTGCCGAAATCGGCACTTATTCCCCCCTAATAGAAATCGACAAAAACACAGAGGAGAAGAAAGATGGCATTCGGCCATACCTACCTACCTTATGAATCGATTGGAGATGAGTTTAGAGAAGATTACCCTTGCTTGAATATTCGGGCAAGAGGAAAATAATGAGGAGAAAAGGGTGTTGGAGTTTCGGCAACAAGGAGTAGAGGTTCTGTTAACAAAGAAATAAAGAAAAGGGAATCAATGTGGGGTTTCAAAAAGAAGTAGAGAGGGAATTCGGCTATTGCCAAAGGAGCAAAATAAAAGATGGAAGAATGCTTTGAAGAGAATTTCAAGCACTTAGCAAAAATGACAAAAAGCAACCAAGGTGACCAGTTGAACCTTTTATAGGCATTCGGATCCCCTAATAGCCTTGCCGTCCACTTCCCATGAAGTGTTTAAATTTCGGCAAACACTCCAGTTACTCTTGGCCACTCATTTGAAAATATTCAAAATAGCTTGAATTAATCAAATAATAATCTCCTAATAATCCATCCATTATCCCTTTTATTAATACTATAATTAAACAATTAAAACTCTCCTATTATCCTTTGATAATAACACTTAATAAAAGAGTTTGAAGGAGAAAAACTCTCCCCCTTGTGCCATCCAAATAAAAACAAAAGGAGGATTTTGTGACTCAACCAAGGCTCTCCCTTGTTCCTTGGTGGCGTCACATGCTAGCTCTTAAGTGGGCTTGCTTTGCCACTTATCCAAGGCCTAATTAGTGTTAAATTACCCACATTTATTCTTATAACACCCACTTGCTAAGGCTCCCTTCTTTTAAAATTAAAAACTGAAATTTTTCTATCAAACCGGGCACACTCAAAGCCTTAAATTAAGCTCTATTATTCCATTAACAATATCACAGCAGTTCATAATAAGAAAATAATCAAATTCCAAATAACCCCATATTTGGGATGTTACAAAATGGCTTTTTTTTATTACTGCATTTTTGTTCTCTCAATGTTATTTCAAGCTTGAACTATCATTGAATGTATCTTGATTATTCTCTAATTAAAATTACAACCATTATTTTTACAACCATTATTGTTGTTATTTATTACTAAAATTTCAACTATTTTATGTGTATTGCAGGAAAAATGAGTAGAAGAAGATTAAGAGATTTAAATATTGTAACACCCCAAACCCGGCCCAAACACCATGACCAGATCTGGCATGTCACTTAGGGAGATTTTAAAAGATGTCGCAATTTCGAAAATATTTTTCTTGAGTTTAACACTTTATTCGAGAAAACTAAATGGTTGGATGATTTGTAAAAGATATACATTTTATATTTATGCCTTAGTGGATTAAAAAAACTGAAATTTGATACATGCCTTAACTTAATTAAAACGTAAAATGTAAATGTCTAATAATAATAAAAGCCCAAAACAACCGAAAATATGAAGCTAGTGGCCCATGGCCTTATTACAGTGAAATTTAAACCAACTAATTAAAAATATTAAAAATAAATAAACTAGTAAAGTCTTTTGCTGAATCAAAATAATCCCTCGCATGGCCACCTTGTGCTCTTCTCCAACCCGGTCTGATGCACTAGGTGCTACTTGAAAGATGTTAAATAATGGGGTGAGTCGCGAGACTCAGTGTGCAACCCTCGTGCACCATTAGATTGGGCCTTAGCCCCACAGAACAGATAGAAGAGTATAATATATCAGAAGATATGCAAAGCCCAACCCAATCCTAGGTTTCCATCCGCTACACACCACCCTTACCTGCCAATCACACCATTGGGGATTTCTACAATCAACCCACACCGCTACACACCATCGATGGCGGTCATGCTGCAGAGATAGTGCTCATCGTCGATCATGGCAATAGCCACTACAACGAGATCATGGCATTAGCCACTACAATGCATCATGGCAAAAGCCACTACAATGCATCATGGCAAAAGCCACTACAATGAACACTTCCCTTTCATTAATCACCCAACCCCATGCAATCACAGAAACCGGCATACATGTACATCATACCAAATTGACAGAAACATTCACTTTAGAATGACAGAGATCACTAACCAGGTGATTCGCCTTTACCCTCCTCGGGTTTTCAATGACCATGCCAGATTTCGGCATTTAGCAGAATATAACAGATTTAGAAACATATACTAACAAGCAATCCAAATGGTGCGAGAATGTTACACACCGATTAATGCGTAGAACTACCCTCTATGTTGATACCCTCGCTAATCGGATCATCGCTTTCCTTTCTAAAACTTTGCTCAAAAGCCTAAGAACGCGAAGATAAGGCCTCTCCTATATTCGCCAAGGGTTAGTGTTTACCCGAATTTATACGCTTTAAGTTAATGATCTCCTTACCTTGAAATTTTGAAAGTATTACGATTCGAGTGCTACTGAACTCTGGCTTAGAAATCTAAGCAATTGAATCCCCTTCAAATCCCGGAATACCGTAAACGATAGAAAACACTAGATTAGTTAACCATATAGCCATTCGGCCAAGATCTCTAAAAGCCGGAAAAGAATACACAAATCGACATTTACCTCTACAGATAATTTTGGCTACCCCCTTACAGAAAGATTCGGCATTCCCAGAAGAAGATCGAAGCGTAGAAGAGTATAGATCTAGGAATTTTGGCTTTTAAGAAAATCCCGAAAAGATGAACTAGATGTGTTTTTTGGGCTTTTTAGAAGAATTGAATGAGGAGTTTCAGCTTTTAGTGAATGGGAGAAGAATAACAATAGGGATCAGAAGATTCGGCTAAAAGGAAGTTTCAAAGAAAAAGAAAGAAAAGGTGAGGGAGGTGGTGATTTTCGGCTTTTGGAAGAGAAAAGATGAGAAAAGAAAACAAGTGAGATGGCCTTCAAATTTTCGGCACACCCCTTGCCATACTAAACCAATTCTCTTTCCCCTCTCCTATGTTTGATTTTCGGCCAACTCTGCAACCAAATGATAACTCCTATCTTTCTTTCTTATCTTAATCTACTAACTCCTCCAAAATAGGCCTAATATCCACATATTATATACATTAAAAATCCCCTAAATAATAGCCTTGTGCCGTCCCCCCTAGCTCCTCTTGGGCTGCCGAAATTAGCCCAATTTCTTGGGCTCCAAGCGGCCACACTGAGGTCCCCTTCTTTTGCCTATTGGCGCCACTTATAGCTCCCTCCTACTGCGCCTCTTGTTCCTTAGCCACAAGCCCATTATGCCTATTTCACTCTCAATACTTTATTTAAACCCCATAGTCCCTAAACAAAATATTTAGCCAAGACCTCAGCCCATTCCCGAGCCCAATTTGCACCTCTAATACTTAAATTAACACATTAAACGTATCCACCCATTAAACGATAGGCCCAAAAAAATCGTGGATGTTACGCTTCTACCCTCTTAAAGAAATTTCGTCCTCTAAATTTCCAACTAACTATTAATCATACTACCCAAGTCTCACCACTATGCTTCCACTGCGAACTCTAATTCTAAAGCCAAAAGAAACACTTAGTATACTATGGTAGAGTACGCACCGGTATTCGCATTTAGAGCGTCCTCGTCCCCTTGGCGACGTGTCAGATAGACCAAAGCCGGGGCCGCCTCGCTTCAAGATAACCTACACCTCCACGACCATGTCCTGTGCCATTGCCACCATTGACTTGACCATGGCCCCTTGGTGGTTGTTGACCACCTCTTCCTGGCTGTGCATTCCTTTGGCCCGTGGGCCCTTCACTGCCCCGTTGCTACGGATAGTTTCTAACTTGGTGGTCCGTTGATCCACACCTAAAGCACTTCCCACTGCCTGCCCAACACTCGCCTACATGGAATTTACCACATCGAACACATAGGTTATTTTCGTCATTTCACTACCCAGGGGTATTTTCATAATTTTATCCTACAGGGTATTTTCGTAATTTTCCAAAATAGGGTTCCTTGGTGATTTTATGAAAGAAGGGTATTGTAACACCCCCAAACCCGGCCCACAAGTCCTGACCGGATCTGGTTATGTCACTGCGGAAACCGTTTGCAAAATCTTTGACTTCAGAATAAAACTTGAAAATTTTATTAACTTTTGGAAACCATGTCTTTTCTTTCAAAATTATAAATAAAGCTTTGTTATTAAAAATAATCCATATTAAAACTTTAGTATAAAAAAAATACATAAATACTTTGATTAAATAGGTTGCTAAAACTAAGATTATCTTCACATAATAATTTCTTTTAAGTAAACCATAATATCAAGTAATATCAAAAATAGTGATAACAAAAATAATAATAATAATAATAATAATAATAATAGTAATAATAATAATAAGGCCCTTATTACAAAAATAATTAATCCAAGTACTTCAAATTAAAATGCTTGAAATAAAAATATTCAAAACGTCTACTTCTGCATGAAAATCCGCTTCTGCATGGCCACCTTTGTATCTACTCCAACCCGGTCCATTACTCACGACTCACCTGCGATGTTGAATAAATAATTGGGTGAGTCATACAGACTCAGTGTGTAATTAAACCACTGATATCCACCCACATGCTAGCCG
The DNA here is from genome assembly GCA_025698515.1 of Gossypium sturtianum. NCBI lineage: Eukaryota > Viridiplantae > Streptophyta > Magnoliopsida > Malvales > Malvaceae > Gossypium > Gossypium sturtianum. The sequence continues at coordinate 31,866,077 of CM046954.1, forward strand.
CAAATCAACCCAAATGTCAAATGCAACATATAAATATAATCATTTAAACATTACCACAATCTGGGCTTGGCCCACAATCAAATCATATCAAATACTGGGCTAGGCCCTTTTCTCATCAATCCACTGATTACTGGGCTTGGCCCATTTCCACGTATGTTCTCAAAACATACAAATCCACAAGTCATATTGGGCTTGGCCCATTTCCATATCAATTCATAACGAAACCATGCAATCATGATACCCAACCCAATCCTAAGGTCCATCCGCTACACACCCCCTTATCCAAATTTACCACACACCGTGGGACTATCGAGTCACCCTCTCCTTTCCCTCAAAAAGGCAACCAATGCCATCCACGATGTAGCGTATAGCTAACATCAAACCACGATGGAGCACACAAAGCAATCCATCAAGCCACGATATGGCATAAAGCCCATATCAATCAAGGTAACCACGCCAACCAAATCGCAAAGATCCACAACGCGACCTCGCCCAGCGCCAATCCACGATGTAGCACAAAGTCGACATCAACCACGCACTCAAGTACACCCGCATCCTTCTTTCAAAACCCACCCATGCACATGTAACATAATATGATGCTTTGAGATGATGCATGTACATGATATTCACAAATATAGGCATGCTCACATAGTTAAAATCAATTATCACATATTAGCCAATTTGCTACTAACTGGTCGCCATCATACCCCTTTAGGGTATCCATTACACATATGGCAATCGCATTCATTAGTAAACATATAACACAACAGATATCATACAAATCCCGAAACAACGGTCTAACCACACACCTTATTACTTGGAGTTCTAGACTCTCGATCCTCGACGCTATCGTTTAGTGAGACTACGGCTATTTGCCTAACGTTTTCTGTTGTTGGCCCACACCCTGGTGGCCAATCTCGTACAGCAGAAACGGATCTCTTCTTGAACTTTGGGATGGGAGCTTTCCCTTGCCCACCTTGACTGGTACTCGCATCCATCGATGATACTTAATCAGAACCACACCATTAATCATCAAGTCATAATCTACTTATTAACGAGTCTAGGTCACTTACTAATATCCTTACCGAAATAAATTGAGATCCCGAAGGCCTTCCTTTGCTCTTGTCGATATGCCCCTAAAAAGACCATAGCCAACCTTCGGTCAACACATAACCACATATATTGGCCTAAGGCCGAATATCAAACCACTTACCCCTTTTACTCGAATCCCAAACACCAATGGATTTGCCGAAATCTCATTCTGAGACTATTAGTATCGATTACTAATAAAGTCCATGAGTATGGCCCTTTGGCCGAATACTAGAAGAGATAGATAAATAACATACGACCCTACCTTCCACAACGACCAAAGAAAAAGACCCAACGCTCCAACCTTTGCCCAACCAATAATCGGCCACTTCAAGGAATAAGATTCGGCCAGGGGACTTGATAAAATAGAAGGGAGATAGAGAGGTTAAAGGTTTCGCTAGGCTTCTAAAACAAGATGGAATATTCGGCTTAAGAACGAAAGAAATAGAAGTAGACAAAATATAAGGTTTAGGGGTTCAAGTGGACATTCGGCTATTAGCAAAATTTAGGAGACACAACTACTACTTTTGATCAAGAAACTAAAAGAATAATTTCTGGCACTTCCCCTATTTAAAGAATTCGCCACCTTCCCACGTGAAGAATCCAAAGATTCGGCCATCACTTATGGCCACTAATTCAAATCAATTTTGAATTAGCCAACTCCCCATTATTTATCCATATTTTATCACTTCATTAAAAACAAAAAAACTAACCATTATCTCCTAACCACTAATTTTAAACTAAGTAAAATAATCCTATATTCAACAAAAATAAAGCCACCTACTCACCAGTAATTCAACAACTAAGCAACACCCATCTAACCTTATCTATTAAAATAAATAAAGCAACAACAATTTATCTTCTTAAACTAAAAAAATAACCAACCTTAGTCTAATCCCTTAATAATAATCTAATAATAATGCTAATATTATCCCTTTTTTTTCCTTATCAATAAATAATAAAATAAAGAACCCATGTGTTGTATAAACTCCTCCAAATTGAATTCTACAAGAACTAAATGTTACAGCAGCAGCTTAATCTTTATCCCTTTGGAGCTCCCATGTGCCGTCCCAATAAGCCAAAAAGCCAAAGAGAAAAAAATAAAACCAATTGCACACCTTCTTGTTCAACTCGGGACCAATCTGCTGCACGCCTCCTCCAAAGCCCCAGCCATTCGGCCACATTGAATTTCATGCTAGAAACCCCAACAATTATTTTTAAACCCTTCTTATCTCAAATTTATAACCGCACAAAAATAAAAACGCCAACATACACTCTCCAGCGCTCGAACTCGCGCCCTTGCTCTCCTCCAGCGCCTAAGTGGCGCATGAGAGCCACTCCACCAGCCCATCTTTCTTGTCCGAATTCCTCACCATATATCTTTAAGGCCTTACAAAGCCCAACGCCCAAAACAAAAAAATAAAACGCCACTTTTGTTGCCGCCTAAACTCGAACCTGTGCCCTCAATGGCACAACTTCCACCCTTTAGCAACGCATTGAGCCACTTTGCCAATGCCTTTCTTGTGCCATAACCTTCCAAAATTATTTTAAGGCCTTCCCGCCTCTATTTCCCTTTACACTAAAAATCCAAAATTTTCCAAAGCCTTCCCTTTCATCCAAGCATTCTTAAACCTCTAAAACACATCCAAAAACACCCAAAACCTTCCAACACTGAATTATACCCAAATTGCATAGCCCCTAAATCGGGTGTTACAATTCTACCCTCCTTAAAATAATTTCGTCCTCGAAATTACTTTACTAACAAACGTCCATACAACCTATCTTACCACCTTACGCTTATGTCACGCACTCTGATCTTACTAAGGCTATCGTATTGCCTACACAATCTCTAAGTTCGTGCTCAAAATTCAAACACCTCTCTTAGCAACACGTAAAAGGCTAACTCATAAGCAAGCAAGTAATTAAAGCATGTACCAAAGCAAAGGAGCTTACCCGATATCACATCCTTGGTTGACTCGACTAGAACCATTCCTTCCATGACTTGAACCACGACCCTCTCGTCGCCGAGGACAATTCTTAACCAGATGTGCCTTAGATCCACACCGAAAACATTCTTTACTATTTCCCCAACACTCTCCTCGTGTGAGGTCTTCCACATCGAGCACAAGAACGATTCTCGATTCTCAAAGAACGGCACATGTGGACGTCATCGTATTCTCAACTCTCTGTCTTTTCGAGCATCTCCAAACGATCTTGACGGTCTAACCCTTCTCTTATTCTTGTTCCTATTCTTTTCTCGGTTCTCCCGATAGTCTTCTTAACCTCTTCAAATGATCCGAGCTTTCTCCACTAGCACCGCGAAGTCTCTCTCTCCTGCGCAGCAATCAAGATTCGAAGTTCATCTCGCAATCGTCCTCAAACCGACGCACCTCTCATAATCAGTGGCCACAATTCCCTTAGCATACTGGCTTAACCGCACAAACTCCGCTTCATACTCCGCTACCGACTTACTTCCTTGCACTAGATTTAGAAACGCTTTCCTTTGCGAGTCCAAATAACTGGCTCCTACGTACTTTCCTTCAAACTTGACCTTAAAGAAGTCCCAATCCGACCGATCTGCCGGTACACCTTGTTTGACAAATGAGCCACCAACGATAAGCTTCGTCCGCTGAAGTAATGAAACAACACCTTTCGGCTTTTCTTCGTTGGTACAGTCCAAATCGTCCATGATTCTCTCGATCGCTTCTAGCCAATACTCGCTACGCTCGTGAGCTACTCCGGATACCCTCTAAAGATCTCACCCGCCGTTCAATCTAAGCCTTTCCGATATCGACTTCGAGTTCCATTTCCCTACTAACTCCCCGCTACTCGTTCTAGCACTCGTAACATGGCCCGCGATCATCGCATCATCTTCACCTATCTGATCTTGTTCCTCCGCGCCCACTGCTGGTGGCGGCACTTCACTTTCTGACCCATGGCCAGACCCTACTAGTTCCGATGCTGCCAATCTACCTCTACCGCGTCCCCTAAAACTCATCTCTATCGTCACGATTTAATCTGATTAAGGAGTTTTATGCATTAGTATTTATTCCACTGTTTAACCGCGAACAATTTTATGAAAAGAATTTCTAGAGGTAGTTCTTTCGATCACACAAAGTTTCAGTTCAAGTTCCCTATTCTATTTCAGAATATCACGTTCATCCATAAGGACACATCCATTCATCAACAAAAACACATTCCTTCCTCATTAAAGGCACATTCAGTGGTATCCACCACACACATTCACTATCCAGACATTCCTGCCCGTTTTTACCCTAGGGGTATTTTCGTCATTTTCCTACAGGGGTATTTTTGGTAATTTTGTAAATCGAGGAAACATCTTTCAAAATCAGATTTAGAGCTTACAAACCAAAGGGTTAAATTTTGGAAATTTTAAAACTAAGGGTTTTAAAACAGTGAGGCAAATCCCTTTCGGGTTTTAATAATTGGTTTAGCCTATGAACAAGTCCTCTTGGTTAAGGTGAACCGTAGCTACGCACTGGTAGGATTCCAAATAAGAGGAGGTGAGTCACGAGGATCGCTAAGTACCGAGTGCTCTTCCGGATCCACTCCTAGACATGCGCACAATGGTTGCCACACCTTAACTCGGCGACTTAATCACAGGTTTGTTTAGTAACCTTAAGTCTTATGCATGTGTTTGAGTAGACTAGTCCTAGGGTTCAACAGATCCTAGTTCACTAAACTACGAGCCCAACTAAGCCCATAACAGTTCATAATAATACAAAGACTTCAAAAGTCCGAAGTACTTACTGATGGACTTCGGTCTGAGGTACAAAGCCATGCCGAATACACTGAAAATATTTCATAAAAATCAGTATTTTTGAAAAGCCCATTTTGAAACGTTTTTGGGCCCAAAACCCTCAAAGCCGAGTTTTTGAACCGGCTCGATATACAAATCAGAACACCCCCAAACCCGCCCACAAGTCTGACCGGATCTGGTTATGTCAACATGCGAAACCGTTTGCAAAATCTTTGACTTGTAATAAAACTTGAAAATTTTATTAACTTTTGGAAACCATGTCTTTTCTTTCAAAATTATAAATAAAGCTTTGTTATTAAAAATAATCCATATTAAAACTTTAGTATAAAAAAATACATAAATACTTTGATTAAATAGGTTGCTAAAACTAAGATTATCTTCACATAATAATTTCTTTTAAGTAAACCATAATATCAAGTAATATCAAAAATAGTGATAACAAAAATAATAATAATAATAATAATAATAATAATAATAATAATAATAATAATAAGGCCCTTATTACAAAAATAATTAATCCAAGTACTTCAAATTAAAATGCTTGAAATAAAAATATTCAAAACGCTCTATACTGCATGAAAATCCGCTCGCATGGCCACCTTTGTATCTACTCCAACCCGGTCCATTACTCACGACTCACCGCGATGTTGAATAAATAATTGGGTGAGTCATACAGACTCCAGTGTGTAATTAAACCACTGATATCCACCCACATGCTAGCCACAAATCAACCCAAATGTCAAATGCAACATATAAATATAATCATTTAAACATTACTACAATCTGGGCTTGGCCCACAATCAAATCATATCAAATCTTGGGCTAGGCCCTTTTCTCATCAATCCATCGATTCATCGGGCTTGGCCCATTTCCACGTATGTTCTCAAAACATACAAATCCATTGTCATATTGGGCTTGGCCCATTTCCATATCAATTCATAACGAAACCATGCAATCATGATACCCAACCCAATCCTAAGGTCCATCCGCTACACACCCCTTATCCAAATTTACCACACACCGTGGGACTATCGAGTCACCCTCTCCTTTTCCTCTCAAAAAGGCAACCAATGCCATCCACGATGTAGCGTATAGCTAACATCAAACCACGATGGAGCACACAAAGAATCCATCAAGCCACGATATGGCATAAAGCCCATATCAATCAAGGTAACCACGCGAACCAAATCGCAAAGATCCACAACGCGACCTCGGTCAATACGCCAATCCACGATGTAGCACAAAGTCGACATCAACCACGTACTCAAGTACACCCGCATCTTCTTTCAAAAACCCACCCATGCACATGTAACATAATATGATGCTTTGAGATGATGCATGTACATGATATTCACAAATATAGGCATGCTCACATAGTTAAAATCAATTATCACATATTAGCCAATTTGCTACTAACTGTCGTCATCATACCCCTTTAGGGTATCCATTACACATATGGCAATCGCATTCATTAGTAAACATATAACACAACAGATATCATACAAATCCGGAAACAACGGTCTAACCACACACCTTATTACTTGGAGTTCTAGACTCTCGATCCTCGACGCTATCGCTTAGTGAGACTACGACTATTTGCCTAACGCTTTTACGTTGTTGGCCCACACCCTGTGGCCAATCTCGCATGCAATGAAACGGATCTCTTCTTGAACTTTGGGATGGGAGCTTTCCCTTGCCCACCTTGACCGGTACTCGCATCCATCGATGATACTTAATCAGAACCACACAATTAATCATCAAGTCATAATCTACTTATTAACGAGTCTAGGTCACTTACTAATATCCTTACCGAAATAAATTGAGATCCCGAAGGCCTTCCTTTGCTCTTGTCGATATGCCCCTAAAAGACCATAGCCAACCTTCTGGTCAACACATAACCATATATTGGCCTAAGGCCGAATATCAAACCACTTACCCCTTTTTACTCGAATCCCGAAACACCAATGGATTTGTCGAAAATCCTGTTACAAGACTATTAGTATCGATTACTAATAAAGTCCATGAGTATGGCCCTTTGGCCGAATACTAGAAGAGATAGATAAATAACATACGACCCTACCTTCCACAACGACCAAAGAAAAAGACCCAACGCTCCAACCTTTGCCCAACCAATAATCGGCCACTTCAAGGAATAAGATTCGGCCTCGTGGACTTGATAAAATAGAAGGAGATAGAGAGGTTAAAGGTTTCGGCTAGGCTTCTAAAACAAGATGGAATATTCGGCTTAAGAACGAAAGAAATAGAAGTAGACAAAATATAAGGTTTAGGGGGTTCAAGTGGACATTCGGCTATTAGCAAAATTTAGGAGACACAACTACTACTTTTTGATCAAGAAACTAAAAGAATAATTTCGCACTTCCCCTATTTAAAGAATTCGCCACCTTCCCACGTGAAGAATCCAAAGATTCTACCATCACTTATGGCCACTAATTCAAATCAATTTTGAATTAGCCAACTCCCCCATTATTTATCCATATTTTATCACTTCATTAAAAACAAAAAAAAAACTAACCATTATCTCCTAACCACTAATTTTAAACTAAGTAAAATAATCCTATATTCAACAAAAATAAAGCCAGCCTACTCACCAGCCGAATTCAACAACTAAGCAACACCCATCTAACCTTATCTATTAAAATAAATAAAGCAACAACAATTTATCTTCTTAAACTAAAAAAAATAACCAACCTTAGTCTAATCCCTTAATAATAATCTAATAATAATGCTAATATTATCCCTTTTTTTTTCCTTATCAATAAATAATAAAATAAAGAACCCATGTGCTGTACAAACTCCTCCAGCTGAATTCTACAAGAACTAAACAGCACCAGCTTAATCTTTATCCCTTTGGAGCTCCCATGTGCCGTCCAATAAGCCAAAAAGCCAAAGAGAAAAAAAATAAAAACCAATTGCACAGCCTTGGGTTCGAACCTGGGACCAACTGCTGCACGCCTCCCTCCAAAGCCCCAGGCCATTCGGCCACATTGAATTTCATGCTAGAAACCCCCAACAATTATTTTTAAACCCTTCTTATCTCAGCCCATAACCGCACAAAAAATAAAAACGCCAACATGCAGCTCCAGGCGCTCGAACCTGCGCCCTTGCTCTCCTCCAGCGCCTAAGTGGCGCATGAGAGCCACTCCACCAGCCCATCTTTCTTGTCCGAATTCCTCACCATATATCTTTAAGGCCTTACAAAGCCCAACGCCCAAAACAAAAAAAATAAAACGTCACTTTTGTTGTCGCCTAAACTCGAACCCAGGCCCTCAATGGCGCAACTTCCAGCCCCTTTAGTAACGCATTGAGCCACTTTGCCAATGCCTTTCTTGTGCCATAACCTTCCAAAAATTATTTTAAGGCCTTCCTGCCCTATTTCCCCTTTACACTAAAAATCCAAAATTTTCCAAAGCCTTCCCCTTTCATCCAAGCATTCTTAAACCTCTAAACACATCCAAAAACACCCAAAAACCTTCCAACACTGGAATTATACCCAAATTGCATAGCCCCTAAATCAGGGTGTTACAGGTATTTTGGTAATTTTTTGTAATCTGGGGTATATTGGTAATTTTACAATCTGGGGGTATTTCGGTAGTCCTACAAATCAGGGATATTTTGGTCACTTATAAATCAGGGGTAATTTAGTAATTTTACAAAATAGGATGGCTGGTCCCTTTTGGGTTTTAGTTATAAATTTAGGCCTATCAACAAATCCTCGTGGCTAGGGTGAACAAATCCTACGCACTGTAGGATTCCAAAGAAAGAGGAGGTGAGTCACTAGGACTGCTTAAGTACCGAGCTCTTCCGATCCAATCCTGAACATGCGCATGCCTGTTGCCACACCTAGTCTTGCGACTTGTCTACATGTTTGTTCGGTTGGATTAAGTCTTATGCAATTGAGAGTTGTTTAACTAGGCATAAGGTCCATCAAGCTCTAATTAAAATAATCTACGTCCCTTAAAGCCCATCAAGCCCACATATATATATATATATAATACAGTGAGTTCTCGAATACTTACAGCGGACTTGGGCCGAGACGCAGTGCCATGCCATGAAAAAAACCCTCCTGTGTTATTTATAAACATGCATGTTTTCAAAAACCCGACTTTAGAAAATGTTTTGAGCCCAAAACCCCAAAGCTGAGTTTTGAACCGGGCTCTGATACCAATTTGTAACACCCCAAACCCGGCCCAAACACCATGACCGGATCTGGCATGTCACTTAGGGAGATTTTAAAAGATGTCGCAATTTCGAAAATATTTTTCTTGAGTTTAACACTTTATTCGAGAAAACTAAATGGTTGGATGATTTGTAAAAGATATACATTTTATATTTATGCCTTAGTGGATTAAAAAAACCGAAATTTGATACATGCCTTAACTTAATTAAAACGTAAAATGTAAATGTCTAATAATAATAAAAGCCCAAAACAACCGAAAATATGAAGTTAGTGGCCCATGGCCTTATTACAATGAAATTTAAACCCACTAATTAAAAATATTAAAAATAAATAAACTAGTAAAGTCTTTTGTTTGAATCAAAATAATCCTCGCATGGCCACCTTGCGCTCTTCTCCAACCCGGTCCGATGCACTAGGTGCTACTGAAAGATGTTAAATAATGGGGTGAGTCGCGAGACTCAGTGTGCAACCCTCGTGCACCATCAGATTGGGCCTTAGCCCCACAGAACAGATAGTAGAGTATAATATATCAGAAGATATGCAAAGCCCAACCCAATCCTAGGTTTCCATCCGCTACACACCACCCTTACCTGTCAATCACACCATTGGGGATTTCTACAATCAACCCACACCGCTACACACCATCGATGGCAGTCATGCTGCAGATAGCTGCTCATCGTCAGATCATGGCAATAGCCACTACAATAGATCATGGCATTAGCCAATACAACAGATCATGGCAAAAGCCACTATAACAGATCATGGCAAAAGCCACTACAACAGAACACTTCCCCTTTCATTAATCACCCAACCCCATGCAATCACAGAAACCGGCATACATGTTCATCATACCAAATTGATAGAAACATTCACTTTAGAATGACAAATGATCACTAACACGGTGATTCGCCTTTACCCTCCTCGGGTTTTCAACAACCATGCCAGTATTTCGGCATTTAGCGAATATAAATGATTTATAAACATATACTAACAAGCAATCCAAATAGTGTGAGAATGTTACACACCTGATTAATGCGTAGAACTACCCTCTATGTCGATACCCTCGCTAATCGGATCTACTGCCTTTTGTCTACAACTTTGCTCAAAAGCCGGAAGAACGCGAAGATAAGCCCTCTCCTATATTCGGCCAAGGGTTAGTGTTTACTCGAATTTATACGTTTAAGTTAACAGATCTCCTTACCTTGAGTCTCGAAAGTATTACGATTCGAGTGCTACTGAACTCTGGCTTAGAAATCTAAGCAATTGAATCCCCTTCAAATCTCGGAATACCGCAAACGATAGAAAACACCCGATTAGTTAACCATATAGCCATTCGGCTAATATCTCTAAAAGCCGGAAAAGAATACACAAATTGACATTTACCTCTACAGATGATTTCGGCTACCCCCTTACAGAAAGATTCGGCAATCCTAGAAGAAGATCGAAGCGTAGAAGAGTATAGATCTAGGAATTTTGGCTTTTAAGAAAATCCTGAAAAGATGAACTAGATGTGTTTTTTCGGCTTTTTAGAAGAATTGAATGAGGAGTTTCGGATTTTAGTGAATGGGAGAAGAATAACAATGGGGATCAGAAGATTCGGCTAAAAGGAAGTTTCAAAGAAAAAGAAAGAAAAGGTGAAGGAGGTGGTGATTTTCGGCTTTTGGAAGAGAAAAGATGAGAAAAGAAAACAAGTGAGATGGCCTTCAAATTTTCGGCACACCCCTTGCCATACTAAACCAATTCTCTTCCCCCTCTCCTGTGTTTGAATTTTGGCCAACTCTGCAACCAAATGATAACTCCTATCTTTCTTCCTTATCTTAATCTACTAACTCCTCCAAAATAGGCCTAATATCCACATATTATATACATTAAAAATCCCCTAAATAATTGTAACACCCCAAACCTAGCCCAAACGTTACGACCGGATCTGGTATGCTACGGTTTTAAGGTTAAAAACTTTACTTTGAATGATTCTGAAAAACTTAGTCGTTTTCGTAGATAATCTTTAAATAGGTAGCACTAGTAGAAAATCTTTGAAATTTTATTTTTTTCCAAAACAAGTGTTATTTTAAATAATGTGTGAAAATCCCATTTTTATTTCCTTTAATCATAAGTCCTTGATCATGAATGAAAAAATCATAAATATTGACAAGTATCAACTGATAACCTAAGCGATGGAGGCCTTATTACATCAAATAATTCCAAAATTTAAACTTAAAATAAAATGGAAATTTAATAAATAAAAGACTTGTTGGCCCCACGAGTCTGGCTCGGCTCCCTTGTCCACGATCTACTGCTCATCTGAAAGGTTAGGAAAAAATAATAGGGTGAGTCACCAAGACTCAGTGTATAAATCCCTAAAACACTGACCTGAGGCCCACAAACACATTATGGGCCTTGGCCCATACATAGAGGCAACAATCGTAATTACATGATCAACAGTAAATGATGAATAGCCCAACCCATCCTAGAATTCCATCCTCTACACACCAGCCCGTACCAACCATCACACCTCGGGGATTTCTACAATCAACCCTCCATCCGCTACACACCATAACGATAGTCGTACTGCCTATTCCTGTTAGTCAGGAATCATTAAACGTGGCATAGCCACCGATCACTATGTGACCTAACATTTATATAACATGGGATTTCTACCACCGATTACTATTGTGACCTATCATGCACTTCCCCTTCATTATCATAATCCCACCCCATGCATACACACATAAAGACAACATCATACAGGCTTTCATATATTTCGATACACATAGAGATTTCTATGATTACGTGCTGCATCCTTGCCTAACCCTTTTAGGGTTTTATTCGATTGCCTACACAAACCTATTATCCAAACTTTTAGCCCATAACATAAACATATATATACATTCATACAGATTATTTGTGTGTTAGAGATCTACACACCTCATTACCGTTAGAACGACACTCTCTATGTCGACACTATCAGAAGTCAATACAACTGGTACTTGCCTAAGGTGTTGTTCAGAAGCCGGTCCACAACCTGGTGGCCAATCCCGTACTGCTGACACAGCTCGTTTCTTAAACTTAGGGATTCTCTCCTTTGCCTTAAAATCTCGAAATTAGAGACTAGCAATTTTTGGCTTTTAAATCTAGATGATCAGGTTTCCTTCAAATCCTGGAATGCCGCCCAAACGCGAAAGAGAGGAAATATTAGCTTCATTCGGCAGCCTTAACAACCAAGTGGCCATTCGGCCTTGTCTCTTAAAAATCGAAAGAGAGATTGAAGAGATAGGAAAATCGGCACTCACCTTAACGCAGAGAATTCGACTACCCTTTAGAGATTCCGTCTTTTTCATAAGATTAGAAGAGAAGATGATTCGAAGAAATCTATAGAGATTCGACTTTTAGAAGAAAGAAGAGAAAAGAATAATGGAGTTTTCAGCTTTTAGAGGAAAGAAGAGAATAATGGAGTTTTCGGCTTTTAGAAGAAAGAAGAGAAAAGAATAATAGGGTTTTCGGCTTTTAGAAAAAAGAAGAGAAAGAAAAGGTGGAAACCCTAAATGCCGAAAAATAAAGAAGAGAACCCTCCCTATTTATAGAAATTTCGGCACTCACCTATGAAAAACCGAAAGTGCCCTTCCTGATAACTAAAAATTAATCAAATAAAAAGGGAAAATTTGGCACCCCCTTTGCCATAAAGAAACCGATTTCTTCACTTCTCTAGGTGATGGAATTTCGGCCAACTCCTAGCCTTGTAGATAGCTCCTATCTTTTCTCCTTTTTTTTTCCTTCCATTTTATCAACTATATTATCTACATTATCCCATTCACATAAATCCTCCTATTTTTGAGCCTTGTTGCCGTCCACTCTACCTAACCCTAAAGCTGAAATTTAGCTAACTTAAATTAAAAGAGTTGGGCGCCATGTAACTTAAATTTGGGCCCCTTACTCTCTTGTGTGGCGTCACCTCCTTGCTCCCTAAGTGGTGCCACTGACCACTGGGCCACAAGCCCATTTTGATATTTTAAACTCAGATACCACCTTTTAAACCCTATAGTGTCCAAACAAAAATTTAACTAAGGCTTCAGCCCAATCCTGAGCCCAATTTGGACCCCTAATGCTCAAATTAACTCATTACACATATTCACCCATTAAATGCATAGGCCCAAAAATTTAGGATGTTACAGTTCTACCCCTTTAAAGAAATTTCGTCCTCGAAATTTCCAACTAACTATTAATAATACTACCCAAGTCTCACCACTATGCTTTCGCTGCGAACTCTAATTCTAAAGCCAAAAGAAACACTTAGGATAATATGATAGAGTACGCACCATCATTCGCATCTGGAGCGTCTCCGTCCCCTACCACGACCACGCGGCGATCGTCCTCGACCCCTTGTACTCATTCTACCGATTCGCGTTTATCTGATTAGAAATTTTATGAATTATTAATTTCTTCCACTAATTACCCCCAAACAATCTTATGAATAGTAGTTTTAAGAGTAGTTCTTTCAAATTCGCGATTATATCTACGGTTCAGTCTCAAGTCTGTATCTCCTAGTTCTAAGAAGCACATACATTCAATCATCAAACATCAACATACAAGTAGCATCCATGAACTTACATTCATCACTTAAGGGTATTTTCGTCGTTTCACTACCCAGGGTTATTTTTGTAATTTTCTGAAATAGGGTTCCTTGGTGATTTTGTGAGAGAAGGGTATTTTAGTAATTTTCCAATCCGGGGGTATTTCGGTAATTTTACAATCCGGGGGTATTTCGGTAATTTTACAAATCAAGGATATTTTGGTTATTTATAAATTAGGGGTAATTTAGTAGTTTTACAAAATAGAGTGGCTGGTCCCTTTCGGGTTTTAGTTATAAATTTTGGCCTGACAACAAATCCTCGTGGCTAGGGTGAATAGTCACTACGCACCAGGTAGGATTCCAGCGAAGAGGAGGTGAGTCACTAGGACTGCTTAAGTACACTGCTCTCCCTGAATCCAATCCTAGACATGCGTATGCCTGTTGCCACACCCTATCTCGGCGACTTGTTCACAGGTTTGTTTGGTTGGATTAAATCTTATGAATTTAGAGAGTTGTTTAAACTAAGCCTAAAGTCCATCAATGTCTAATATACTAGCCTACGTCCATCAAGCCCATCAAGCCCAACATACATATCACATCCAAAAGTTTAGAATACTTACCTGCGTGGATCGGTGCCCTGTAGACTCAAGGCCATTTCTCAACCCAAACTTTTCCAAATTCTTATCAACTTTAAAACAAGATTAGACCCATTTCACACGGCCCGAGTTGAAATGGGCTCTCATTCCAAAATGTAACACCCCAAACCCGGCCCAAACACCATGACCGGGTCCGGCCTGTCACCTAAGGAGATTTTAAAAGATGTCGCAATTTCTAAAAATATTTTCTTGAGTTTAACACTTTATTCGAGAAAACTAAATGGTTGGATGATTTGTAAAAGATATACATTTTATATTTATGCCTTAGTGGATAAAAAAACCGAAATTTGATACATGCCTTAACTTAATTAAAACGTAAAATGTAAATGTCTAATAATAATAAAAGCCTAAAACAAACGAAAATATGAAGCTAGTGGCCCATGGCCTTATTACAATGAAATTTAAACCCACTAATTAAAATTATTAAAAATAAATAAACTAGTAAAGTCTTTTGCTGAATCAAAATAATCCCTCGCATGGCCACCTTGCGCTCTTCTCCAACCTGGTCCGAGGCACTAGGTGCTACCTGAAAGATTTTAATTAATAGGGTGAGTCGCGAGACTCAGTGTGCAACCCTCGTGCACCATCAGATTGGGCCTTAGCCCCACAGAATAGATAACAGAGTATAATATATCAGAAAATATGCAAAGCCCAACCCAATCCTAGGTTTCCATCTGCTACACACCACCCTTACCTTCCAATCACACCATTGGGGATTTTTACAATCACCCCACACCGCTACACACCATCGATGGCAGTCATGCTGCAGATAGCTGCTCATCATCAGATCATGGCAATAGCCACTACAACAGATCATGGCATTAGCCACTACAACAGTTCATGGCAAAAGCCACTACAATAGATCATGGCAAAAGCCACTACAACGGAACACTTCCCCTTTCATCAATCACCCAACCCCATGCAATCACGAAACCGCATACATGTTCATCATACCAAATCGACGTAAACATTCACTTTAGAATGACAGAGATCACTAACACGGTGATTCGCCTTTACCCTCCTCGAGTTTTCAACGACCATGCCGGTATTTTCAAAGATTTAGCGAATATAATAGATTTATAAACATTTACTAACAAGCAATCCAAATGGTGTGAGAATGTTACACACCGACACACGTAGGACTACTTTCTATGTCGATACCCTCGCTAATCAGATCTATCGCCTTTGTCTACAACTTTGCTCAAAAGTCGGAAGAACGCGAAGATAAGGCCTCTCTTATATTCGGCCAAGGGTTAGTGTTTTACCCGAATTATATGCTTAAATTAACAGATCTCCTTACCTTGAAATCTCGAAAGTGATACGATCCAAGGGCTACTGAACTCTGGCTTAGAAATCTAAGTGATTGAATCCCCTTCATTATCATAATCCCACCATATGAATACACACATAAAGAAAACATCATATAGGCTTTCATATGGCACCTGCGTCTCCAGCCCAAGTCCGCCAGGTAAGTATTCAGATCTCACTGTGTGTTATATATATATATGTGTGGGCTTGATGGGCTTTAAGGGACGTAGATTATTTTAATTAGAGCTTGATGGACCTTAGGCTTAGTTAAACAACTCTTAATTGCATAAGACTTAGTCCAACCAAACAAACCTGTAGACAAGTCGCCAGACTAGGGTGTGGCAACAGGCATGCGCATGTCTAGGATTGGATCCGGAAGAGCCTGGTACTTAAGCAGTCCTAGTGACTCACCTCCTCTTCGCTAGAATCCTACCTGGTGCGTAGTGACTATTCACCCTAGCCACGAGGATTTGTTGACGGGCCAAAGTTAATAATTTAAAACCCGAATGGGACCAGCCATTCTATTTTGTAAAACTACTAAATTACCCCTGATTTATAAATGACCAAAATATCCCTGATTTGTAACATTACCAAAATACCCCCGAATTGCAAAATTACCAAAATACCCTCTTTCACAAAATCACCAAGGAATTGTTTTAATATGTGGATAATTAAAGCTGATAAAGGAGGGAAGAGTTGGAGATAATTAAGCCTCTTTTGGATGGGTGTTTTGATAGGGATAAGGGATAGGATGAGGATCTATCAGAAAGGCTAGTGTTGGCCGAAAATCAAACATAGGAGAGGGGGGGAAAATCGGTTGAGTATAGGCTAAAGGTGTGCCGAAATTTCTATAAATAGGGGGGATAGCTCATCAATTCCGGCATTTGAACCCTACCCTTTTCTTCTCTTCCTGTGCCGAAATCCTCAGTCTCCCTCTACAATTTCTTATCTTTAATTTCTCCAAAAGCCGAAACCTTTCCCTTCACTCTCTTTTCCATTCTTTTCCTCTTGTGCTGATTTCTCTAAAAAGCCGAATTCTCCTTACCCATTTGTTCATCTCTTCTTCCATTCATTAAGAACCAAAACCCTTTGAAGCCTTATCAGTTGACGAAATCATTTCCATTCTTTTTCCTCCTAGCCGAAATCTCCAAGCTTCTCTCTTGATTTCTTTTCTTCTTTTCTTTTTCTAGAAACCGAAACTCTTCACTCAGTTCTTCTAAAAGCCGAAAACGCATCAGCCTTCTTTTGTTCATACTTTTTCGGGATTTTCTTAAAAGCTGAAATTCTTAGATCTCTTCTCTGGTGTTTGCCGAATCTTCCTCCAAGGGGTAGCTGAAATCTTCTGAAGTGGTAAGTGTCGATTATGTTATTCTTTCAATCTTTTTCGGCTTTTGGAGACCATAGCCGAATGGCTAGATGGTTGACTAACCTCGTATTATCTTTTATGGGTGGCATTCCGAGATTTGAAGGAGATCCAATCGCCTAGGTTTCTAAATCAATAGCACACAAATCATACTACTTCCGGGATTTAATCGATCTAGGTAAGGAGATCTGTTAATCTAAAAGTATAGATTCGGGTAAACACTAACCATTGGCCGAATATAGGAGAGGCCTTATATTCGCGTTTTTCTGGCTTTTGAGCAAAGTTGTAGACAGAGGGCAGTAGATCCGATTAGCGAGGGTATCGACATAGAGGGTAGTCTTACGCATTAATCAGGTGTGTAACACTTCCACACTATTTAGATTGCCTGTTTAAAAATATATGTTTATTAATCTGAAATATTCTGTAAAATGTCGGAACCTCGGCATAATGGTTGAAACCCAAGGAGGGTAAAAGCGAATCACCAGGTTAGTGATCTCTGTCATTCCTAAGTGAATGTTCCTGTTAAGATGATATGTGTGATAAGTATGTCGATTTCTGTGATTGCATGGGGTAGGGTTTGAAGAAAGGGGAAGTGTTCTGTTGTAGTGACTTTTGTCGTGACCTGTTTGTAGCGGCTTTTGCCGTGACCTGTTGTAGTGGCTTTTGCCATGACCTGTTGTAGTGGCTATGGCCATGATCTGACGATGAGCAGCATGACTACCATCGATGGTGTGTAGTGGTGTGGGTTGATTGTAGAAATCCCCAAGGTGTGATGGTTGGTACGGGTTGGTGTGTAGAGGATGGATTTCTAGGCTGGGATGGGCCATGATGCATATATAGTTACCCTTGTATACGGGCCAAGGCCATAATGTGTTTGTGGGCCAAGCCTTTGATGTGTTTTTGGGGTTTAAACACTGAGTCTTGGTGACTCACCCTATTATTTTTCCCTAACTTTGCAGATGAGCAGTAGATCGTGGACATGGGAGCAAAGGCGGACTCGAGGGGCCAACAAGTTTTTATTCCTATAGATTATTTCGGTTTTTTTTCCTTAAGTTTTTAATTTTGGAAACATTTATGTAATAAGGCCCCATAGTTTATACTCACTACTTAGTTTTTAATATTTGCAACTTATGGAACTTTGTCAAAGGTTTTATTATTCAAAATAATAATAATACAAGGTTTTCTTTTCAAAAGTCACTTGTTTAATCGAATTTTGCCTAATAACTTATGATTTACTAAAACCAACTTAGCAAAAGTTTTCAACGTAATGATTCTGAAAAACTTAGTCGTTTTTGTAGATAATCTTTAAATAGGTGGCACTGGTAGAAAATCTTTGAAATTTTAATTTTTTTCCAAAACAAGTGTTATTTTAAATAATGTGTGAAAATCCCATTTTTATTTCTTTTAATCATAAGTCCTTGATCATGAATGAAAAAAATATAAACATTGACAAGTATCAACTGATAACCTAAGCGATGGAGGCCTTATTACATCAAATAATTCCAAAATTTAAACTTAAAATAAAATGGAAATTTAATAAATAAAAGACTTGTTGGCTCCCGAGTCCGCCTCGGCTCCCTTGTCCACGATCTACTGCTCATCCGAAGGTTAGGAAAAATAATAGGGTGAGTCACCAAGACTCGAGTGTATAAATCCTAAAACACCGACACGAGGCCCACAAACACATTATGGGCCTTGGCCCATACATAGAGGCAACAATCGTAATTACATGATCAACAGTAAATGATGAATAGCCCAACCCATCCTAGAATTCCATCCTCTACACAATAGCCCGTACCAACCATCACACCTCGGGGATTTCTACAATCAACCCTCCATCCGCTACACACCATAACGACAGCCGTACTGCCTATTCCTGTTAGTCAGGAATCATTAAACGTGGCATAGCCACCGATCACTATGTGACCTAACATTTATATAATGTGGGATTTCTACCATCAATCACTATTGTGACCTATCATGCACTTCCCCTTCATTATCATAATCCCACCCCATGTATACACACATAAAGAAAACATCATACAGGCTTTCATATATTTCTATACACATAGAGATTTCTATGATTACGTACCTGGCATCCTTGCCTAACCCTTTTAGGGTTTTATTCGACTGTCTACACAGCCTATTATCCGGCTTTTAGCCCATAACATAAACATATATATACATTCATACAGATTATTTGTGTGTTAGAGATCTACACACCTCATTACCGTTAGAACGACACTCTCTATGTCGACACTATCAAAAGTCGATACAACTGCTGCTTGCCTAAGGTGTTGTTCAGAAGCCGGTCCACAACCTGGTGGCCAATCCCGTACTGCTGACACAGCTCGTTTCTTAAACTTAGGGATTCTCTCCTTTGCCTTAAAATCTCGAAATTAGAGACTAGCAATTTTTGGCTTTTAAATCTAGATGATCAGGTTTCCTTCAAATCCTGGAATGCCGCCCAAACGCGAAAGAGAGGAAATATTAGCTTCATTCGGCAGCCTTAACAACCAAGTGGCCATTCGGCCTTGTCTCTTAAAAATCGAAAGAGAGATTGAAGAGATAGGAAAATCGGTACTCACCTTAACGCAGAGAATTCGACTACCCTTTAGAGATTCCGTCTTTTTGATAAGATCAGAAGAGAAGATGATTCGAAGAAATCTATAGAGATTCGACTTTTAGAAGAAAGAAGAGAAAAGAATAATAGAGTTTTCGGCTTTTAGAGGAAAGAAGAGAATAATGGAGTTTTCGGCTTTTAGAAGAAAGAAGAGAAAAGAATAATAGGGTTTTCGGCTTTTAGAAAAAAGAAGAGAAAGAAAAGGTGGAAACCCTAAATGCCGAAAAATAAAGAAGAGAACCCTCCCTATTTATAGAAATTTCGGCACTCACCTATGAAAAACCGAAAGTGCCCTTCCTGATAACTAAAAATTAATCAAATAAAAAGGGAAAATTCGGCACCCCCTTTGCCATAAAGAAACCGATTTCTTCACTTCTCTAGGTGATTGAATTTCGGCCAACTCCTAGCCTTGTAGATAGCTCCTATCTTTTCTCCTTTTTTTTCCTTCCATTTTATCAACTATATTATCTACATTATCCCATTCACATAAATCCTCCTATTTTTGAGCCTTGTTGCCGTCCACTCTACCTAACCCTAAAGCTGAAATTTAGCTAACTTAAATTAAAAGAGTTGGGCGCCATGTAACTTAAATTTAGGCCCCTTACTCCCTTGTGTGGCGTCACCTCCTTGCTCCTAAGTGGCGCCATCGACCACCGGGCCACAAGCCCATTTTGATATTTTAAACTCGGATACCACCTTTTAAACCCTATAGTGCCCAAACAAAAATTTAACTAAGGCTTCAGCCCAATCCTGAGCCCAATTTGGACCCCTAATGCTCAAATTAACTCATTACACATATTCACCTATTAAATGCATAGGCCCAAAAATTCAGGATGTTACAATAATAGCCTTGTGCCGTCCCCCTAGCTCCTCTTGGGCTGCCGAAATTAGCCCAATTTCTTGGGCTCCAAGCGGCCACACTGAGGCCCCCTTCTTTTGCATATTGGCGCAACTTATAGCTCCCTCCTACTGCGCATCTTGTTCCTGGGCCACAAGCCCATTATGCCTATTTCACTCTCAATACTTTATTTAAACCCCATAGTCCCTAAACAAAATATTTAGCCAAGACCTCGGCCCATTCCCGAGCCCAATTTGCACCTCTAATACTTAAATTAACACATTAAATGTATCCACCCATTAAACGCATAGACCCAAAAATTCAGGATGTTACAAATATTTTCTAGAATACTGTAAATTCGGAAAAAGGAAATAGTGAACAGCAAACAGTTGTTGGATCTTCGAATGTGTCGGACATAGATGATGAGCTTGCAGAATTACAAAGTAATGTTAAGTTTATTTTATATGCATGTTGACTTTTATTATTGATTAATTTTTCAATTTTAATATAATAATAATATATCATTTTTCAGTTGAGAGTGGTGGGACGTGCAGAGGTCGAGGACGCACGTTGTTTAGAGATTTATACAACTTAAATTCTATCGAGCGTGTCAAAGTAAGGAGAAACAGTCATGGCCAGCCTGTTGGACCTGAAGCTCAACTTTTAGCAGGCTATTTGGGCATTATTGCACGAAATGCCAATATGTTGCCCATCAATTACGAATCGTGGCATCACATGCCTGATGGAAACAAAAATCAAGCTCTCGATAATATTAAGGTAACAAAACGTGAATGTAATTTATAATACTTTGGTTGAAGTTTCATTTATATTTACTTTCTAAACTTATGTTTTTTTAGGAGAGATTTGCTTTGGAGGTCTCCGATGACTATATCAAGAAGACATTGGGTAAAAAATGGAGAGACCATAAAAGCACATTGAAAAAAGAATATTTTAAGAAAGACATAAGCCTCGAGGAAAAATTGCAAAATGTCCCGCCGGGAATGTTGAGGTATCAATGGGAAGATGCGGTTAGATTTTGGAATTCAAAGAAAGGAGAGGTATTACATAGTTCTAAACTCTTATAAATTTTTCGGTTTATAGTATTTACTATATACGTAGTAATAATTTCATTATGTAGGATCGTGAGCGAGTTGGAACAAGCGTGAGTGAAACAAAAATTCACGCACACGGTAGGGTCGAGAAGTTTTGCTTCTGTAAATGAGGCCGAGGTATTATAATTTATTAATTTCAAAATATTAATGACTTTATACTATTAAATTATATTTTTACTACTAGACTGTAGGAAGTCTCCACTGGTCAAAAAGTTGGACGCCTTCAGCTTTTTGACATTACGCATAGGAAGAAGGATGGGTCTCCGATGATATCCGAAGCTAGAGAGATTATGGTATATTTACTTAATAAAATTTGATTTATTATAAATATTTATAATGTTTAATTATAATAGTTTAATTCTTCGTTAGTAGTTTTAAATTAATAATGTTAAGTTATGTTGCATTCCTTATTATTGTATATTTCATTTCTAACTCTTTGATTGATTTATTAAGAGAAACTAAAGGAGAAGAAGGCAGAGTATGAAGCGGCTGCTTCGACTGATAGTTATGTTAATCTTGAAGATATCGATAACAGAATTATTACTGATGTTTTGGGTCCTGAAAGGTATGGTCGGGTTTAATTTCAAGGATCTGGTGTTACCCCGACCCAATATTTTGGATCCAGCTCCCACCAATACATGCCTTCCGGGAGTCAAGCTCAAGCTGAAGTTCAGAGGTTAAAAGACCAGATAGCTCAGATGCAAGCGAGCACGGTTGAGCAAATTGCTGAGGTTCAAAGAAAATATGAAGAACTCCACCAACAGCTTAGAGCGGATACAAAGAGGGAGAGGAGGGCGACAGCAGCCAAGGAGGCAAAAGGCAAAGAAATGCGGCAAAGCGTGAGCATAGCGAGAGAAGTACGATGAGCTCCAAAACTTCTTCTTGAAAGATATGATGCAGATGATGTTTTAGCGATCATAAAAGCCGCCATCTTAGACTTTTATTTTCTCGTTGTAATATTATTTTTAACATTGTTACATTTAACATTATTGTAAGAATAATTTCAGTTATACTTCATTTATTAATTTACATCATATATCTATTATTGAATTTGAAGTATCATTTAGATTTTATGCTTTTTGTGGGATTTATATTCTACATTTGCTGTTTTGGGTTAAAATTATATGAAGCATTTGCTGTTTTTGGTTGGTTTTAATGTAGGAAGGGTAGGATATTGGAGAAATTGCTTATTGCAAATCTGTGCAAATTAGCGGCGCTTGTGGGAAAAACGCCGCTAAAAGTCTCAACTTTTAGCGGCGTTTTTCCCACAATCGCCGCTACAATTCACGACTTTTAGCGGTGTTTGTGGGAGAAGCGCCACTAAAAGTCGTGACTTTTAGCGGCGTTTTTTCTCATAAACGCCGCTAAAGTCTGCGGCGCTTTCTTTAGTGGTGTTTTTTTGCGGCGTTTTGAAAAGCGCCGCAAATACTATTAGTGGCGCTTATAAACGCCGCTAAAAGTCTAAAAAAATGCAGCTAAAAGTATGTTTTTGTGTAGTGAAGGAACCGTTCACAGAAACCGAAGAGAAATTAGGCAAAGCCTACAATACACACAAGAAGAGCAAGAGGACGATATTAATAACACGGAAGAGATGGCTGATCCCAGAATAATCCACTTCCTCCTGTGGTTGCCGAAAATCCTCCTCCTCGAACTATGTATGATTATGCTAAACCTAATTTAACAGGAACTGAATCAAGTATTGTTAGACCTGCTGTCGCTGCCAATAATTTTGAACTGAAACCTAACACTATACAGATGATTCAACAATTTGTTCAGTTTGATGGTTTACAGGATGAGGATCCTAACACACACTTAGTGAACTTTTTAGAATTATGCGATAAGTTTAAAATTAACGGTGTTTCTGATGATGCCATTCGCCTTCGATTATTTCCCTTTTCTTTAAGAAATAAAGCCAAACAGTGGTTGAATTCTCTTCTACGAGGATCAATCACTACATGGGAACAAATGACCAAAAAATTTTTGTTAAAATATTTTTCGCCAGCTAAAACGGCTAAATTAAGGAATGATATCTCTTCTTTTGTGCAGATGGATTTAGAGAAACTTTACGATGCATGGGAGAGATATAAGGATCTATTGAGAAGGTGCCCTCATCATGGGTTACCATTATGGCTACTGGTTCAAACCTTCTATAACGGTGTGAACCCCTCAACTAGGCAGCTTATCGATGCAGCCGCCGGTGGAACCTTAAATAACAAAACACCTGAGGCTGCTTATGAATTCATTGAAGAGATGTCACTGAATAATTATCAGTGGCAAGTTATGAGAACAAAGCCAACGAAAGCTGCCAGTGTTTTCAACTTCGACGCAGTAACCATGCTATCAAATCAGGTAGAACTCTTATGTAAGAAAATTGATGGTTTGTGTGGTTCCTCGCAGGTACATCCAGTGATGCAGTGTGATACAAATAGAGGAGGGTTAAACAATACAGAATACCCACCCTACAACCCGGGCATAGAAAACGAACAGATGAACTATATGGGTAACGATTCTAGACCTCAAAATAACCCTTATAGTAACACTTATAATCTAGGGTGGAGGAACCATCCGAATTTCTCATGGGGACGTCAAGGAAATCAAAGACAACAACCCCCAGGGCTTTCAACAAAGAACCCTACCCATAAGAGAAAAATTCAACCTTGAGGAGATGCTAACAAAATTTATCGCGGTGTCAGAAACCCATTTTCAAAATAACGAGACAATGCTCAAAAATCAGCAGGCATCGATTCAAGAGATCGAGAACTAGTTAGGTCAGCTAGCTAAGCTAATCTCAGAACGACCGCAAGGTTACTTTCCAAGCAACACTGAAACTAACCCAAAGGAGAAAATTCATGCCATTACTGATCACGATAGTGAAGGGTTAGTAGAATCCGATTCTGAGCCAAGGCAAGAACCCATGGTAAATGCAGGTAAGGTTGAGGTGAGCCACGATCCACAGAAACCTGTCATTAAAGAGTATACACCTCGAGTGACATATCCCAATGCGATGAAGAAAGACCACACAGAGGAACAATTTTCCTTAAACTCTTAAAGAAATTACATATTAACTTACCGTTTCTTGAAGCTCTCTCGCAGATGCCAGATTCAAGGAGATTTTTAAAAGAGCTTCTGACAAACAAGCGGAGGTTAGACGAGGCGTCGCATGTGGAGCTAAACGCAGTGTGCTCAGCAATTCTACAAAACAAACTACCACGGAAATTAAAAGATCCAGGGAGTTTTACGATTCCTTGTTTAATTGGTAGTTTATCTATTGATAATGCTTTAGCAGATCTAGGGGCAAGCATCAACGTCATGCCTTATAAACTATTTAAACAACTAGGTCTAGGGAAACCCAAACAAACTAGGATGAGCATTCAATTAGCTGAAAAACCATTAGAGTTCTTAGGGGTATAATCGAAGATGTGCTAGTGAAAGTTGATAAATTTATATTCCCAATAGACTTTGTCATTTTAGACATGGATGAGGACAACAATGTTCCTTTAATTTTAGGAAGACCCTTTTTAGCAACTACTAGAACTAAAATTGACGTTAGTATAGGTGAACTCACACTTTGTGTAGGTGACGAAACGATCACTCTTCAGGCTCTTGACTCAGCTAGGACGTCAAGTGAAAAAGGTGAGAACATAAATTCTATTGATTACCAATTGGTTAAACCTTCTTTACAGGAAGCACCACGAAAACATATAACTGAACCTGATCCTAGACCCCGTGCCAATAAAGAAGTAATTCATGAGGAACGAAGGCTTCAGGTCGAGGAACTAGACGAATGGAAAACACATTTCAAGAAGAAACTAGGAACACACGAAGCAAAATCGAGGGAACCCCCAAACGAGCTTATAGGAATAGCAAATCACTTCAAAATAGGAGATCAGGTATTGTTGGATGAGAAAGACCCTCGAATCGCCATCTCAGACCATAATACAAACGAATAAATCCTTTTTAAGGTACTGAATGTCTTCCCATACGGAACAGTCGAGGTAACTAATCCTGAATTTGGAACTTTTAAGGTAAACACTACTCGACTCAAACCATACATTATTAGAATTGATAGCAGGAAAGAGGAGCTTCAACTCCTCAAACCACCATAACTATGCGAATGAAAGGTAAGTCTAGCTTAAGACTTTAAACGAGCGCTTCTCGGGAGGCAACCCGAGCACTAACCCTTTTATTTTCATATCTTTGATTTTTAGTACCTAACTAAAGACTAACCAAGTTAAATAAAGCATAGGTTTTCGTGCCACACGGCTTTGCACACGGCGCGTACGTGGGCCGTGTGGGCATCACGGATTTACACAATCGGCATGGCGGAGGTCGACGAGCCAAGGATGAAAAATCCCTAGATCACGGACGGCTATAAATTGCCACGGCCGTGCGATATGGTCGTGGCCGACACTGAGGAAGTCACACGGGTATGAGAAACTCCTGTGCTTTGAGGCCGTGGCCGACACAGAGAAAAAGACATTGGCGTGGAGACCTCTACACAGGCGTGGGAGAAACGAACGAGCCACCACCCGGCTGTGCGATACGGTCGTGTGACCGAACGCGCCCACAGCACACGGGCGTGGGTAGCAATCAGGTCTTTGTTTCTTATTTAAGACCCCCCTTCTTCTCACTTTCTCCCTAAATTCTTCTTCAACCAACCCCCAGCCACCACACCCCTTTCTATCCTCTCCCTTCATTTTCCGTTCCCCTTCCCCTCATTCCTTTTCTTTCACCATCCTCACCACCATCCCCATGCCGAAGAAGCGAAAGGACCCTAGTACAGTCTCCCCGTGCGAGACCGATCCATATAAGTTCATGCCGGCCACTTCATTTACTCGACAAGCCAAGGACATTTGAGTCCATTTATTTTACCTATGTCTTTTCTCTTCTCCTTTATTTTCCTTCTCTTTATCTCTCTTGTGCTTAATTTAATCTATTTTATTTTAGTTTCTTGGTTTTAGGTTCTAAAGGCTGCTTGGGAATCACCCCACCACGACCATAGACACCGCCGCCACAGGAATGTCTTCCTCCAACTCGGCCCGAATTTCCCCGATTTTTTTTCTCTGACTCCATCCAAAATTCAAGAAGTTTCACCTCTTTCCCTATCTTGTGCTTTTCTTATTATAATTGTTATATTTTTACATTGAGGGCAATGTACATCTTAAGTGTGGAGGGTGAATTTTATCGTGAAAAGTGCCTAACTTTTTGCATTATTCTCAAAATCCCTGAATTATATCTTGTTCTTAAATAATCTTCTCATATTAATGTTAGAATGAAATTTCCTTTGATTTATGATTTTCATTGATATGTTTTGGATTAAGTCATAGCTAATTGTGCAGTGATGATTTAAACTTTAGGAGACTAGAGAATCAAGCATGATGAGTTTATTTTCAGAATTAAAAATTTGCTAGGTTGTCTACCTGAATCTAATTATTACCTTGAAGTTTGAAATTTACAAGGTTGACATCAAAAGCCCATAATTTTTTTTGTGAGATCTTGAGCCTTTTAGAGCATACATTCATTTTCGTGCTCACTTTATTGATTATGAGTATGTCAACATTGATTTGTTATTCTAGAACTTGCTTCGATTATACATGTCGAGACCACACTTATGATTTGATATACTGAGATGATAAAGGCACCTAGGTTTTAACCCACTTACTCCATAAAATCCTACCTTCATAATTAACCCCTAGTGAACCCCTTTGAGACTAACAAACCATTTCTTGACTCACCCATTAATATTAACCCAAAACCCACTTTGTATTTGTTATCACCATTTCTCTTGACTACCCTTATATCGAGATTTGATTTGATCGGTTACTTAACTATTTTCTTTATTTCAGTTATTAAATTCTATATTATTATTGTACTTGACTTGACTTGTTCTTAAAAATATATATATATCTCTATTCATTATTACTTCTTTGTTATTGGAGCTTAAGCAGTTAATTTTATATTTTGAGAAGAAGCTCATGTTATTAGTATTAAGTTTTCAATTGATGTAATTATTTAAGCTTTAGTTACTCTTCTAGTTAGGTAATTTATCAATTCAGTCTCGATACTAACCCTCTAATTCAGCCTTTATCCACACCTTTAACCCAAGCCCCGTTACAACCCTTTTTAAAGACCTTTTGATTTGTGTATCATATCATTTTACAGTGGTGGAGATTTGATTTTCATGCAAGCCTATGGGATTAACTTTTCATGTTCAACTTCTGAGTGCTTATTTTTTAGCCTTAAACACTTTGAGTGATTTGAGTGAACCTTTAGTGAGGATGTCAATTTTTGTCGATTTTGAATTAAAGGTAATTATTTAGGTAAGGGGAAAGACCTATTTTTCGTACTATAAAAACTATGACTTTGATTGTTTGAATCTTTAGGAACCTTCTGGTTAAATTATCAATGTATGAATTACCTATGAATTATGATGAAACATTATTGATGAAGATTATGAATTGAGGGGAGTTAATTTTAATTGTGAACTGAGAATTTTGCTTGAGGACAAGCAAATGCTTAAGTGTGGAGGTATTTGATAAACCATAATATATACATATTTTAATCCCACATTTAGCATAGTTTTTGGATGGTTTATCCTTTGAATTGTGGAACTTGATGCTCCTAATCCTTTAATTTCATGTTTTATACTTAGGAGAGCATCGGAGGATGAAAGGAATGAGAAACGGGCCGAAAAAGGGCAAAATGGGCTTACCTTAGAGACTCACACGGCCTGGACTATCACCCACAGCAGTGCGTTTTGAGTAACAACTGAGACACGGCCTAGAACATCGTACACAGCCAGATTACACGGCCGTGAGTGGCAAACAGGATCGACCACGACCAAGAGATTCGACCACGGGCGTGTAACACGGACGTGTCCCTGCTATAGCCAAGATGAGTTTCATTCGGAATAGGATACTTGTGGGCCAATAAAGACATTCTGAAGCCTATATAAACGCCCTAAGTATAACCTAAAAAGTGTCTTTTGATCGGGGGCGAAGCTTGCAGAGGCTAAACTCGTGGAATTACTCCAAGAAAGCCAGTTGATCCATCTCGTGCTTTAATCACACTCAAGACGGAAGATTTTCCCTTCAATTTCCTTCGTGGGGTTTTAGGTTCTTCTTATGTTTTGTTATTTACTTTCTTCTCGAGATGTATTCTTTATAATTATGAACTAAACCCTCAAATACACGAGGGGATGAAACCTAAGACGGATCTTGTTATTGTTTTCTCTCACTATATGATAAATACTTGATTTGTTCTTAATTATGTGTTCTTAATTCTTGTTTTAATATTTCAGGATATTGATTCAAGTATTGATGTGCTTAGGCAATGGAGCAAAAGTCCCTATTTAAGAGTAGATCTAGCATAGTTAAGCGGAGTTGATCGCAACCCTAGAGATAGGATGATGAAAATTCTACCGGATTAGGGTCAAACCTAATATGGGAGTCCATAGATCGAGTTAATGCAACACTAGGGTTTTAATTAGAAAGAGATTTCAATTAATCAACCTAGGTTTAGACATTAGTAGCCTCGAAAGAGGTATTAATATAAATTAGGGAATCCTACGGATCAAGTCAAGTGAATAAATCGTCCGTTCGAGTTAAATAACAAGTGAAGTCTAGGTGGATTCTTCCTCGCATTGTCTTAATCAATCGGTTTTTTTTCCAAAAGTATTTTCCCAATTCACTCTCTTTGTCTTAGCATCCTTAGTTTAGTAATTAGTTAGATAAACATCAATTCCCTTAATACTTAGGCTAGATAATAAAAAGATAGTAACTACTAGTACTCTTGGTCCTTGAGGATACGATATTTCTGGTCTTGCCATAGCTATACTACTGAACGATAGGTGCGCTTGCCTCATTCGTTGCCATAGTTAGTTTCGAGCAACGATCACCTATCGAACATCAGTATAGTTATGGTAAAACCGGAAATATCATATCCACAAGGACCAAGAGTACTAGTAATTACTATCTTTCTATTATCTAGCCTAAGAATTGGAGTGATTTCTTTTTAAACTATTAATTAAAAGCATGACAGAGAATGAATTGGGAAAATACTTTTTAGACAACTTTATGAGATTGGCAATAACCAAAGAAGAATCCACCTAGACTTCACTTATTACTTTTGATTCATACGATTTATTCACTTGACTTAATCCGTAGAAATCCCTAAATTATGTTAATATCTTTTCCAAGACTAAAAACAACTGACTCTAGGTTGATTAATTGAAATCTCTTTCTAATTAAAACCCCTATTGTCGCATTAACTCGACCTATGGATTCCCCTATTAGATTTGACTCTAATCCTAGCAGATTTTTAGTCGCCTATTTCTAGGGTTGCAATCAACTCCGCTTAATTGTGTTGATCTACTCTTAAACAGGGACTTTTGCTCCTCCGAATAAGCACATTCGACTTGAATCAATAACCTGAATTATCAAAACAAGAATAAGAACTCACAATTAAGAATAAGAACAAGTATTTATCTTATAAATCAAATAGTAATAAGATCTGTCATAGGTTTCATCCCCTTAGGTATTTAAGGGATTTAGTTCATACTGATAGAAGGAAACATCATAGAATAGGAAAAACAGCAAAACATAAGAAAACCCAAAAACTTCAGGAGAAATTGATAGGAGATCTTCAGTCTTGATGGAGATCCTTCTCCCGAGCTGCTCCCGATGGCTGTCTTCGAGTATTTTCTGCCTTCTACTCTGCGTCCCTTCTTAGGTCACCCCCTAGCGTGTTTATATAGGCTTTGGAATGCCTTTCTTAGCCCACAAGTATCTTATTCCGAATAGAATTAAACTCGGGTTCGGCAGGGACACGCCTGTGTGACACGACAGTGGTCGATAGTCCAGGCCGTGTTCAATCCTGCTCGTCATACACGACCGTGTAATCTTCCCGTGTGCGATGGCTTAGGCCATGTTAGATTCTGCTCGTCACACACGGCCGTGTGGTCTGCCCGTGTGCGGAAGTCCAGGCCGTGTTGATTTCCTAGGTAGGCCCATTTCGTCCCTTTTTGGCCTATTTCCCGTTCTTTTCGACTCCTTAAGCTCTCCTGAGTGTAAAACATGAAATTAAAGGATTAGGAGCATCGAATTCATCAAATCTAATGAAAATACATCCAAAAATAAGCCAAGCATGGGGTAAAAATATGTATAAATTATGGTTTATCAAATATCCCACACTTAAGCCTTTGCTTGTCCTCAAGAAAAATCCTCAACTCACAATTAAAACTAACTTCCTTAATTCATAATTCTCATCAATAATGTCTCGTCATAATTCACAGTTAATTCATACTTTGATAATTTTAACTAAAAGATTTCTAAAGATTCAAACAATCTAAGTCACAAATTTTTATAGCATGAAAACATAGGTGTTTCCCCTTACTTAAATAATCACCTTTAATTCAAAATTGACAAGAATTGACATCCTCACTAAAGATTCACTCAAATCACTCAAAGTGTTTAAGGTTTAGATTAAGCACTCAAAAGTCAAACATGAAAAGTTATTACCATAGGCTTGCATGAAAATCAAATCTCCACCACTATAAAATGAGATGGTACTGATGGAGCTCGAAACTAACTATTATTTCGACCAAGGCAAGCGCACCTATCGAATAGTAGTATAGCTGTGGTGAGTCTGGAATATCGTATCCTCAATGACCAAGAGTACTAGTATTAACTATCTTTTTATTATCTAGCCTAATAATTTAAGGGGATTTATTTTTAATCTAAAATTTACTAACTGATTTAACTAGCTATGAACGCGACAGAGAGTAAATTGGGGAAAATACATTTGGACAACTTATATGAGATAGACAATACCTAAGGAAGAATCCACCTAGACTTCACTTATTACTTTTGATTCATGCAATTTATTTACTTGGCTTAATCCGTAGAAATCCCTAAATTATATTAATACCTCTCTCGAGGCTACTAAAAACTGACTCTAGGTTGATTAATTGAAATCTCTTTCTAATTAAAACCCCTATTGTCGCATTAACTCGATCTATGGATTCCCTTATTAGGTTTGACCCTAATCTGGCAGATTTTTGTCGCCCTATCTCTAGGGTTGCAATCAACTCCGCTTAGTTGTGTTAATCTACTCTTAGACAAAGACTCTTGCCCCACTGAATAAGCACATTCGACTTGAATCAATAACCTGAATTATCAAAACAAGAATAAGAACTCACAATTAAGAATAAGCACAAGTATTTATCTCATAAATCAAATAATAATAAGATCTGTCTTAGGTTTCATCCCCTTAGGTATTTAAGGGATTTAGTTCATACTAAAAGAGGGAAACATCATAAAAGAGGAAAAACAACAAAACATAAGAAAACCCAAAAACTTCTAAAGAACTTGATGGGAGATCCTCAGTCTTGATGGAGATCATTCTCCTAAGCTGTTTCTGACGGCTGTCTTGGAGTATTTTCTCCTTCTATTCAGCATCTATTCGACGTCCTGTCAAGCTCCCCTTTTTAGGTTGCCCCCTAAGGTGTTTATATAGGCTTTGAGATCCCTTACTTGGCCCACAAGTATCCCAATCCGAATAGAATTTATCTTGATTTCGACAGGGACACGCCCGTGTGACACGCCCGTGGTGGACTCCCTTGGCCGTGGTCGATCCTGCTCGCCACACACGACCGTGTGATCTGCCCGTGGTCGATAGTCCAGGCCATGGTTGATCCTTGCTCGAAAAACACGGCCCTGTCCAATGGTCCAAGCCGTGTTGATTTCCTAAGTAGGCCTGTTTTGCCCTTTTTTGGCCCGTTTCTCGTTCCTTTCGACTCCCTAAGCTCTCCTGGGTATAAAACATGAAATTAAGATATTAGGAGCATCGAATTCATCAAATTCAATGGAAAATCATCCAAAATTAAGCCAAGCATGGGGTTAAAATATGTGTAAATTATGATTTATCAAATATCCCTACACTTAAACCTTTGCTTGTCCTCAAGCAAAATCCTCAACTCACAATTAAAATTAACTCCCTCAATTCATAATCCTCATCAATAATGTTTCATCATAATTCATAGATAATTCATACATTGATAATTTAATCTAAAAGAGTCCTAGAGATTCAAACAATCTAAGTCATAAATTTTTGTAGCCCGAAAACATAGGTGTTTCCTCTCATTTAAATAATTACCGTTGATCCAAAATCGACAAGAATTGACATCCTCACTAAAGATTCACTCAAATCACTCAAAGTGTTTAAGGTTCAAATTAAGCACTCAAAAGTCAAACATGAAAAGTTAATCCCATAGGCTTGCATGAAAATCAAATCTCCACCACTATAAAATGAGATGATACACAAATCAAAAGGTCTTTTAAAGGGTTGTAATGGGGCTTGGGTTAAAGGTGTGGATAAAGGTTGAATTAGAGGGTTAGAATCGAGATTGAATTGATAAATTACCTAACTGGAAAAGATGGACTAATACTGATAATTACATCAATTGAAAACTTAATACTAATAACACAAGCTTCTTCTAAAGATAATGAAATTAACAGTTTAAGCTCATAATACTAATAATGAATAAATTTCCCTTTCTCTCTTTTTTTTTTATTAATAAGTACATCCAAATAACAATAAAGAACTTTTAACAACTGAAATAGAGAACATAGTTAGGCAACTGCTCAAATCAAATCTTGACAAAAAGGGTTAAAACAAGAAGGAAAAATTCTCAATGAATCAAAAAGAATGGGTCTTGGGTTAATATTAATGGGTGAGTCAATAAACGGTTTCTTAGGCTAAAAAGGGTTCACTAGGGGTTAATTATGAAGGTAGGCTTTTTATGGAGTAAGTGGGTTAGATCCTAGGTGCCTTTATCATCTCTGTATATCAAATCAAAAGTGTGGTCTCGACATGTATAATCGAAGCAAGTTCTAGAATAACAAATCAATGTTGACACACTCATAATCAATAAAGTGAGCACGAAAAATGTATGCTCTAAAGGCTCAAAATCTCACAAAAAATTATGGTTTTTGATGTCAACCTTGCAAATTTCAAACTTCAAAGTAATATTTAAATTTAGGGAAACAACCTAGAAAATTTTTAATTCTGAAAGTAGACTTATCATGATTGATCCTCTAATGTCTTAAAGTTTAAATCATCAATGCACAATTAACTATGACTTAATCCAAAACATATCAATGAAAATCATAAATCAACAAAAGTTTCATTCTAATTAGTAATATGAGAAAATTATTTAAGAACAAGACATTATTCAGGGATTTTCTGATAATAAAATCAATAACCTCCCCACACTTAAGATGTACATTGTCCTCAATGTACAAAAAATGGATAATAACAATATAATAAGAAAATCATAAGATAGGGAGAGAAGTGAAACTTCCTGAATTTTGGATGGAGTCAATGAAAAGAAACGGTAAAGTTGTAGAGAGGTGAAGGTGGGGAGGATACTCCGGTGGTGGTGCGGTCGTTTGTTAACAGCCCCTTGAACCTAAATTAAAGAAATCAAAATATAATAATATAAATTAAAGAAGAGAAAGATAAAAGAAAAGAAATTAAAAATGAAAAAAAAAAGAAAACATAAATGGACTCAAGGGTCCCACGGGCGTGTCGCACGCCCGTGTAGATTTCTCAGTTTTGACCACGACCGAATCGCACGGCCATGGCGTTTTATCGTAGCCCGTGTTTTGGGATAAGTTTTGTCCTGTTTCCACACGGCCACGGCCACGCCCGTGTGCAAGGCCAAGTGGGTAGGGAAACCTGCGCCTAAAAAATTGGTTAGTTTTTAGTTAGATGCTAAAATTCGAAAACATGGACGTTAGTGGGGTTAGTGCTCGGGTTGCCTACCGAGAAGCGCTCGTTTAAAGTCTTAAGCTAGACTTACCTGTCATTCGCATAACCATGGTGGTTTGAGGAGTCCAAACTCCTTTTTCTTATTATCAATTCTATCAACATATGATGTAATAGGCCCATTTTGCCCGGCCCGTTAGAAACCCATTCCATTCAGAAAAAAACAAAAAATAATAATAAAATAATAAAATAAATGTCCAAATTTGTTATTACAATCCATTTACAATAAACAGGCTTAAAGCCCAAACCCAAATACCAAAGCCCGTTACACCCTGACCCAACACTTAGACCCAAAACAGAGATGGCCCAAAAGGGCCCAACACTAAACAGTTTAAGGAACCTAGGGTTTTTGGGAAACCCTAGGCGCCGCAAGCGCCCAGCTCCTCGCGCCGCAAGCCTCAATCAGCCCTCATCAAGCCGCAATCCGTGCGAACTACGCCCCACCGTCGAGATCCTCGTCACTCACCTGTGAAACAAGGAAAGAACACCGCAGCAAAAGGAAAGAAAATAGCAACAAATATGGACAGAATGTATATTTCCTTTTTTTTATTTCGGGTTATAAAAACCCCAAAATAATCTGTAACAGATAGAGGAGAATACGTAAATATTCACAAAATACAGAGAAATAAAAAACGAAAACTTGGTTGCAGAGGTGATTTTCTCAGTTATTTCATTCGGTTTTTATTTTTTTTATTTTGAATCTATGCATTTTTATATATGAATACTGTTTAAAAAATATAAAAAAAGGGATTACCTTTCGACTCGCACTGAAAAGAAGAGGTTTTTTAACCTCCGGCCGCCGTATCGGGCGGCACCGACGGTGGCGTGTGAGGCGCGTGTGGGCGGTGGCCCAGAGGTCCGACGATCGGAGCCCAGACGAGAGGATGAAGGGCTTCAGAGAATTTTTTGAAGTTTTTTTTTTGAAATAGATTAGAATGATTTTTTTATTTAAAATTGACTTATATAGCAAGATGAAAACGGCGCCGTTTTTGCTTAATCTAATAAGCATAAAACGACGTCGTTTTAAAAGAGGATCTGCGTGTTGACCCGAAAACCCGAAGAGGATCTGCGCGTTTTTGTTAAAAGGTTTAATTGCCTCCTTGGTCCTTCCGCAATTTTAGAATTTTTAATTTAGTCCAATTTAAATTTTTATTTCTTATTAAATTAGCCCTAAAACTTATACTTTGTTTCAATTTGATCCTCGGGTTACTTAAAGGCTAATATCAGAACGACGTCGTTTTGAAAATTTGGCAAAATTTCCATATTAACCCCTGCAGTGTGATGCGCGTTTTGATTTAGTCCTTTTATATCTATTTTTATTGCTATTTAATCCCTGTTTCTTTGTTTATTTTTTTAAACCTTTTTATTTTATTTTATTTTCAATTATTTTAACATTGTATCAAATTATTTTATCATATTAAATATTCTATATTATTTTCTTTATTATTTGTATATTAATTTATTAATAGTCTAAAATTCGTATATATATTTTTTATGTGTATTATCCTTATATATATATTAAATTATTACTATTTACTATTTGATTTGATTTAATATTATTTTTATTACATATTATTTTATGATTTATATATTAGTTATTATATTATACATTTTTTTAAAATTTCTATATCATATAGTATTGTATTATATCATATATTACTTCTAAAATTTTATTTTGTATAAAATTTATTTATATTGTATAACAAATATTTATTTATATTGTTTATATGAAATATATATGTATTAGATTATTATATTATAAATATAATTTTATTTAAAGTTATATATTATTTATTTATTCAACAATATATTTTACTTATTTTTTTATGAATATATATTATTTTTTATTACTCCACATCATTTTTGCATATTAATTCATTTTTTTATATAATTCATATTTTTTATTATTTCACATCATTTTATTTAAAATCGTATGTTTCTTAATTTACAATATCCATTATAATTCATTCTATGTTGTTATTTTATCTTACATGCATGTAAAGTTTTATATTTTTTATCTTTGGTTATTTACTGTATTATATCTTATATTTGTTTATTCCTTTTTCATTCTTTTATCATTTGTATGTTTTACTTTGGTATAATTATTCTATTATTTGTATCACTTGTTGTTTCATATTATTCTTTCTTTAATTTATCTATTAGTAGTAACTGTTAATATAATTTATAGTTATGGTGAATTGCTACTAGATATGTATGTCGTAACGTATTAATGCAATATCTCATTCGATTTTTCTTTTATAAAAAAACACATTTTGCAAAATTGTCAAATTTTATTCAAAGTTTTTAAAAAAAAATACGGAGATATGTAATATTTGGGGACTTCGAGAAAATTGTACACTAACTCACTGGGTTTCGATTTTCCTCGTTGAACTTAGGATATTAAGTATTCTTTCTCTTTTAAATTAAAATTTACAAACTACAAATCAAAACTTATTCTCGGGAATTCAAAACATTGTATCCTAACTTACTGAATATGATGTTTTGTGTTTCGAGGTAAGAATTTTCTGCAAATAAAGGCGAGCCTAACTTCGAAGTCATGAGGTGTTACATCCTAACTTATTGGGTATAGCATTTTATTTCTTTGTGATAGGTAAGTCTTGGTTTTCTTTCAAATAAAAAGATCATATTTTAAATTTTTCAAAATTTCGACATTAGGACATGAAATTATCAATTAGGTACCAAATTTTGGGCGTTACGAGGGTGCTAACCCTTCCTCGTACGTAACCGACTCTCGAACCCGTTTTCTTGTATTTCGTGGACCAAAATCAATGTTTTAAAATAAAACGTTTTATAAGGTGATCCAATCACACCTAAGTAAAAAGGGATTGGTGGTGACTCCCGTTTTTATTTTTTTTAAAAGTCGACCTCCGTTTTTTAATCAACCTTAAAAGTGGTTTCGACATATGGTTTGAGTCGGGTAATATTTACCTTAAAAGTGCCGAAATTAGAATGAGTTACCTCGACCGTTCCGTATGGAAAGACTTTAAGTACCGTAAAAGGAGTCGCACCTTTTGTATTAAGCTCTGAAGTGGCTATTCGAGGGTCGGTTGTATCTAACAGTACCTGATCCCCGATCTGAAATTAGTATGTCTCATCTTTAAGTTTGACATGGTTTTGCTTTGGTTCTTCGTGTTTTTTCAGTTTTTCCTTGACGTGTGTCCGCCATTCATCTAGTTCATCGATTTGTAACCTTCGTTCTTCATGAACAGTTGTATTCTCAGTATGAACATGAGATCCTGGCTCTGTTATCTTTTCCCGAGAGATTTCCTGTAAAGAAGATTGAACGTTAAGTTTATTTATATTAACAGGACTTGTATTCTCTTGATCGTTAGATATTCTGTCAGAATCACGTGCTTTGAGTTTAATCATGTCATCACCTACATGAAGTGTTACTTCCCCTGTATCAACATCGATAATGGTCCTAGCAGTTGCTAAAAAAAGTCGTCCTAATATTAAAGGAACATTATTGTCCTCATCCATGTCTAAAACAACAAAGTCTACTGGGAATATGAATTTATCAATTTTCACTAGTACATCTTCGATTATACCCTTAGGAACTCTAATATTTTTATCTGCGAGTTGAATACTCATCCTAGTTTGTTTGGGTTTCCCTAGACCTAGCTGTTTAAACATTTTATAAGGCATAACATTAATACTCGCCCCTAAATCAGCCAAAGCATTATTAATATCTAAACTACCAATTAAGCATGGAATTGTAAAACTCCCTGGATCTTTTAACTTTCGTGGTAGTTTATTTTGTAGAATTGCTAGCACATTGCATTTAGCTCCACATGCGACGCCTCGTCTAGCTTCCGTTTGTTTGTCAAAAGCTCTTTTAAAGATTTCCTTGAATCTGGCATCTGTGAAAGAGCTTCAAGAAAAGGTAAGTTAATATGTATTTTTTTAAGAGTTTAAGAAATTTACCGAATTGTTCATCTGTGCAGTCTTTCTTTGTCGCATTTGGGTATGGCACACGAGGTTGGTACTCTGTAATTACCGGTTTTGGTTTATCATGGCTTACCTCAACCTTACCTTCATCCACCACGATCTCTTGCCTCGAGGTTGGTTCGTTTAACCCTTCACTTTTGTGAGCAGTTATGGCATGAAGTTACTCCTTTGGGCTAGTTTCAGTGTTGCTTGGCAAGCTACCTTGTGGTCGTTCTGAGATCAACTTAGCAAGCTAACCTATTTGGTTCTCGAGCCTCTGGATTGATGCTTGCTGGTTTTTGAGTGCTGTTTCAGTTTTTTGAAAACGGGTTTTCTGACACCGCAATGAATTTTGTTAGCATCTCATCAAGGTTCGACTTCTTCTCTTGTGGGTAAGGTTGTTGTTGAAAGCCTGGAGGGGATTGCTGTCTCTGATTTCCTTGACCATCCCACGAGAAATTGGGATGGTTCTTCCGACCTACATTATAAGTGTTACCATAGGAATTATTTTGAGGTCTAGAATAGTTACCCATATAGTTGACTTGTTCGTTCTTTGTGCTAGGGTTGTAACACCCCTTACCTGGGTTCTACCCCTTACCCAAGCATTCTGCCAATGCCACACGGCTAAGGGACACGCCCGTGGCTCCCAACCGTGGTGAACACTGACTTTACCCACACGGCCTCAAAGCTTAGTCACACGCCCGTGTGACTAGCCCGTTGTTTATCCTGACTTAAAAGGATCAACTTGCAGGGCACACACGGCCAAATCACACGCTCGTGGGTTGACCGTGTGTCACACATGGTCTAGACACACGCCCGTGTGTCTATCAACATGGACAAGAACAAAGCTATATGCTAAGCTCTTCTCACCCCTCAACATACCCAACATGAACTCATCAAACACATCCATAATTAACTTAAAAGAAATCACAATTTCACATGGATAACTACATCTTTTTCATATAAAATAACAGCCAACAACTATAGCATTATACAAAATAGATTATTCAACTATAGGCTAACGCATCCTAGCCATTTACAACAAAATTCCCTAACTTGTCTAGCCCCTATACATGCCATGACTCATAAGAACTTGAAACATCATACCAAGCGTCTATCCGATAGTGTGAAAACATCTCCGACGGCCTCCAACCCGAGCTAGATAAAATATCTTATAAGAGATGGGAAAAGGAAAGGAGTAAGCAATAAAGCTTAGTAAGTTCATCTGCATAAACTAACAAATACTGATATTCATTGAATAAAGATAACCACAAGTATTATACCGAGTTTTTCCTTTAACTTATGGCTATTTACTCAACCCCTCTTGAAGTTTACTCATTCTATCTCTTACCACATTCTTACAATGCCACAAGCCAATTGCTCGTTTAATTAGTACACAATCCTGCACTGATCACCACAAGATCATATATAAAGCAACACATCAAGCATTTTCAATAAGACACTCATACTACAAATCTCTCGGTGGTTACGCACTTAGACCACCATTGAATCTCTTATAGGGTGGTATCGCACTCAGCCCACCATTCATTAATACTTATGGTGATTTCGCACTTAGCTCACCAATCATTTATAAGTGATGGTATCGCACACAACCCATCGATTACTAATTAATCAGGTGGTAACGCACACAGCCCACCGATAATAATATAGTTGATGGTATCACACACAGCCCATCAATTAATGATTAATCCGGTGGTAACGCACACAGCCCACCGTGAATAACATAGTGATGGTATCGCACACAGCCCATCACTAACCATCAATAAGATGATATCGCACTTAGCTCACCGTTATTATACGTTCATGGATAATTATCCACATGAAATTCTCTATTTTTAAAGGTTCACCCAGGAACATCCTCACACACTACTATACTT
The DNA here is from genome assembly GCA_025698515.1 of Gossypium sturtianum. Taxonomy (NCBI): domain Eukaryota; kingdom Viridiplantae; phylum Streptophyta; class Magnoliopsida; order Malvales; family Malvaceae; genus Gossypium; species Gossypium sturtianum. The sequence continues at coordinate 31,906,286 of CM046954.1, forward strand.
ACTTAACCTTCTACGATACTCGTTTGCATTCACACAATGCATTAATAAATCTACCTCATGCAATTAAAGTGCATTAGTTACACATAACCCACTAGGGTTCATTATATACTGAATTCATATCCATTCAATTCTAACGCACACTTGTGCTCCTCATAGTACAACCATGTACGTTCTCACCTTCAACTTACCCGTCGAATCACTCAAATTGTTAAATGACTCTCTTGAGTCTCATATACATTATGTCGCCTTGACATCATACCCCAATGGGGTCTCACTTGCATTAACATGTCAATGCCATGTCCAAGACATGGTCTTATATGAATTCTTACATCGAGGTCATATTCCAATCTGGTCTCACACGGAACCTTAACTATCATCATTTCTTACTATTTACATCTCTTACTATTCTTAGATTCAATTCACTTAATAACTTATCAACAAGTACTTAATACATTCATTGCGTAATTATACATTTCACACAACATTGGAATGTTTAAAATAACTCATACGTATTTACTACATCTGCACATGAACTTACCTCGATGCCGAAAGGGCCAAAAAGGGACTTTTGCCCACCTTTCTCTTTTCACCCGTTCTAAGTCTGAAACTCGATTTCTTTGATCTAGAACAATGGAATTCACTGATTTAATCTCTTATAAATCATAAAACATTATAATCTACACTTTAGGCAAAAATGACTATTTTGCCCCTACACTTTGGCAAAATTATGGTTTTGCCCCTAGGCTCGTGAATGAATTTTTATCACATTTTCTTGTTAAACAAGCCTAGCTGAAAATTTAATACTCTTACAACTATTCTCAATTCCATCAATTTCATGCTTAAATGAACAAATTACAACTTTTGCATTTTAGTCCTAATTAGGTGTTTCTGTGACAACACCTTTCACAAAAGTTGTTTCTCATCATCCTATCATTCATTTTATTTCATAAAAACTCATCAAACAACATAAACTCTCTCATGGCAAGTCCCTAGACTTTCAACCATATTGCAAACTAGTCCCCTCTTTAGAAAGCTTAAGCTTTGGGGACTCCAAAAGTACAATTTTTATCAAGAAAAATCATCAAAATCACTTACTAGAGAGGAGAATTGCTTGCTGAAATTTTAAGCTTCAAAAACCCCCTTGTTGCTGCTCATTTTCGGTGGAGAGAAGATGGAGAAAAGATGATAGCTTTCTTTTCTTTATTTTTCCCCTTATTTTATTCCTTTAGTCAACTAATGTCACCAACCCTTGTCAAATTTTAATTTCTTGTCCCCTTGACCGTCCATCACTTATAGGAAAGCATAATTGCACTTTAAAGACCTCCAATTCACATTCTATAGCTATTTGGAACTTCTAGCAAATAAAATAGAACTTTCACACTTTATGCGATTTAGTCCTTTTTCGCAATTAAGCCCTCAATCGCTAAAATTAAAGCACCAAAATTCTCATGCCTCTATATAAACATCTAATAACACATAAAATAATATCAAAATATTTTTCTTAAACCTTGAATTAGTGGTCCCGAGACCACTGTTCCGACTAGCCCCTAAATCGAGCTGTTACAATTTTCCCCCTTAGGGATTTTCGTCCCCGAAAATGTTACCAGGAGGAGTTGTTACTAACATTCTTAAAAAGTTTCCATCTACTCTTCAAAATCACGAGTCTACTTATCCTCAAGTTCCTCCTGCCAACAACTCTTAAGCTGTGATACATAAGGTCGAAGCGTAACCTAAGACCTAGGTTATTCTTCCTCTAAAGCATATACTCAGAAATTCACCAATTTGGAACTCTGCATATGTTCAAATGATCATTTGAATCTTTAATAGTTGATTCATTACAATTCGAATGACATCCCCCCTCTTTGGGAATCTTGTCAAACTAAATTTGAAATCTATGAGGTTTTATCTCACTTTCTCATAAAAGCATTCAACGATCAGTAATGGTCCTTGACTGTACGCTCTGAAAACTCGACTTTTAGTGGTTAACTACTTCACCATAACTCCATCATATCGTGAAATATACTCTCTTGTCAAAAATTTATCCAAATAATCAGATTTCTTTATTCTTGCTTTATTAGATATGCTACTACTAAATCTCATACTAAAACTTCGCATAAGTTACGGATTCATCATCATTCAAATTCTATCTCAAGGAAACATCAACAACGGAAATCTTATCCAACTTGCATTTTATCACCTTAAATAAACTCATTCAAAGTTTATTTAAAATACCATTTACTATCTCACTTCTGAACCCTTTTTGTTCTGAAAAGAAAACTCTCTCTAGTCATTAACCTCATTTGAAACTAGGATATTACCAACTAAGATCAACCGAGTAACTAATTCGCATTATTTAACATGGATCTTTCATTCAGACATTTGTACTATGTCTACTATCTGAGTAGTATCACAATAACTATACCCACCATTGTAATAATTCAAGTCGTTTCCACTATTTCATCTTCAAAATCTTCTGCAGCATAAGATACCCTCACTTATTAAAATTCAGAAAATTACACATCGATCTTTCCATGGATCAATACATAATATCTAACTCACAACACAGACACAAAAGTGATCGTGTCTGGATCACCAACCTGTCAACTCTTTCTCTCGATTCATACTGATCTCAGTACTAAAACTTTCAAATAAACAGTTCTTTCAATAGCTTTCAACTCAACCACCACAGTTTGAACATTTCGATGAGCATATCTTTATATCGTGCTTCCTACCCACGTACACACAGAATTTCATTCTCTTTACTGACTCATGCGTGAATATACACAGAACTTGAATCATATCTCAATACATTAATCTACTCTTTTCTCCATACTGAGAACATATTTCTAGTACACTCTCATCTGAGTTTCTCTTGCTGTGCTAATCTAAGACCTTTACTATCGTCATATCTCACGACAGCAGGGACATCTCGATCAAATTCATTAACTCTATTCGGCTTACCCGAAAACCCATCGCACAACATGAAATGTAACACCCTGGTTTAGGGGTTATGCGCTTGGAGCATAACTCGAGCAGTTGGTAGGCTTATGGTCATGTTGGAGGAATTTTTTTAGGGGTTTGGAGAACCCTAGAAGGCAAAGAATGCTTTAGAAAATTTTTGGATTTTTCTAAGTATTAAAGGGGAGCTTGGAAAAGGGGACTTAAGAGAATTAATTGGGCATTTAAAGCACAAGAAAGAGGCTTGGTAGAGTGGCTTAAGGACGCCACTTAGGGCCTTGTTATGGGGCGCTTCAAGGAGCAAAGGGGGGGACAAGGTTCGAGTCGTGGTAGAGGCATGAGATGCGTTTTTTTGTGGCGTCATTGATAAGGGGGCTGGGTTAAAGAAGGTCTTAAGAATTAATTTGGGGTTTAGGGCGCAAGAAGCGGCTTAGCGGAGTGGCTAGCGTCGGACGGCACTTAGGCGCTGGAGGAGCGATAAAGCGCGGGTTCGAGCGCTGAAATTTGCGATTAGGCGTTTTATTTTGTTAGTGGTTATGGGCTTGAGTTAGGAAGGGTTTATAAATAAATGTTGGGGTTTCTAGCATAAAATTCAAGTGGCCGAGTGGCCCGGGCGTTGGGGGCAAGGAGTGCGCAGTAGGGTCCCAAGTTCGAACTCGTGTTTGGAGTTTTGTTTTTTGTTATTTTGGGCAGCAAATTTGGAGGTATTGGACGGTTTTGGGAGGCTTGAAAGGTGGAGAAGACTTGGTCTTTGTTTTTAAATTTTGGCTAGTTAGGTTTGATTTTTTTATTTTTTCAAAACATTTTGAATGGATGGTAGGGAGGTGTTTTAGGAAGATTTTGGGGACTATTTTTGGGGGGTTGGAGCTTGGCCTTTTAGTATAAATAGGGGAGTGCTCATTATTCATTCACCATCTGCCTTCTCTCCTTTCTTCTTCTCTCACATTTTCTCCAAGTGGCCGAACCCTCCACTCTCCCTATTTCCCTTTCCTTTTCACTTCAAAACCGAAAATACACCCCACACCTTTCTTTCTCCTCTCTTTGGCTGAAACCAATGTTCCCTACCCCTTGATTTAATTAATAGCCGAATCTACATCCATCACCCCTTTGCCGAATTTCCTTCTCTCTACTTGATAGCACTTGGGCCGAACGTTAACTTAGATCTTTTCGGGTTCCGTGACTGAGATACTTGGGGTTTTAGTGGTTGGCCAAGCCTCCGTTGTAGCAGTCAGTTTGATCAAGTGGAGGTAAGGTTATTTATTAAGGTTAAATGCTTAAGTGGTGTTTTGGGGGTTAACCTGTTTACCTGATTAAGCTTTTGCATGGAGGCCACAACCAGTCAGAGTGGGCAAGGGAAGGTCCCTATTCCGAAGTTTAAGAAAAGAGCGGTTTACTGGCATGCGAGATTGGCCACTGTGTGTGGGCAAAGCAGCGAAAACGATAGGCGGATAGCCGTGAAGTTGCGCTAGACGATAGCATCGAGGATCGAGAGTCTAGTACTCCTAGTAGTAAGGTGTGTGTAACTAACCCACTTTGTTTCCGGGTTTTATGTGTTATATGTTTTGCTAACAAGTGCAGTAATAAATGTGCCATATATACCCACAAGGGTATAGCGATGATCGAGTTAGTACCAGAACTTTCGTTGCAAAGTGATTACTTGCTTGTATATGAGTATGTCTATGGATATTAATAAGCATGTGCATGCATTATCATGATTATATTTTATGTGGCATGTGCATGGGTGGGATATGAAAAGAAGGTACGGGTGTACTTCGAGTACGTGGTTGATGTCAGCTTCGTGCTACATCGTGGATTGGCGCTGACTGAGGTCGCGTTGTGGATTTTTGCGATTTGGTTCGCGTGGTTACCTTGATTGATATCGGCTTATGCCATATCGTGGCTTGATGGATTGCTGTGTGCTCCATCGTGGTTTGATGTTAGCTATACGCTACATCGTGGATGGCATTGGTTGCCTTTTGGAGGGAAAAGGAGAGGGTGACTCGATAGTCCCCTGGTGTGTGGTAGGCTGGATAAGGGGGTGTGTAGCGGATGGACCCTAGGTTGGGTTGGGAATCATGTTGCATTATTTTTGTGATACTATGGAAAGGGGGCCAAGCCCAATATGACATGTGGATAGGTATGTTTTGGGAACGTACGTGGAAATGGGCCAAGCCCAGTTGATGTGTGGTTTATTATGAAATGGGCCTAGCCCAGTATTTGAGTATGATTTGAATGTGGACCAAGCCAGATTGTGGTAATTGTTAAAATGAATATATATATTACTTGTTGCAATTGATAATTGGGATACTATGTGGCTAAGCATGTGGGTGGATTTCAGTGGTTATCTTACACACTGAGTCTGTATGACTCACCCAACTTTTTAATCGTCGCAGGTGAGTCATGATTAGTGGACGGGTTGGAGTGGATACAAGGTGGCCCATGCAGAAGAAGATGTTTCACTTTATTTAAGTATTTTAGATTATCAGTAATTTGGGATTTATTGATGTAATAAGGGCCTCTTTGGTTTAAAGTACTCTATTTATTAAAGTTGAAGTTTACACTACGCTTAGTAATAATTTCGCAAAAAGGATTCATATTATAGCAACTTATAATAATGTTGTAATTCGGAATTTTCAACAAACTTATATTTTTTTATTAAATTTTAAATGGACACGATTTTCAGCGGTAACAAATTTTCAAGTTTAGTTCTAAAAACAAAGATTTCCAACCGTCTTTCCCAGTGACATAACCAGATTCGGTCGTAGTGAATGGGCCGGGTTTGGGGATGTTACATGAAACTTGTGATTTCATTTCTTGTACTAGAATTATCACTTTTCTTTGATCAAATCAAAATCGTAATCATAATAAATATGAATATCACAACTCAAATAACACACCCTTTATAAATAACCATGATCAACGGAAATATAAAAGAAATCTCACAGGAAGTTTCAGCAGCAACTTCCTCCTCAAAGTACCCGAATAGGATTACGAGGAGGTAAAGGAATATCGATTTCAATTTTCTAAATCGACAACCGTTTTGTCTGATTTTTACTATCAGCTAACGTTCTCACACAATCATAGTTTATGAAAAGAACAACTACATCAGTCCTGAAAGGCAACAGATCTTTATACCTAATACTCAAGGAGATTATTATAATCTATCCATGGCATCCACTAACCATGCACAAACTACAGGTTTAGAGTCAACTTACTCAAACTTGCCATTTATTTAGCACATACCGTGCCATACATCGTACTGGTTTCTTTTTGACTCATTCATGATTACCTGTATTCACCCATTCACATGGCTTTAGTACACATTTCTACCTCTAGACTCATCCATCTGTCCCTTTAATCACTAGGGATAATCAAATACACATATTCATCGTCATTCATGTAGGTACGAAACCAATGTCACATCCCCGAGGTGGTCTTATACAGGACCTTATCTTTTTCATATTCCAATGATAACCTTTTTATTATAGTCCCCTAGGACTTCAACCTCATGTTCAACAAAAATTACTCTATTTATTAAGGTATCATGTATCGACGCGATACAAAGCATTCTCAATTATGCTAACATAATTATTGCATTAATCGAATGCAAACTTACTCAACTTAACTCTCATAACATCTCATCATAATTCAACAGTGGTAAGGGGTGAGGTCGTAGCGTCCCATAACTTGACTCTCATGACCACATACATATGATTTAACATTCATCATCAATGAAATATCATCATAGTCACGCAACTCACTCCAAGTGAGTTTTCACATTTTTTTTTCATGCCACAATTGTTTCTATCACTCATACTTTCGAACAGTGACTTTACTTACTCAAGTTCCACATTAATATCTACTTGAGTATTCAACATTTGATTCTACTTCCTCTTACTATTGCGTATCAATCTAGAGAATGTCTTACGGGTTTTGAGTACGTCGTTTACTTGATTGCCATAGTTCAACTATGGTCTTACTCGTATCACCCATTATAGCCCAACTATTTCTTTACATGTCATCACGATGCCATAGCCTTGCCATGGTCTTACATGAAATCTCATATCAGTACCAATGCCATACCCCTGGTATGGTCTTACATGGAACTCATGTCGTTACCGATGCCATATCCCAGATATGGTCTTACACGGGATCACTATTTGTCACCAATGCCATGTCCCAGACATGGCCTTATATGGGATCACATGTATCGCCATGGTCCAACCATGGTCTTATTCATCATTTTATCATTGAACGACTGTACTCATCCCTGCATTCTACTTAGTCAAACTTCCCAGTTTAACTCTCACACCATAATACTCGTAGTTTCATACAGAGTCACGAAATAAAACATTATACATCATCCATTTTAATAGTCGCACATGAGATTCAACTATGTGGACATACTGATCATACATCGCTCAAACAATCATACATACACATATACCCCATTCTCTAGATAAATTTACTCACTATATGCACCTAACACAATAGGTTGAGTATATAACACCTGTGCACATCCCGCCAATACAGATAAGCTTACCACTTTATAACTCTTATTCCATTCATTTTCACACACATGTCATATACTTCTATTCATACCTCTTTGAATCTCATCAGTGTATGAGAGCATTTCAATTACCTCATTATCACTTACAACATTATTGAATTTAGCTCGGTTGGGAAACATCCCTGTCTTAACAAAATAATTTCGTTAGAGCCGAGAGATATCACACTATCACTGTCCACCTATGGCATGTATAGCTAGACTCTTACTCACGCTAGGTTAGTCCGAGAACTGACTAAACCATGCTCTGATACCACTAAATGTAACACCCCTTACCCGGGTTCTACGCCGAAACCGGGCCCGAGGCGTCACCGTAATAAAATCTCATGATCACCACTTAGGATCATCATGACTACTCTCTTAAGTCACCTCAACAACCTCATTCTCGACCTACGAGGCCTCGCTCATACCCTTAAGAGCTCTCGAGACTATATCGAAACTTTTTCGAATCTTAAAAATTTTCTCTTCTATACAGGGCTCACACGCTCGTGTAGAATGAGACACGCCCGTGTGTAGACACACACGCCCATGCCTTCAACTCGTGTCTGAAAACCCAAGCATTCTGCCAATGCCACACTGCTAAGGCACACGCCCGTGCCTCCTAACCGTGGTGAACACTGACTTTACCCACACGGCCTCAAAGCTTAGTCACACGCCCGTGTGACTAGCCCGTGGTCTATCCTGACTTAAAAGGATCAACTTGCAGGGGACACACGGCCAAGTCACACGCCCGTGGGTTGACCATGTGTCACACATGGTCTAGACACACGCCCGTGTGTCTATCCACATGGACAAGAACAATGCTATATGCTAAGCTCTTCTCACCCCTACAACATACCCAACATGCACTCATCAAACACATCCATAATTAACTTAAAAGAAATCACAATTTCACATGGATAACTACATCTTTTTCATATAAAATAACAGCCAACAACTATTGTATTATACAAAATAGATTATTCAACTATAGGCTAACACATCCTAGCCATTTACAACAAAATTCCCTAACTTGTCTAGCCCCTATACATGCCATGACTCATAAGAACTTGAAACATCATACCAAGCGTCTATCCGATAGTGTGAAAACATCTCCGACGGCCTCCAACCTGAGCTAGATAAAATATCCTATAAGAGATGGGAAAAGGAAAGGAGTAAGCAATAAAGCTTAGTAAGTTCAACTGCATAAACTAACAAATATTGATATTCATTTAATAAAGATAACCACAAGTATTATACCGAGTTTTTCCTTTAACTTATGGCTACTTACTCAACCCCTCTTGAAGTTTACTCATTCTATCTCTTACCACATTATTACCATGCCACAAGCCAATTGCTCGTTTAATTAGTACACAATCCTGCACTGATCACCACAAGATCATATATAAAGCAACACATCAAGCATTTTCAATAAGACACTCATACTACAATTCTCTCTGTGGTTACGCACTTAGCCCACCATTGAATCTCTAATAGGGTGGTATCGCACTCAGCCCACCATTCATTAATACTTATGGTGATTTCGCACTTAGCTCACCAATCATTTATAAGCGATGGTATCGCACACAGCCCATCGATTACTAATTAATCAGGTGGTAACGCACACAGCCCACTGATAATAATATAGTTGATGGTATCACACACAGCCCATCAATTAATGATTAATCCGGTGGTAATGCACACAGCCCACCGTGAATAACATAGTGATGGTATCGTACACAGCCCATCACTAACCATCAATAAGATGATATCGCACTTAGCTCACCGTTATTATACGTTCATGGATAATTATCCACATGAAATTCTCTATTTTTAAACGTTCACCCAGGAACATCCTCAAACACTACTATACTTACTTAACCTTCTACGATACTCGTTTGCATTCACACAATGCATTAATAAATCTACCTCATGCAATTAAAGTGCATCAGTTACACATAACCCACTGGGGTTCACTATATACTGAATTCATATCCATTCAATTCTAACGCACACTTGTGCTCCCCATAGTACAACCACGTACGTTCTCACCTTCAACTTACCCGTCGAATCACTCAAATTGTTAAATGACTCTCTTGAGTCTCATATACATTGTGTCGCCTTGACATCATACCCCAATGGGGTCTCACTTGCATTAACATGTCAATGCCATGTCCAAGACATGGTCTTATACGAATTCTTACACCGAGGTTATATTCCAATTTGGTCTCACACGGAACCTTAACTATCATCATTTCTTACTATTTACATCTCTTACTATTCTTAGATTCAATTCACTTAGCAACTTATCAACAAGTACTTAATACATTCATTGCGTAATTATACATTTCACACAACATTGGAATGTTTAAAATAACTCATACGTATTTACTACATCTGCACATGAACTTACCTCGATGCCGAAAGGGCCAAAAAGGGACTTTTGCCCACTTTTCTCTTTTCACCTGTTCTAGGTCTGAAACTCGATTTCTTTAATCTAGAACAATGGAATTCACTGATTTAATCTCTTATAAATCATAAAACATTATAATCTACACTTTAGGCAAAAATGACTATTTTGCCCCTACACTTTGGCAAAATTACAATTTTGCCCCTAGGCTCGTAAAAGAATTTTTATCACATTTTCTTGTTAAACAAGACTAGTTGAACATTTAATCCTCTTACAACTATTCTCAATTTCATCAATTTCATGCTTAAATGAACAAATTACAACTTTTGCATTTTAGTCCCAATTAGGTGTTTCCATGACAACACCTTTCACAAATGTTGTTTCTCATCATCCTATCATTCTATTTATTTCATAAAAACTCATCAAACAACATAAACTCTCTCATGGCAAGTCCCTAGACTTTCAACCATATTGCAAACTAGTCCCCTCTTTAGAAAGCTAAGCTTTGGGGACTCCAAAAGTACAATTTTTATCAAGAAAAATCATCAAAATCACTTACTAGAGAGGAGAATTGCTTGCTGAAATTTTAAGCTTCAAAAACCCCCTTGTTGCTGCTCATTTTTTGGTGGAGAGAAGATGGAGAAAAGATGATAGCTTTCTTTTCTTTATTTTTCCCCTTATTTTATTCCTTTAGTCAACTAATGTCACCAACCCTTGTCAAATTTTAATTTCTTGTCCCCTTGACTGTCCATCACTTATAGGAAGGCATAATTGCACTTTAAAGACCTCCAATTCACATTCTATAGCTATTTGGCACTTCTAGCAAATAAAATAGAACTTTCGCACTTTATGCAATTTATGCAATTTAGTCCTTTTTCGCAATTAAGCCCTCAATCGCTAAAATTAAAGCACCAAAATTCTCATGCCTCTATATAAACATTTAATAACACATAAAATAATATCAAAATATTTTTCTTTAACCTCAAATTAGTGGTCCCGAGACCACTGTTCTGACTAGCCCCTAAATCGAGCTGTTACAAGGGTTGTAGGATAGATATTATGTGTTGTTCACCCCTCCCCCATTTGTATTGCACTGCATCACCGGATGTACCTGCGTAGAACCAGACAAACCATCAATTTTTTTATTTAACAGTTCTACCTGGTTTGATAGCATGGTTACTGCGTCGAGGTTGAAGACACTGGCGGCTTTTGTTGGCTTTGTCCTAATAACTTGCCACTGATAGTTATTCAGTGCCATCTCCTCAGTAGTGTTGGTATCGTCCTCTTGCTTCTTCTTCTATGTACTGTAGGCTTCACCTTATTTCCCTATGATTTCTACGAACGGTACCTTCTATATCACTGTAAAAAATCAAGGGTCCTGACGGGTTCCTCCTAGTCATAAACTAGAACTACCTGCCAGAAGCAAATAAAAGAAAAATTAGCAAAGTTAAAAAATAAAGTAAATATAATTTGCAGATAAATAAAATGGCTAAAGTAATAAAAATTAAGTGTTCCTAATATCTTAGTCCCTGGAAACGGCGCCAAAAACTTGATGGAGCTCGAAACTAACTATTATTTCGACCAAGGCAAGCGCACCTATCGAACAGTAGTATAGCTGTGGTGAGTCCAGAATATCGTATCCTCAATGACCAAGAGTACTAGTATTAACTATCTTTTTATTATCTAGCCTAATAATTTAAGGGGATTTATTTTTAATCTAAAATTTACTAACTAATTTAACTAACTATGAACGCGACAGAGAGTAAATTGGGGAAAATACCTTTGGACAACTTATATGAGATAGACAATACCTAAGGAAGAATCCACCTAGACTTCACTTATTACTTTTGATTCATGCGATTTATTCACTTGGCTTAATCCATAGAAATCCCTAAATTATATTAATACCTCTCTCGAGGCTACTAACAACTGACTCTAGGTTGATTAATTAAAATCTCTTTCTAATTAAAACCTCTATTGTCGGATTAACTCGATCTATGGATTCCCTTATTAGGTTTGACCCTAATCCGGTAGATTTTCGTCGCCCTATCTCTAGGGTTGCAATCAACTCCGCTTAATTGTGTTGATCTACTCTTAGACAAGGACTTTTGCTCCACTGAATAAGCACATTCAACTTGAATCAATAACCTGAATTATCAAAACAAGGTATTTATCTCATAAATCAAATAATAATAAGATCTGTCTTAGGTTTCATCCCCTTAGGTATTTAAGGGATTTAGTTCATACTAAAAGAGGGAAACATCATAAAAAAGGAAAAACAACAAAATATAAGAAAGCCCAAAAACTTCTAAAGAACTTGACGGGAGATCCTCAGTCTTGATGGAGATCCTTCTCCTAAGCTGTTCCCGACGGCTGTCTTGGAGTATTTGATCCTTCTACTCAGCGTCTATTCGACGTCCTGTCGAGCTCCCCTTGTAACACCCTAAACCTGGCCCAAACACTACAACCGAATTTGGTATGTCACTCAGGAGATTTTTGTAAAAGATGTCGAAATTTGGGCAAAACTTAATAACTTGATAAGTTTAAGTAAGATTTAAAGTTCATTTGTTGTTTTCGTGAATTAAAAACCAAAACCTTAATACATGCCTTAGTTTAATTAAAATTTAAATGTCTATCAGTATTAAAAGCCCAAACTAAAACCCAAAACAGAGTATAATAGTCTAGTGGCCCGTGGCCTTATTACAGCGAGATTTAAAACCCATTAAATAAAAATATAAATTAATAAATTAAAGCTTTTTTGCCGAATCCAAATGTTCTTTTGCATGGCCACCTTGCTCTCCTCTCCACCGGTCCGATGCACTAAGTGCTACCTGAAATTTGTTAAAAATAATAGGGTGAGTCGCGAGACTCTGTGTGCAACCTCGTGCACCATCGACCGGGCCTTAGCCCACGGATCGAATATAGAACATAATATAAGAGATAACATACATAAAAACCAACCCAATCCTAGGTTTCCATCCGCTACACACCACCCTTACCATGTCAATCACACCATTGGGGATTTCTACAATCAACCCACACCTACTACACACCATCGATGGCGGTCATGCTGCGATTAGTCGCTCATCGTCTCGAGTTGTGACAGAGTCACCAGGCTGAAATGGTAGAAGCCACCAGAAACAGAGATTGTGACAGAGTCACCAGGCTGAAATGGCATAAGCCACCAGAACAGATCACTTCCCCTTTTTATCAATCACCCAACCCCGAGCATACATAGAAATCGACATGCAAAACATATCTTTTTAACAGAAACATTCACTGAGGAATGGCAGAAAACACTAACCTGATATTTATCCTTTACCCTTCTCGGGTTTTCAAATGTTATGCCAGGATTTCGGCATTTAACAGAGTATAGCAGATTTATACTTATGTATATATATACATAATAGCATTCAATCTAATGGTGTGAGAAGTTACACACCTGATTAATGTCGATACCCTTGCTAAACGATCTACAACTTTGCTCGAAAAGCTGAAAAGATGTGACAATAGGGCCTCTCCTATAATCGGCTATGGTTAGTGTTTTACCCAATCTTATAGACTAAAATCAATAGATTCCCTTACCTTGAAATCCCGAAAGTACCACGATTCAAGTATTACCGAACTTATGACTTAGAGATCTACGCGATTAACTCCTCTTTAGATCCCAGAATACCGAAAATAAGAGAGAAATAAGAGATTAGTTTCTAAATAGCCATTCGGCTAGGGACTTTGAAAAGCAAAAAAAAAAACATTGAAATCCCAAAATCAACACTTACCTATTGCTTCCTTCAAAATTTAGCACAAACAAGCTCCACTAAAGAAGATTCGGCAACTTTAGGAGGTGAGATCTTAGTGATTTCGGCTTTTAGAAGAACAAAGAATTGGAAAAATAAAAGCAAGGAATGGGTAGAGAAATTCGGCCAAAAGAAAAGAATAGCGGGGTTTCGACAATTGAGACTTCAAGAGCTTTGATTTACTGTCGAGAAAAGAAAAGAGAGAAGAGCAAGAATGGAGTAGGAATTTCTGAGAGAAAAGAGAAGAATAATGAGAACTTGCTAGCAATTTCGGCACATACACCTTAAGCCAAACCGAATGCCCCTTTCTTTTCAAATTCTTCAAAGTTTTGGCTAGCATTAAACACTTAAAGATGGCTCCTATCTTTGATCTTTTATCTCCTCAAAAATAGCCTTTATCTGCTTATTATCCACACAATAAAATCCCTAAAATTTAGCCTTGTGCCGTCCCCCCTGCTCATTTAAATGCCAAATTTTAGCCCTAAAACTTGGGCTTCAAGCAACCATAATTTGGGCCTTCCTCATGCACAAGTGACGCCAACTCCTCTTCCTCCTAGTACCACCATTTCCTCTGGGCCACAAGCCCAAAATGCTTATTAAACTACTAAAACTTCAATTTAAACCCCTAGAGTGTCTGGACAAAATATTTAAAACAAGGCCTCAGCCCAATTTGAGCCCCATTTGTACCTCAAACTCTCAAATTAATATTTTAAGCACACAAAATGTACAAGCCCATAAATTTAGGATGTTACAGCTTTACCCCCCTTAAAATAAATTTCAGCCTCAAAATTTACCTGATCAAAAGAGATGGGGATACTGTTGTTGCATAACATCCTCTGGCTCCCACATTGCCTTTTCTGCGCCGTGATTTCTCCACAAAACTTTGACCAAAGGGACGGACTTTCTTCTTAACACTTTTACGTCTCGATCCAAGATTTGCACTGGTTCCTCCTCAAAGGATAAATCTTGCCTTACTTCAATCTCTTCCACCGGCACCACATGCGATGGATCAGAATGATAACGTCTTAGCATCGAGACATGAAATACATTATGTATATGTTCCAACTCTGAAGGCAACTCCAAATGATAAGCCACTGGCCCCACACGTTCCAATACCCGATAAGGGCCAATAAACTGGGGACTTAGCTTACCCTTCCGTCCAAACCTCATTACCTTTTTCCATGGAGATACCTTCAAAAAGACTTGGTCTCCCACTGCAAATTCCACCTCCTTCCGCTTTAGATCGGCATAAGACTTCTGCCGATCAGATGCTTCCTTCAACCGAGCCCGTATTAACTTAACCTTCTCCTCCGTTTCCGAAACTAACTTGGACCCAGCACCTGACGTTCACCCAACTCCATCCAACAAGTAGGGGTACGACATCTCCTTCCATATAACGCTTCGTACGGCGCCATCTGAATACTAGCTTGATAACTATTATTGTATACAAATTCAGCCAAGGGTAAATACTCCTCCCAACTACCCCTAAAATCGATGATACAACCCCTTAGCATATCCTCCAAGATCTGAATTACCCTCTCAGACTGACCATCAGTCTGTGGGTAAAAAGCGGTACTAAAGTCTAACCTTGTTCCTATTGCCTGATGAAGAGCCTTCCAGAATCGTGACGTGAACCTAGGGTCTCTATCTGATATGATCAATACCGGTACACCATGCAGTCTCACAACCTCGGCCACATACAACTTAGCCAACCTCTGTAGAGGATAGTCGACCCGAATCGGTATAAAGTGAGTGGACTTCGTCAGCCGATCCACAACTACCCAAATTGAATCCTTCTTAGTGGGCGTAAGGGGTAGCCCACTAACAAAATCCACTGTGATTCTCTCCCATTTCCACTACGGAATCTTCACCGGTTGCAACAACCCCAAAGGCAACTGGTGTTCTGCCTTCACTTGCTGACACGTCAAACACTTCCCTACAAATTCCGTTACCTCTCGCTTCAGACCCGGCCACCAAAATTGTTCCCGCAAATCACGGTACATCTTAACCCCTCCAGGATGCATAGCGTACGGACTACTATGCGCCTCCTGAAGAATCATCTGCCTTAACTCCACATCCTTTGGCATACAAACTTTCTTACGAAAACACAGAATTCCATCACTATTCAAACTATAGTCCTCTCCTTTACCATTCTGCACTTGTCAGATTCGAGCACCCAAAACATCATCCAAAAGTTGCTTCTCCTTGATCTGTCTTGTCCACATAGGTCTTACTTGAAGTTCAGCTACCAAACTACCATCCTCATACAGACTAAGATGAGCGAACATCGCCCTTAGTTCAGATACTACCTTACGGCTTAACGTATCTGCCACCACATTCGCCTTACCCGGATGGTATTCGATCGAGCAATCATAATCCTTCAGGAGCTTGATCCACCTACGTTGTCTTAAATTTAACTCTTTCTGGGTAAGGAGATACTTCAGGCTCTTATGGTCCGCGTAAATAACCGACTTCTCCCCATACAAGTAGTGCCTCCAAATCTTCAGAGCGAACACTACCGCCGCCAATTCCAAATCATGCGTAGGGTGGTTCAACTCATGCGGTCTCAACTGTCGAGACGCATATGCAACAACTTTTCCATCTTGCATCAACACACACCCTAACCCTGTGTGTGACGCATCACAATAAACAGTAAATTCTTTTCCGCCTCTCTGGTGAATTAACACCGTGCTTAGTCGAAAACTTCTTCACTTCTTCTTAAGCTCTCATGTTGTTTGTCGGTCCATACAAACAATACTCCTTCCTTAACAACTTAGTTAAAGGTGCCGCTATTGCAGAGAATCCTCAACAAACCTCCTGTAATACCACCGCCAATCCCAAGAAACTTTATATTTCGCCCCCACAGGACTTGGTGACTTCCAATCTAATCTGACTTCTATCTTCCGAGGTCTACCCTAATCCCCTCCGCAAAAAATACATGCCCTAAGAAAGTCATTTCCTTCAGCCAGAACTCACACTTACTGAACTTTGCGTACAGCTGCTTCTCCCTCAAAATTTGCAACACCACACGAAGGTGTGCATCATGCTCCTCCTTGGACTTGGAGTAAACCAAAATATCATTGATGAACACTACCACGGATCGATCAAGGTATGGCTGAAATACCCGGTTCATCATATCCATAAATGCTGCTGGCGCGTTCGTCAAACCGAACGGTATTACAAAGAATTCATAATGACCGTAACGTGTTCAAAACGCCGTCTTATGAATGTCCCCTTCCTTCACCTTTAACTGATGATAACCCGACCTTAGATCAATCTTCGAAAAGACCGAAGCTCCTTTAAGCTGATCGAACAGGTCGTTGATTCTTGGCAATGGGTACTTGTTCTTAATCGTTAACTTATTCAGTTGACGATAGTCCATGCACATACGCATGGATCCATCCTTCTTTTTCAAAAATAGGACCGGCGCTCCCCATGGAGACACACTCGGTCAAATAAATCCTCGATCCAAAAGCTCCTGGATCTGAGCTTTGAGTTCCACCAACTCCTTCGGTGCCATTCAATAAGGAGCAATGGATACTGGAGCTGTACCCGGAAGTAGCTCTATTCCAAACTCCACCTCGCGATTCGGGGGTAATCCTGACAACTCCTCCGGAAAGACATCCGTGAAATCCTTGACTGTTCGAACCTCATCGACAGTCACCTCCTTAGCATCCAACGCACAAATAAAAGCTAAGAATGCGCTGCATCCTTTCCGAATCATCTTAACAGCCTTCAATGCCGATACTACGTTGGACAAATAGTTCCTTCTTTCTCCTAACACAACCACCTCCCCGCCTTCCGGGGTATTCAACACCACACGCTTGGTCTTACAATCCAACTTGGCACGATGCTTAATCAACCAATCCATTCCTAAAATAAGATCAAACTCTCCAAATGGCAATTCCATTAAATCATTTCTAAACACTACCCCTTGAGTTTCTAACGGTACATCCTTAAATAGCTTGTCCACTACCCTAGATTGTCCTAGGGGACTAACCACGATCATCTTCCTAGTGGTTGTTTGAGTCTATACTTAGGGTCTCGAGATCTTTGAACATGCAACATAGGAGTGGGTTGACCCAATATCAATCAAGGCAAGAAATGGTTTATCAAAAATCAAAAACATACCGGTTATAACATCCGGTGCGTCACCATCCTCCCGTCGGCGAGCTGCATAAACTAGACCCGACTGCCTCGAATCTACATTACCTGCACCCCTACCAGGTGCTCCACGACCCCGACCCAGTCCATTTCCACCTCTGGCTGCGCCATGACCCCTCTGTACTGGCTGACCACCTCTCCCATCCTAATCAGAACCTCGTCCGGCTGGCTGCACTTGATCCTTCTGTGGACAGTCCTTAATCATATGCTTCGTGGATCCACACCTGAAACATCCACCCGTTCTTCTTCTACACTCCCCAGAATGTGCTTTCCCGCACCAATTACATAATCGATTCTGGTTCCCCAAAGCAGTGTCGAGCACGAGCCGCCCATCGAACCTAGGCCTTTTCTGCGAATTCCCGGATGCTCCTGCCGCCCAAAATTTCTCTTATTCCTTCCCCGTTCCTTATCTCTTTCTTGTCTTTCAGTCCGTTTTACCTCCTCAGCTATCTTAACCTTCTCCACCAGAACGGCAAAACCTCTCTCTCTCTCTCTGCGGTGCTATCAAAACCCTTAACTCATTCCGCAATCCATCCTCGAACCGAACACAACATTCATACTTGGTTGCTACCATTCCTCGAGTGTATCGGTTCAAGCGTAGGAACTCCGCCTTATATTCAGCCACAGATTTACTTCCCTGCATCAAATTCAGAAATACCTTCCTCTGTGCATCCACATAGCTGGCCCCAACATACTTTCCTTGGAATGACTCCTTAAAGAAATCCCAATCAATCCGGTCTGCAGCAGTACCCTCCTTTACCGTGAGCCACCACTGGTAAGCCTCGTCTCAAAGAAGAGACACGACCCCCTTCAACTTCTCCTCCCCCGTGAAATCTAAATCGTCCATTATGCGCTCGATTTTTCCATCCAATACTCACCAGTGTTAGGGGCTCGCGCTAAACTCCCTAAACACTTCGCCCCATTGGCCCTAAGCCACTCCGGCACAGATTTTTGGGCTCCTGTGCCCATGTCTACTCCAGCAACCTTCTCTAAAACCCTCAACATCGCCTGAGATACAGCATCATCTCCGGGCACCTCATCCCAAAATTCTCCTTCTACAGTCGACAGATCCAAAGATCTCGCTTCTGACCCGTGGCGGACCCTACCGGCTCGACACACGCCCTCCTCTACCCTACTGGCGTCCACGCGGCGGGCGTCCTCTACCCCTTGTACTCATTCTTTCGATCGATGTTTATCTCGATTAAGAATTTTATGAATCATTAATTCTTTCCATCGATTAACCACGAACAATCTTATGAATAGCGCTTTTAAGGGTAGTTCTTTCGAATCGCATTCATAATTTAGTCTCATGTTCGCACCCTCTAGTTCTAGGAAACACATACACTCAATTAACATATAAAGAATCATCCATGAATTTACATTCATCAAATAAAGGTGTTTTCATTGTTTCACTACCCAGGGGTATTTTCGTCATTTTATCCTATAGGGGTATTTTCGTAATTTTCCAAAATAGGGTTCCTTGGTGATTTTATGAAATAAGGGTATTTTGGTAATTTTGCAACCCGGGGGTATTTCGGTAATTTTGACATACGGGGGTATTTCGGTAATTCTGACATCCAGGGTTTTTTTTAAACAGGGGTGTCTTGGAGAATTTGATTTCAGAGGAATAATAATAGTGTTCAGGTGTTTGTGGGTTTGTTGTCGTGTGTTGTGTGAGTTTTTCTTTGCTAAGGAAAATTTCGTTGACTTTGTAAATCGGGGTGTATTTGCAAATCATGAGTATCTTGGTATTTGTTTTCGAAGTAAGGGTGTTTTAGCAATTTGTAAAAATAAGGTGGCTGGTCCTTCCGGTTTTAATTATAAGGTTTAGCCTGTCAACAAGTCCTCATGATTAGGGTGAACAGTCACTACGCACTGTGTAGGATTCCAAATAAGAGGAGGTGAGTCCTGGGGATCGCTTAAATACCAAGCTCTCCTGAATCCACTCCTAGACATGCGTATGCCCGTTGCCACACCCTAACTCAGCTAAGGTGAGCAGTCTCACTACGCACTGTAGGATTCCAACGAAGAGGAGGTGAGTCACTAGGACTGCTTAAATACCAGACTCTTTTGGATCCAATCCTAGACATGCGTATGCCTGTTACCACACCCTAGTCTTGCGGCTCATTCACGAGTTTGTTTAGTGAAGTTAAGTCTTATGAGATTTTAGGAGTTGTTTCAGCTAGGCCTAGAGTCCATCACGTTCTAATCTAACTAATCTACGTCCCATAAAGCCCATCAAGCCCACATACATATAACACACAATGAGTTCAGAATACTTACCTGGCGGACTTAGGCCGGAGACGCAGGTGCTATGCCGAGCTAACAAACCTGTTATGCATGTTTCAAAAACCCATCTTTAGAAAACGTTTTGAGCCTAAAAACCCCAAAGCCGAGTTTTGAACTGGGCTCTGATACCAACTTGTAACACCCCAAACCCGGCCCAAACACTACAACCGGATTTGGTATGTCACTCAGGAGATTTTTGTAAAAGATGTCGAAATTTGGGCAAAACTTAATAACTTGATAAGTTTAAGTAAGATTTAAAGTTCATTTGTTGTTTTCGTGAATTAAAAACCAAAACCTTAATACATGCCTTAGTTTAATTAAAATTTAAATGTCTATCAGTAATAAAAGCCCAAACTAAAACCCAAAACAGAGATAATAGTCTAGTGGCCCGTGGCCTTATTACAACGAGATTTAAAACCCATTAAATAAAAATATAAATTAATAAATTAAAGCCTTTTTTCCGAATCCAAATGTTCTTTTGCATGGCCACCTTGCTCTCCTCTCCAGCCCGGTCTGATACACTAAGTGCTACCTGAAATTTGTTAAAAATAATAGGGTGAGTCGCGAGACTCAGTGTGCAACCCTCGTGCACCATCAGACTGGGCCTTAGCCCACAGATCAGAATATAGAACATAATATAAGAGATAACATACATAAAAACCCAACCCAATCCTAGGTTTCCATCCGCTACACACCACCCTTACCTGCCAATCACACCATTGGGGATTTCTACAATCAACCCACACCGCTACACACCCATCGATGGCGGTCATGCTGCAGCTTAGTTGCTCATCGTCGAGTTGTGACAGAGTCACCCAGTGAAATGGCGAAGCCACGAAATCGAGATTGTGACAGAGTCACCAGTGAAATGGCATAAGCCACTAGAAATGATCACTTCCCTTTTATCAATCACCCAACCCCGAGCATACATAGAAATCGACATGCAAAACATATCTTTTTAACAGAAACATTCACTGAAGAATGGCAGAAAACACTAACCTAGTATTTATCCTTTACCCTTCTCGGGTTTTCAAACGTTATGCCGGGATTTCGGCATTTAACAGAGTATAGCAGATTTATACTTATGTATATATATACATAATAGCATTCAATCTAATGGTGTGAGAAGTTACACACCTGATTAATGTCGATACCCTTGCTAAATCGATCTACAACTTTGCTCGAAAAGCCGAAAAGATGTGACAATAGGGCCTCTCTTATAATCGGCCATGGTTAGTGTTTTACCCGATCTTACACACTAAAATCAATAGATTCCCTTACCTTGAAATCCCGAAAGTACCACGATTCAAGTATTACCGAACTTATGACTTAGAGATCTATGCAATTGATTCCTCTTCAGATCCCAGAATGCCGAAAATAAGAGAGAAATAAGAGATTAGTTTCTAAATAGCCATTTGGCTAGGGACTTTGAAAAGCCGAAAAAAAAACATTGAAATCCCGAAATCAACACTTACCTATTGCTTCCTTCAAAATTCGGCACAAACAAGCTCCACTAAAGAAGATTCGGCAACTTTAGGAGGTGAGATCTTAGTGATTTCGGCTTTTAGAAGAACAAAGAATTGGAAAAATAAAAGCAAGGAATGGGTAGAGAGATTCGGCCAAAAGAAAAGAATAGCAGGGTTTCGGTAATTGAAACTTCAAGAGCTTTGATTTACATCGAAAAGAAAAGAGAGAAGAGCAAGAATGGAGTAGGAATTTCGTGGAGAAAAGAGAAGAATAATGAGAACTTGCTAGCAATTTCGGCACATACACCTTAAGCCAAAACCGAATGCCCCTTTCTTTTCAAATTCTTCAAAGTTTCAGCTAGCATTAAACACTTAAAGATGGCTCCTATCTTTGATCTTTTATCTCCTCAAAAATAGCCTTTATCTGCTTATTATCCACACAATAAAATCCCTAAAATTTAGCCTTGTGCCGTCCCCCCTTGCTCATTTAAATGCCGAATTTTAGCCCTAAAACTTGGGCTTCAAGTAACCATAATTTGGGCCTTCCTCATGCACAAGTGACGCCAACTCCTCTTCCTCCTAGTAGCACCATTTCCTCTGGGCCACAAGCCCAAAATGCTTATTAAACTACTAAACTTTAATTTAAACCCCTAGAGTGTCTGGACAAAATATTTAAAACAAGGCCTCAGCCCAATTTGAGCCCCATTTGTACCTCAAACTCTCAAATTAATATTTTAAGCACACAAAATGTACAAGCCCATAAATTCAGGATGTTACACCCCTTTTTAGGTTGCCCCCTAGGGTGTTTATATAGGCTTTGAGAAGCCTTACATGGCCCACAAGTATCCCAATCTGAATAGAATTCATCTTGATTTTGATAGGGACACGCCCGTGGTGGACTCTCTTGGCCGTGGTCGATCCTGTTCGCCACACACGGCCGTGTGATCTGCCCGTGGTTGATATTCCAGGCCGTGGTTGATCCTTGCTCGAAACACACGGCCGTGTCCAATGGTTCAGGTCGTGTTGATTTTCTAAGTAGGCCCATTTTTCCCCTTTTTGGCCCGTTTCTCGTTCCTTTCGACTCCCTAAGCTCTCCTGAGTATAAAACATGAAATTAAGAGATTAGGAGCATCGAATTCATAAATTCAATGGAAAATCATCCAAAATTAAGCCAAGCATGGGGTTAAAATATGTGTAAATTATGGTTTATCAGATACACAAATCAAAAGGTCTTTAAAAAGGGCTATAATGGGGCTTGGGTTGAAGGTGTGGATAAAGGCTAAAAAAGAAGGTTAGAATCGAGACTGAATTGACAATTTACCTAACTAGAAAAATGAACTAATACTGAATAATTACATAAATCAAAAACTTATCACTGAAAACACGAGCTTCTTCTCAAATGTGGATTAATCGTTAAGCTTAAATAACATAGAACTAAAAATGAATATATTTTCAATTTTTTTTAAGAATAAGAACGAGTACAATAAATAGAAAGAATTTAACACTGAAATAAAGAACATAGTTAGGCAACTGCTCAAATCAAATCTCAACAAAAATGAGTTAAAACAATGGGAAAAATTCTCAATGAAAAATTTTGAGTTTTGGGTTAATATTAGGGGTAAATCAAGAAATGGTTTATTAAGATCAAAAGGGTTCACTAGGGGTTAATTGTGAAGGTAGGCTGTTTATGGAGTAAGTGGGTTAAATCCTAGGTGCCTTTATCATCTCTGTATATCAAATCAAGGATGTGGTCTCGACATGTATAATCGAAGCAAGTTCTAGAATAACAAATCAATATTGACACACTCATAACCAACAATAAAGTGAGCAAGAAAAGAATATGCTCTAAAAGGCTCAAAATCTCACAAAAATTATGGTTTTTGATGTCATCCTTGCAAATTTCAAACTTCAAAGTAATATTTAGATTTAGGGAAACAACCTATTAATATTTTTTATTATGAAAATAAACTTATCATGCTTGATTCTCTAATATCTTAAAGTTTAAACCATCGATGCACAATTGCCTATGACTTAATCCAAAACATATCAATAAAAATCATAAATCACTAAAAGTTTCATTCTAATAGTAATATGAGAAAATTACTTAAGAACAAGACATAATTCAGGGATTTTCTGATAATCAATTAAATAACCTCCCCACACTTAAGATGTACATTGTCCTCAATGTACAAAGATAGATAATAGCAATATAGTAATAAAATCACAAGATAGGGAGAGAAGTGAAACTTCCTGAATTTTGGATGGAGTCAATGAAAAGAAACCTGCTGAATGTAGCAGAGGTGAAGGTGGGGGAGGATACTCCTGTAGCACCTTGAACCTTTTAAAATCGAGTTTGATGAAGCAGCCGGTACGAACTTATGGTACCCTGAGCTAAATCTAAATGGCATGAAGAAAAATAACAAAATAGAAAATAAAAATAAAATTAAATTAAATAAAAAGAATACATAATGAAAAATAGATATGAATCTAAAGGGGAAAAAGAGTGACCAACGGTGGCAAAGATGGTGGTTGGTGTGGTGGAAGTGCAAAGAAGGAATAAGGGAAAGGGGGAAAGGAAAAAGAAGGAAGAAAGACAACGGGAAAAGAAAAGGGAAAAGGGGGTTTTCGGGCTGGGTAAGAAGGGAAGAGGAAAGAAAGTGGAGGAGGAGAGCGGTGGTCGGAAAGAGGTGCGGTTGCTAGAGTTTGGGGGAAGGAGATTTGGGGAAGAAAGTGAACAGAAGAAGGGGGTTTAAATAGAGATTGGGACGCATGGTAGCGACCTACACCCGTGTTCCCTGGGCGTGCTAGGTCACACGGCCGAATCGCATGGCCGTGTGATGCTTTTTTTGTTTCTCCCACACCTGTGTAGAGGTTTCCACGCCCATGTTGATTAGTCAGTGTCGACCATGGTCCATAGGCACAAGCGTGTCGCACGCCCGTGTGACTCATTCAGTTTTAACCACGACTTCTGGGCACGTGCGTGTCTTACGCCCGTGTCACTTACTCAGTATTGCCCACAGTTTTAAGGCACGCACGTGTGAGTTTATCGCAGCCCATATGCTTTAGTCAGTTTTGACCAAGGCCGCATCGCACGGCCGTGGCATTTTATCACAGCCCGTGTTTTGGGGGAAATTTCGTTCTGTTTCCACATGGTCTCCCCCCAGCCGATGTACTTACTCGTGGTGTCCACACGACCACGCCCGTGTGCAAGGCCGTGTGGTAGGGGAACCTGTGCCTATTAATTTGGTTAGTTTTAGTTAGGTGCTAAAAGTCAAAAATACGAAATTTAATGAGGTTAGTGCTCGGGTTGCCTCCCGAGAAACGCTTGTTTAAAGTCCTAAGCTAGACTTACCTTTTATTCGCATGATCATGGTGGTTTGAGGAGTTGAAACTCCTAATTCCTGCTATCAATTTTGGTAAAATAAGGTTTTAGACGAGTACTATTTACCTTGAAGGTGCCGAATTTGGAATGAGTTACCTCGACTGTACCGTATGGGAAAATATTAAGTACCGTGAAAGGGATCGCTCTGTTCGTATTAAGATCTGAAGTGGCGATTTGAGGGTCTGTTTTATCCAACAATACCTGATCTCCAACCTTGAAGTGATTTGCTTTTCCTTTAAGTCGTCATGGAGTTGCCTCAGTTTCGCTTCGTGTGTTCTTGGTTTCTCCTTGGCATGTGTCCTCCACTCGTCTAGTTCATCGATCTGAAGAATTCGCTCCTCGTAAGTTATTTCATTGTTGGCACGAGGACTAGGATGGATATGGCTAAGTTGTGTATTTTCGAGGTGCTTCCTGAAAAGAGGGTTGAACCGAATGGTTATTAATAGAATTTATGTGCTCACCTTTATTACTCGATGTCCTAACCGAGTCACGAGCCTGAAGAGTGATTGTTTCGTCACCTACACTAAGTGTGAGCTCACCTGTACCAACATCAATTCTAGTTTTAGCAGTTGCTAAAAAGGGTCGCCCTAAAATTAAAGGTGCATTACTGTCCTCATCCATGTCTAGAACAACGAAGTCAACTGGGAATATAAATTTATCAACTTTGACAAGCACATCCTCAACAATTCCTTTAGGAAATCTAATAGTTTTATCTACGAGTTAAATGCTCATCCTAGTTTGTTTGGGTTTCCCAAGACCTAAGTGCTTAAACATTTTGTAGGGCATGACGTTAATACTCGCCCCTAAATCAGCCAAGGCATTGTTAACATCTAAACTACCAATTAAATAAGGAATAGTAAAACTCCCTGGATCCTTTAATTTATCGGGTAGTTTATTCTGTAAAATGGCTGAGCAAACTGCATTTAACTCTACATGTGATGCATCATCTAACTTCCGCTTGTTTGCTAGAAGCTCCTTTAAAAATTTAACTGAGTTGGGCATCTGCGAAAGAGCTTCAATAAACGGTAAGTTAATATGTAATTTTTTAAGAAGTTTAAGAAATTTACCGAATTGTTCATCTGTGCGGTCTTTCTTCATCGTGTTAGGGTATGGCACACGAGGTATATACTCTTTACTTATCGGTTTCTGTGTATCGTGGCTTACCCTATCCTCACCTTTACTTACCACAGGTTCTTGCCTTGGTTCAAATTCAGATTCTACTAACCCTTCTTCGTCGCACACCGTGATGGCATGGAGTTGTTCCCTTGGGTTAGGCAAGGTATTACTCGGCAAGTTACCTTGTGGTCGTTCCGAGATCAGCTTAGCAAGCTAACCTATTTGGTTTTCGAGCCCTTGAATCGATGCCTGCTGATTTTTTAGTGCTATTTCGATATTTTGAAAACGGGTTTCTAACACCGAGATGAATTTAGTTAGCATCTCCTCAAGGTTTGGCTTCTTCTCCTGTGGGTAGGGTTGTTGTTGAAAGCCTGGAAGGGGTTGTTGTCTCTGATTTCCTTGACCACCCCATGAAAAATTGGGATGGTTCCTCCAACTTGGATTATAAGTGTTACTATAAGGGTTATTTTAAGGTCTAGAATTATTACCCATATAGTTCATCTGTTCGCTTTCTATGCTAAGGTTGTAGGATGGATATTCTGTATTGTCCGTCCCTCCTCCATTTGTATTGCACTGCATCACTAGATGTACCTGCGAGGAACCACATAAACCATCAATTTTTTTACTTAAAAGCTCTACCTGGTTTGATAGCATTGTCACTGCGTCGAGGTTGAAAACTCCGGAGGCTTTTGTTGGCTTCGTCCTCATAACTTGCCACTGATAGTTATTCAGTGACAGCTCTTCAATGAATTCGTAAGCCGCTTCAGAAGTTTTGTTATTTAGGGTTCCACCGGCGGCTGCATCTATCAGTTGCCTAGTTGAAGGGTTCAAACCGTTGTAAAAGGTTTGAACTTGTAACCATAGAGGTAACCCATGGTGTGGGCACCTTCTCAACAAATCCTTGTATCTCTCCCATGCGTCGTAAAGTGTTTCTAAATCCATCTGCACAAAAGAAGAGATATCATTCCTCAATTTAGCTGTTTTAGCCGGCGGAAAGTATTTTAATAAAAAAATTCCGGTCATCTGTTCCCATGTAGTGATTGATCCTCATGGTAACGAGTTCAACCACTGTTTAGCTTTGTTCCTTAACGAGAAGGGAAACAACCGAAGGTGAATGGCATCGTCAAAATCACCATTAATCTTCAAAGTGTCGCAGAATTCTAGAAAATTTGATAAGTGATTGTTTGGATCCTCATCCTGCAAACCATCAAACTGAACAAACTGCTGAATCATCTGAATAGTGTTAGGTTTCAGTTCAAAATTATTTGCAAAGAATAAAGAGTCTAACAATACTTGATTTAGTTCCTGTTAAATTAGGCTTAGCATAATCATACATATTCGAGGAGCAGGATTCTGGTTTACTGGATCTGCAGCGACCACAGGAGGTAGGGGATTATTATCAGCCATCTCCTCGGTATTAGTGATATCGTCTTCTTGCTCTTCTTGCTCTTCTTGCATGTATTGTAGGCTTCGCCTTATCTCCCTACGATTTCTGCGAGCGATACTTTCTATCTCACTGTCGTAGAGCAAAGGTCCTGACGGGTTTCTTCTAGTCATAAACTAGAAATACCTGCCAGAAGCAAAGAAAGAGAAAAATTAGAAAAGTAAAAATAAAAATGAATTGCAATAAAATATAAATGGCTAAAGTAATAAAAATTTAGTGTTCCTAATATCTTAGTCCCCAGCAACAGCGCCAAAAACTTAATGTGTCTCTAACTAACTACGATCACAATAAAGGCAAGCGCACCTATCGAACAGCAGAATAGTTATGGTAAGACCGGAAATATCGTATCCACAAGGACCAACAGTACTAGTAATTACTATCTTTCTATTATCTAGCCTAAGAATTGGAGTGATTTCTTTTTAAACTATTAATTAAAAGCACGACAGAGAATGAATTGGGAAAATACTTTTTAGACAACTTTATGAGATAGGCAATACCCAAAGAAGAATCCACCTAGACTTCACTTATTACTTTTGATTCATACGATTTATTCACTTGACTTAATCCGTAGAAATCCCTAAATTATGTTAATATCTTTTTCAAGACTAAAAACAACTGACTCTAGGTTGATTAATTGAAATCTCTTTCTAATTAAAACCCCTATTGTCGCATTAACTCGATCTATGGATTCCCTATTAGATTTGACTCTAATCCTAGTGATTTTAACGCCTCTATTTCTAGGGTTGCAATCAACTCCGCTTAATTATGTTGATCTACTCTTAAACAGGAATAAGCACATTCGACTTGAATAAATAACCTGAATTATCAAAACAAGAATAAGAACTCATAATTAAGAATAAGAACAAGTATTTATCTTATAAATCAAATAGTAATAAGATCTGTCATAGGTTTCATCCCCTTAGGTATTTAAGGGATTTAGTTCATACTGATAGAAGGAAACATCATAGAATAGGAAAAACAACAAAACATAAGAAAACCCAAAAACTTCAAGAGAAATTGATAGGAGATTCAGTCTTGATGGAGATCCTTCTCCCGACTGCTCCCGATGGCTGTCTTCGAGTATTTTCTGCCTTCTACTCTGCGTCCCTTCTTAGGTCACCCCCTAGGGTGTTTATATAGGCTTTGGAACGCCTTTCTTAGCCCACAAGTATCTTATTCCGAATAGAATTAAACTCGGGTTTGGCAGGGACACGCCCGTGTGACACGGCCGTGGTCAATAGTCCAGGCCGTGTTCAATCCTGCTCGTCATACACGGCCGTGTAATCTTCTCGTGTGCGATGGCTTAGGCCGTGTTGGATTCTGCTCGTCACACACGGCCGTGTGGTCTGCCCGTGTGCGGAAGTCCATGCCATGTTGATTTCCTAGGTAGGCCCATTTTGTCCCTTTTTGGCCTGTTTCTCGTTCTTTTCGACTCCCTAAGCTCTCCTGAGTGTAAAACATGAAATTAAAGGATTAGGAGCATCGAATTCATCAAATTTAATGAAAATACATACAAAATAAGCCAAGCATGGGGTAAAAATATGTATAAATTATGGTTTATCAATTGTTCCCCATAAAAATGAGGCCATCAACATAAATAGCAACAAATAGCATATTACCTCCATTCTTCTTCACGTAAAGGGCATGTTCATAGGGACATTTTTTGAACCCGTTCTCCTTGAAGTATGTATCGATACGAGTATTCCATGCCCGCGGTGCTTGCTTCAACTCGTAAAGTGCCTTCTTCAATTTCAGCACCTTCTTCTCTTCTCCACTTTTCATGTACCCGGGTGGTTGTTTGATGTGGACTTCTTATTCGAGCACACCATTCAAGAATACCGACTTGACATCTATTTGAAATATCGGCCATTTGAATTGAGCCGCTTGTGAAAAGAGCAATCGAATTGTCTCCATTCTTGCAACGGAAGCAAACACCTCGTCATAATCGATTCCCTCCTTTTGCTTGTATCCCTTTGCAACAAGTCACGCCTTGTACCATTCTATCTTGCCTTGAGCATTCATCTTTCTCTTGAACACCCACTTCACACCAATGGGCAGACTTCCTTTCGGCAACTCCGTTAACTCCCATGTGTTGTTGCGGTCAATTGCTTTAATCTCCTCATCCATGGTAGTTTGCCACTTCTTGTCTCACACCGCCTCTTCAAAACTTAAATTCTCAGAATCTACCAAAAGACATACAATGTGTACCTCATTTGTTGAATCATACAAATCTTGCAAACTTCGCATTTTGGGTTGTTGCGGTTCATCTTCATCATCGGTAGTTTCAGGATTTGTCGGTATGATTGTTAGTGTAGCGGTTGATGATCCTCCATCTTCTATGTTAACCTCCGTTGAGTTATTCCAATCCCACTCGCTTGCTTCATTAACTCGTACATCACGACTCACCACAACCTTCTTGCTTATCGGGTCGAATAGCTTGTATCCTTTTATTTTCTCATCATATCCAATAAAAATAAACCTTTTACTTTTGTCTTCGAGCTTCGTTCTTTGCTGATCCGGCACGTGTGCATAGGCCTCACTACCGAATACTTTGAGATGAGAAACTGTCAATTTTTGTCTGCTCCATGCCTCTTGTGGTGTTTGATCATCCAATTTTGCATGTGGACATCGATTTTGCATATAGATGGCACATTGCACGGCTTCTGCCCAAAATTTCTTCGGCATCTTCTTGCTCTTAAGCATTGACCGAACCATGTCGAGAACAGTCCGGTTCTTCCTCTCGGCCACACCATTTTGTTGGAGAGAGTATGGTGCAGTTAGTAATCGTCTTATACCTTGCTCCTCACAATACTCCATGAAAGCCATCGAAGTATACTCGCCACCTCTATCAGATCGTACAGATTTGATGTGTCTACCAGTTGCCTTTTCCACCATCACTTTGAACTTTTTGAACACCTTGAATGCCTCAGATTTTTCTTTCAGAAAATAAACCCAAGTTTTTCGTGAGAAATCATCGATAAAGGAAATAAAATACCTTTTACCGCTAAAAGATTTGGGGGTGATAGGTCCACATCTGTCGGTATTAATCAATTCGAAAGGTTGCTTAGCCCGATATTCTACCTTCTTTTGAAATGAAGTTCTCGCATGCTTGCTGAGCACACATTCTTCACAAAATTTTCCCTCGTAGTCCATATCCGATAGCTCGTGCACCATGTTCTTCTTCGCCAACTCGTTTAGACCTCCATAATGTAGGTGACCAAAACGGAGATGCCACAGTGACGCCTTGTCTTCTACATCGACTCGCAAATATTTTTCTCGAACGCTTCTCAAATTCAACTTGTACATGCAATTTCTCCCCATTTCAACTCGAGCGACCAACTTGTTTATCTTTCAAGTGTAACACCCGGTCTTTCATAAGTACCGAATAACCTTTTTCCATGAGTTGCCCCATACTCAAAATGTTGCTCTTGAGGAGGTACGTAATACACATCTTGGATTGACCCAACTAACCCATCCTTTTGTAAATAACAAACGGTACCTTGGCCTTTTACCTCAACCTTCGACGCATCTCCAAACGACACATGTCCCGTTTCAACCTTTCGTATCTCTTTGAATAGGTGCTTGTGCCCGCACATATGGTTACTTGCACTCGTGCAAGGTACCACACCATGTTGTTATTGGTGTTGACTTCTTTGTGTGCCATCAAGAGAAAACCTTCTTTCGCCTCTTCATCTTCTGTGGTTAGGTTGGTTGTCTCTTCCACCTCTTTCAAGACGCGAAATTCTTTCACGAAATGCCCCACCTTGCCACAATTGTAACACTTGCCAGAGTTGCAATCCTTCGTATAGTGACCATATTTTCCACACTTGTAGCACTCGATGTTGGAATAATTCGATCGACCGCCTCTTCCACGACCGCATCCTCTTCCATGCCAATTTTGTTCGTTTGATTGCTCATTCTCCTCATAATGCCCTTCTTGACCGCGACCTCTTCCACCGCGACCATTTCCTCGACCTCCACGGCCACGCCCTCTACCTCAAAAGTTTTGAGAATAGAGAACCTTTTGTCTTTGATTGATGCTTTGGTTTGAAGTACTTGCTCGATTGTCTCCTCTTTCTTCTTCTTCTTACGTTGTTCATGTACCTCGAGAGGACCGGCGAGCTCATCGACTGTGAGCGTTGCTAGATCCTTTGACTCTTCTATGGCACATACGACATTCTCGAAACTGTCAGTTAACGACCTCAAATCTTCTCCACAACTCGTGCATCAGTTAACGTTTCTCAGTTTCGGTTGAGTTGGTTCATCATAATTTGAACACGCGTGATGTAGTCGGAGACACCTTCCGATTCCTTCATCTTTATGCCTTCTAACTTGCCGCGAAGAGTTTGAAGGAGGACTTGTTTAACTCGGTCGGCTCCTTTGTACACCTTCGCCAAAATGTCCCACGCTTCTTTTGAAGTTGTCGCACTCGCAATCTTCTCAAAGCCCGACTCGTCAACAGCTTGGAACAACATGTACAATGCTGCCTTATCTTTAGATCACATCTCTTTCAATGTCTTGTTTTGAGCCGCCGTATATCCTGCGATAGTTGCCGGTTCTACGAAACCTTCTTGGACCACCTCCCAACCATCTTGAGACCCGAGAAGAGCTTTCATTTGGATGCTCCAATTCTTGTAGTTTGCCTTCGTTAGCCGAGGCAGCGGCACATTACTGGTCACACTCTCCATGGCTCTGATACCAATTTGTAAAACCGCTCAAGACAGAACCAAAAAACGAACAACTATTTATTAGCTATGTCGTGAGAGCTTGTGGAGAAAAACAACTTCTTCTAAAAACTTTTCTTTTACTTCTTTCTTCTCTCTTTTATATCAATTGCTTACAAACTATTTATAAGCTATAGTCTGCCCTTCAAAAAACTGAAAGTATTAAAATCTAATAATAGCCATAAACCAAAATTAAAACCCACTAAAAACAAGACTCTTGACCTTTCATTCTCCTAAAAAAAACTGACATTTAACGTTTATTCAACATCACCAAGTCGTTAACCGCATGCAGACCAGAAGGACAGGTTCCCATATCAACGATTGGATTATAAGCTATCAGAATTAGCAACTTATATCAACGAACCCTTTGTAGGGCTCACTCTTTCAGCCAGCTTTAGGGCCTTACATCGATACATCTTCTAGGTTTATCAGTAACTTCACAGCTTTTATCTATTTGTAATCTTCTTCTTTTTTGTTTAATTGTTGTAAACTTTAATATTGGGAAATATCTACGGAAAAAAATGGTTTGTTTAGTTAGTAGGGAAATGGTTTTTTTTTTTATCTAAAAAAGGAGTGCTTTATGCTAACCATAAAACAGTTCTATAAGGATTACAACTCATAATGGTTGAGTTGAGTTGGATTTGGGTTGGACAAATGCAAAAATTTAGACCCGCTTTTTAGGTTCGATTCGAAAATGGGCTTAAAATTTTATTCAAGCTCGGCCCATATTAAAAATGCTAAATCCGATGTCAACCTGACCTGACCATAATAAATTTTTTTAGATTATATAAAAATAAAATTTAAAAAATAATACATCAAATACACTAAAAATATTAAAATAAATGTTTCCCAATAAATTAAAAATACAAAAAAGTATAGGTATGTGATTTAGGCTGGGCCGAGCCTAAGTTAAAAAAATTCTACCCGGAGCCCGATGTAACAACCCAATTTTTCAGTGGTGCCGGAAAAGGTGGTTTCAAAACTTCATTTCTATAAACTGAGTCCATAAATATTAATATTTAATATTTATGAGGTTATTGTAGAAATATATTAAAGTTTGGTCTAGTAATTTTGCCAAATTGATAGTTAATTCAGGTATAAAGTAAATTGTAAAAGTCTTATCGCTATAAATTTTTAAATAGCTAAGGGATCAAAATGGAAATTAGACCATTTTAATTCTTCAAATGGTGGCACATAATATTAAAATCCACTAACTTAGATAAATGTAATTAACTTTTAATTGATCAAGGTTTAATTAAATAATTATGATAAGTTAAAATAATAAAGATTTTTTCACCCTTACCGTGAGAAAAAGAAAAGAAAACTTGAGAAAAATTTCAAGCTATTTGGTCTCTCAATTGTAAGTTAATTTCAAGCATTCTTTTTGTAATTTTTATGTTTTTGAGGTCATGAGAGCTTGATTTAGCTAGCCCATGTATCAATTTGCAAAACTGTTAAAGTTTTTGAAAATTTTCATTAATAGTTTCTTGAAAAAATTGATGTTAAATTGTTAGATTCTAAGCTTAGATGTGAAAAAGGATTAGATTGTAAAATTTAATTGTTAGTTTTGTAAAAAAGGACTAAAGTGAATAAATTGCAGCATTGATGCAAATTTTTTTGTAATTATAGATAGTAGAGGGTCAAAATTGGTAAAAAAAGGACTAAAGTGTATAAATTGCAACAAGGATGAAATTGATATCAGTTTCGAAATCGAATCTCAAAATTGGAAGATATTGCTATTTCGTTTTTAGGGACTAAATTGAATAAAATGAAAAACTTAAGGGACATTCAAAAAATAAAATTGAACATGTACATGCGTATAATAGAATGTTTAAAAGTGTTTTATATTTATAAATTAAATTAGATAATTGTATAAATCAGAAATTGAACCAAACCGAAGATAATCGGGGAAAAGCAAAAATTGTTTATTAGTTTTTAAAGTCTCATTTATTGTTGTTTTGCCAAGTAAGTTCATATGGAACTTACTAAATTATTTGTTGAATTGTATTTGTTTCAATTGTATGTTTATATTTAAGTGAAAATGTGGAAATTGGCATGTTTGGCTATTTATGGACTGAATTGTAAAACGTGAAAATGTTGGCTATACGAAAGGGTACAAGGTAACGATACGAATGTTACATGTTTACGGAATTTGTTTGACATATGTATTCTGATATAAGGCTTGAAATGATATGATTACGATAATGATGCCCGTGTGAACTTAGTAAAAGTTTATAATATGTATGACATGTCATTAGGGTTAAATACGAAATTGATCAGGGATTTACATGATGATATGAGATCCAACATTTGTTGCGGATTCTTAGTTACATGTATCGTTGGTTTAGCTTGGATTGGTAACCTCGATACGATGTTAGCTTGTGTGAGCAAATTTATAAAATGTCAACTTGTGTGAGAAGATTCATAAATGTCAACTTGTATGAGCAACCCTGACCACTGCCAGCTTGTGTGAGCAAAATAGTATTGTATATCCGAGTTCAATTTACTATAGTTCTCTCGGGCAAAAACTTAACCTAATGAAATGGGAAACATTAAAATGGTTTAGATATAAATTGAATCATATATGTTTCTAATGTGAGTTGTTATATATATGATCATTGTTACAAGTTTATTTTATAAAAGTTTACTACCCAATTGATAGTATATGATGTAATGCATTAGCTATCTCAACATATGCCAAAGAATGCCAAATTGAATTATTATCGTGTTATATATTTAGTTTATTGAATTGTCAAGGTAAGTTAAGTAAATTTCATATGAACTTACGGAGCATTCATTATACTTACCCCGTTGCTTTCCCTTCCCTTGTAGATTTCACATTGCGGAATATGTCAAACGGATCGTTCAAAGCTCACACTATCCCATTTTTAAATCGATAGCTTTTCAATCGTTTAAAGTTTGGAATTGTGACATGTACATAGGTATTATATATTTGTTAAGCTTTGAATGTTAGTCGTGGTTTGAAACCTATCTAATGCTTGATCTTGGCAATGTTAATGCTTAATTGAAATGGTTGGGTTTGGTAAATGTGTTTGAGTTATGTTTAGTGATTTAAAATAGCATGTTTGAATGATATGAAATTGAATAAGTTGAAATGGTATAAATTATGATAAATGGAACTTATATTGCATTGTTCATATGGGATGGTTTGTTTTGACAAGTTTTTGGTATGGTATGGATAAGTTGAAATTGAGTGTTTGAACTTGTTAGGTAGAAGTCTTTTGATATAGGAATTTAGTGGATTGCCTGTGATGCTGCGACTTCACAACCTGAATGTCGTGACATTGACTCTATTTTATTTTGAAAGTTTTGCAATATGGTCCTCGATCAGGGAAGCTTGTATTTGATCTTCAATGTCGCGACACCAAACTCTTAAAGTCGTGACATTGGCCTTAAATGTTTGAAAAACTTCACAGATTAAATCTTGTTTGATTTAGGGATAGTATTGGCTTTCGTAAACTCGTGTAAGACCTGAGAATGAATGAATATTGTACTTATCATTTATAATGCATGTATTTACTGGTATAACGAATCAAATTAAATGTTATATGATTGTGGTTGCTCCGACAACAAGTGTAGCATTCCGTAGGTCGGACTTAGCGATTAGGTCGGGCGAAGGGTGTTACACCCGACCCATTTAAAAAATGAGCCTTATTTTTTGTCCAAACTCATTTTTTTGAGTCTATATTTTTACCTAAATCCTCTCACTTAGTTTTGGAAATAGTACAATACCAAATTGAATATTAAGTTTAGCTATTTCCAAAATTTAATGCGACAAACATATTATCACATGTGAAATACCATGTCAACTTATTGCTTCCAAAATTGGATATTAAGTTTATTAAGTTTAACTATTTCCAAAATTTAATGTGACAAACATATTATCACATGTGAAATACCATGTCAACTTATTGTTTCCACATATTACTCACAAAAAATCAATCGATAGATTTAACATTTATCATTTTTATCAAGAATGAAATTTCAAATTCGGAAAGTATATAAACTAAGAATGATCCAATTGGAAAACATAAACTAAATCTGCAACTTTACAAATAGTACAAGACTAATATCAAATTTTAACAAAACACACTTAACTGCTACCATTTGAATTATGATTGAAATCTCAAAATTCGAAAAAGGCATATAACTTATTTGGCCCTCCAACTTTACAAAAAAGTCATTTTAGCTCTCCATTTTTTTTTCTCTTTTAGCCCTTGAATTTGTATTATTTATTAAAACACCCCAAAATGGATGAAAAAGTTAACAATTGTTAAGTTTATTGATGTGGCATCCACATGGCAGTTCACATGTATGACACGTTAGCAATTAATTAATTTTTTAAATTTTAAAAAATACTTTTAATAATTTTTAATTTTTATAATTTTTTTTGAATTTTTTAAAATTTAATAAATTAATTAATTGCTAATCTGACTTTCATGTGACAATTTACGTATATGTTACGTATCTAATAGCGCAAGTTTAAGGGTTAAAATTAAATGAGAGCTAAAATAATTTTTTTTTTTTTTAAGTTAGAGTTAAATAAATAAATAATATTAAGACTAAAGTAGACGAAACTAAAGCCTTGTTTCATCCTCCTTCCCTATTTTCAATGCTTCAAACACTTTTCCCCCGAGCTGTCCATATTGCAAATTCCACGCTAGGAACAACTTCGAGGGAACTGAATTAACGTCTTCAAAAAACGTCAAATTCTACGGAAGTCGGTCAAAACGCGATGCGGCGTATAGCCAAAGGAATAAACAAGGTTACCGGACATTCCCAGAGTGTGAACGGCATCGTTAATAACAAGGAACAAGAATAACTATGTAGACATACAATAGAAAGCAAAGCAGCCATTGAAAATTCAAAATAAATGCAACACAACAGGTTATTATTATTAGCATGTTTAGGGTATAACGTGTAAGGATATACTCTCGGGCCACCTTGTTAAACAATGATGACTAGAAAAAGGAGGGAGAGTGTACAAAGATTGATTGTTGTTTTAGAAGGAGAAAAAGTCACCGCCGCCGACAAGACAGGCATCGTACCACTGGAGAAGGCTTCGACGTACATAAGTAATAATACGGTGGATGAGATTTTAGTTCTCACCCTTCTCTCCGTCGATTGTTCCGGACCATCTTCCAGCAAAGGTTTTCGTGGAGATCATAGGTGCAATCATACATGTGAAGATGATCCCCGCGTCAGGTTCCTTCGTGATCAAGTCAGCCAAAAAAAGGAGGATTATAGGCGAATTTTGAGACCCTTCTATGAGAGATGCAAAAGCAATGGAGTAAGTCTTGTTCTAGCTGTTTCTTGGTGTCTACTTAAAAACTTGAACACAAGTCCTTTGTCACGGTTCAGTCGATTAATTGTATAAGCGAATTTAATGTCTGTATTACAGGTGAAGTTTATGGTAAAAGTTGCTGCAGGCTACCAACCAAAGGATATCATAACAGAAGAGGCCAACAATGTTGGTGCTACTTTGATTATTATTGATAGGTTAGTTTTCTCCAATTTCTCTTGTATATTAGCAAAGTTGGAGATTATACACTGAAGTGTCAAATGTTTCATCCATTTATTCTTGCAGTTGTTTTACCAAACACTTAACTTTCCGGTTGAGTGGTACCGAATGTAATGTATCATTGGTGAGTGATGAGGATAGAGCCATTGTTGATGATCATTGGATTGCAGAGGATGAGTCATCAGAATGTTCTACGCTGATAGAAGTAATACATAATCCCAAGTCTCCAAAGCTGATAAAGGGATCAACATCGAAAGAGAAGCTGGTCATTTGGCCAAGCACCGGTAAGGAAATGAAGCCAGAGCCACTTAAAGAAAACGAAGCCGGTCATAATCTTCCTTGTAGTAACTTCAGCTCAAGAGTTTCCGCGGCTGATTTTACAGTAAAAAGGCCACAGGAGCTAAGTTGGGAAGAGATTACACAAATAACAAAGTGGTTTTCAACAAGGACTAGGAATGAACATGAGAAAAATTATAGCACCTATATTGGATACTTTGACCATCAATCTGTATTTGTAAAGAGGTTTGTTCCACACTCTGGATGCATTCTTGAAGCAGAAATGAAAGCAGCCTTGTTTATGAACCATAAGAACATAACGGTTATTACGGGTTTCCATCAGAGCGAAAACGGAACAATTTTGATCTTTCCTCTCCTACAAGGAATGTCATTAGATAGATACATTTGGGGTGAGTGTACTCCTATAAGTATAACCCTTCCTTTTTAAATGTTCACTATGAACATTTTAAATTTGCTAAAGGCTTCATTCCTTTTACAGGCTCGGAAAGAAAGAAGTTGAAATTTCAAGCCAGACTGAATATTGCCATAGCTATAGCACAAGGCGTTCGATACATGCACGAAGAATGTCCACAATGGCCAGTTGCCCATGGCGACTTGCAGCCCCAAAACATTTTTCTAAGACTTGATTTGCAGCCTATGGTGAAATACCTTAAAACCAAAATCTCTTATGCAGGGTATATCATCTTCTTATCCTCTGATCTTGATGTTTTTTTTCCTTAATTTTGTTAGATTTCGGGTTTCGGAAAGGCTACATGGCTTCACAATGAACAACTATCCTTTAACTTCAAGAATGGGTATGCAAGATTCACTCTATATTCTGATATATATATATACACACACTCATTCACACACACACACCTTCATCATTAGGGCAACTTGCTTTATTTGTTTTCTTGGGCAATAATCTAAAATCAACTTTTGTTGATAAAAGGTTCCTCAAGGATCCTTTAGGTCACGAAACAAAAGAACTAATGAAATGCGATGTCCTATCGTTCGGGATTCTGCTATTGAGACTGTTTTGCCGGACATCGGCACCTGAGGATGACAAAAGTTTAGTTGAGTGGGTTAGTGGTCAATTCTTTGTTTATTGTTCGAGTTCGATACTAGCTCTCTTTCAGACTTATCAATTCCAATAACATATACGGTACATCATTCGGGAATGACAGGCTCGGCCTTTGATGCTACAAAGAAAATTCTATGAGCTATTAGAGGAAGACTCAGAGTGGTCAGACCTACATGGAATTTACAGAGTCATGACTGCTGCAACTGCATGTACAAGGACCAAGCCGGTTTCTCGACCCTATATGAGTCAGGTATTTATATTCTACACAATGAGAACCCTTCCTTGAATTACAGCTATGACTTATAAGTGACCCTTTGTTTTGTTTAAAACACCAAATCAAACAGGTAATCAGCATTCTTAAAGGAGAGAATTTTTGTTACATGCAAACATCTCCATCAGACAGCAGTATATAAGGAGGGAACCATGAATTCTTCAAAGGAAAAGGCAACCATTAGCAAGGATATAATCACAGCAGTCAGAACTTGCTGTAACATTGACACAAGGGAAGAAGAAGAATTAGAACAATTTAAAAAAAAAAAAAAAAAGGTTTTTGGCCCATATGAGACATATAGAACCAAAGGTGAGTGATGGCATCTTCTAGCTTTAGCAACTCTTGAGTTGCAGACAATTGTGAGTGATTGAATGGATATTTACATCATTATCATCTTTCTAAACTTGTTACTTTGTTCATATAGTACAGAAAGCAAAATTTTTAACTTCAACAAAGTTTCTTATCAAATTAGTGAGTAAACTGCATTGGTTATAAGGACAACTTACTGTTCTTTGAAGCTAGCAAATGAAAGGAATGCCTGAATTATAAAGACAACTTATTTTCTGTATATGCTTGACTTAATGGTTATCTATACACCTATATATAAAAAGAAAGGTCCAAAAAACCTTCCTTGTGATGAACGTGGCTCTCTCATACATTCTCCATTTCTTTTCCTTTTTTCATTTTAAAAAATTGTTAAATTTCATCTTGGTCCCTCTAATATGCTTAAATTTGAAATTTAATCTATACATTTTAATTATTAACATAATTTGTTCCGTATATTTTATAATGTTATTAATTAGTTCAAATAATTAATATATTTAACTTTTCGGTTAAAATATTACGTGGATATATATAATTTGAATACTTTAAGAGTGTTAGGGACAGACGCATGACTTCCTATTTCTTTTAGGTTGTCAGTTCTTACCTTTCTCTAGCAGTTTTAGAAAAATAGTTAAATTTCAATTTTAATCTCTCTATTATGCTTAAATTTGATATTTAATTGCTACACTTTAACTTCTATTGTAATTTGATCCATGTAATTTTATAATGTTATTAGTTAATCTAAATAGTTAACATCATTAGTTTTTCAATTAAAACAATACATGTAAGTAGCTTTTATTTTGCTTAGGTTTGCCTTGCTGCTTCTATTTTTATGTTATAAAACAATGTTTTTCAGTTTGAGCCCTTATGTTAAAACTTGGGATTTAATCTATATATCTTATTTTTTATATAATTTGATCCTTCTACTTTTATCATGTCATTAGTTAGTCTAAATATTTAATATTATTAATTATTTCAATCAAAATGTTGATGTTAATTTTTCTTAGGAATACTATTCCAATAAAAAGATTTATTTTATCAAGACGACTTCAAATGAATGTTTTTAAGAAAAAATCTATATAAACATTTTCAATGTTATTTTTATTGTTACATGACTATCAAATGTTTTTTTTTTATTTCAAAATGTTACACCAGTAAAATTAATAGAATGATTTTAATAGTAGTAACAGTTGAACCTAAATTTTTAAATCCAAAAAGTAGATGGTTTAAATTTTTGAAAATAAAAATAGGATTGGAGTATATTTTAACTTCCAATTTTATACCCTTAATTTAATACAAATAAATAATCAGCCCAATGCAAAACGTAGGAATAATATTAGTGTACATAAATGAACAATACTTAATTTGCATAGTATTATTTTTTATTATATAATTTTAATTATATTATAATTATTTATTGTATGATTATAGACTTTTAATATAAATTTATTAAAACAATTGTAATGACTGAATTTATTTTTTACAAATTAGAAGCTTTGATTAAAGATAATTATTTTTTAAAAAAATGATTTAATGATAAAATGATTAGATAGATTATTTTAGGTTAAATTATTGTTATGATCCCTCTATTATGTTTAAATTTAAGATTTAGCATCTATACTTTAGTTTGACAAAGTTTGATTCTTTTACTTTTCTAATATTATTTGTCATTCAAAATAGTCGATACCCTTAATTATTCCGGTTAAAATGTTGATGCTTATTTTCTTAAAAATAAACATTCCAACTTATTATGAATTTATTATACCAAATTTTTTTTTTGTTGGAAAAATGTTTTTTATAGAAAAATTCACTTCAACATTTTAACTAAAATAGTTGAGGATATTAATCATTTAAACGTGGTTGTAAAAGTAAATAATTAAATTATTCTAATGTCAACATAGTAAAAATATAAAATATAGAATATAAAATTGAAATTTAATTTTGTTTTATAATCACTAAAAAAACAGGGGCACATTTTCTTAGAACAATCCTTTTGAATAGATATAAAAATAGTTCAATAAACATTAA
Organism: Gossypium sturtianum; assembly: GCA_025698515.1. Classification (NCBI taxonomy): domain Eukaryota; kingdom Viridiplantae; phylum Streptophyta; class Magnoliopsida; order Malvales; family Malvaceae; genus Gossypium; species Gossypium sturtianum. The sequence continues at coordinate 31,948,107 of CM046954.1, forward strand.
ATAATACAATAAATTAATATATGTATCATGTTTGTATTTAGAACTTTAATACTTTTTGTTAGAGTTTGTTTTATCTGAATCTCGTCACTTATTGAAAAAATAAATATAGTGGCAAAATAAGGAGATCTGTGGCGGGCTTTAGCCTCGGGCCACAACTGGGGGCGCAGTACAGACCATACCGCACAAGTTGAGTGTGTATAGAACTACACTTCTACTATTTGACTTTGATTGGAACAGGGATTTTCAATCTTTAAATAGATGTAGTCGAAACTTTTCTTATATCATTCGGTTTTTAACATTATTGAATTTCTTCTCATCTGCACATGATTTTTTTCCCGAAAGGGTTTTCACGTAAAATCGATATATTTTTTTTCTTTTTTTTATTACTTTACGATCGTTCTACTATCATTATCGACATTTATTATAATATTTTTAATGATTATTTTGGTGAAAATGAAATAAAATGCATATTAGGATTTTATAGTTATATTCTGGTAAACACGTTACCTTATATTAGGCCCAATTCCACAATGTTAATGCAAAGCACATTGATAATTGTAAACCACTTATGTTGGCTTTCATGTTTTAGATTTTTCTTTTCTAAAATAAATGCGTGTTGTTGCATCATTTTTCAAGCAAAAATTGTGTACAAATACACTGGGTATAGGTGTTCCAAATTACCGGCGGAAAACTATTGAACGCCGTTGTCAGCCACAGAGGGGTAGCCGGAACAGCCTGGAGAGCTTGGTCAAATAGTAAAATTGTTATATAAAACCCTCTATTAAACATTTTAAACCTTTAGTTATATAAAAAAAAATTTAATTTTATCCTCTCTAAAAATAAATAATTTAACTTAAATATTTTTAACACAATATATGTAACACCCCCAAACCCGACCTGGATATTATGGACAGATCTGGCGATGTCACATGATAGGGTGATTGTAAACTAAATTGACGATAAACCATTTCCGTTTGTTAACATTTAACTAACTCAAAATAACGCATGTCCGTTGATTTGTCTCAAACGTATCTTTTTAGCGGAAGCTTTGGACATCATTCATTTTTAAGTAAAACCGTTCGTTTTATGGAAAACCTTAGTTTTTAGAAAATCTGTATTTTGTTATTGTTGTAGTTGTAAGTCTGTAAAAGCAGTTAAAGTTTTCAAAGTTAAAGCGAAACAGTCCATAAAGTCCAACTACATAAAAATACCCCATAAACAAATAAAACCATAAACGAAAGTACACAATTTAAAATATGTGTGGCCACCGTCGAGTCCTCCGCTGCACCGAACCGTCAAGTCTGGGGATTACCTGTACAGATTAACAGGAAGGGGTGAGTTTTCGTAACCTCAGTATGTAATCCCCACAAATCACATGCATACTGATCGGCCACAACAAAAATAAATAAATACATGCGCCTAAGCCCATCTCGATTTGATGCTGATTCGGGCTGAGCCCATTTCATCCAATGATCGGTATGCATTAGAGCTTTAGCCCATCACAGTATCAGTAATGCAAATAGTAATCAGTAACAGAGTCCTACCCACCAGCCTCTACACACCATCTCCGTCCATCCCTACACTCCATGTGGGGTTTAAAACACCCACCCATCCCTAGACTCCGAGTAGTACCGAATGCTGCACATATTCAGTATATTGCAGCTGAGCTGCCAGATAATAGGCTTAAAGCCTTTCAATACACTTCCTCCAAATATCATCATCCCAACCCAATGCAATACAAACATACAATATTTCATGTTTTTATGCAACCATCAGTCATACGTATACATATATATATCAGTAATCATGCATAATTTATCATGCATCACATACACTCAGATCATACATTTAGAGGTCTAGGTAACGCTTACCGACCCTACAGTAGGTTCACAGTCGACTTGGGTGACCCGTGCAACCTTAAGAATCATTTTAGATAAATGGGCTCACACGCTCATGTGGCTTGCTCGTGTGGGCCCATATGCCCGTGTGGCTCACACGGCCTAAATTGGCCTTGGCCGTGTGGATCACACAGCCTCGCCCAAAATCCCACACGCCCGTGTGGACTACCCGTGTGGGCCCACACAGTGTGGCCCACACGACCCAAATCAGTCTAGCCCGTGTGTCGCACACGACCTACCTGGCCATCACACGGCCGTGTCTTGTGCACACGACCTGGCCTCATCGATCACACGCCCGTGTTATGGCACACGGCCTACCACACGGGCAACCACACGCCCGTGTGGCGTCGACAGTGGGGTTTTCGATTTTCACCGAAACCCCGATTTCTGCGTAATCGGGTACACACCTGTTACAAATTCGATGTAAAAACACCTTCGAGCCTTCCAAAACCCCAACTATCCCGAAAGGTTACGTTTACGTTTCTGCACACGGAGAGCCCCTTACTTCTTGATTTGCTGCTGTCAAACAGCGAATTAGATTCCAACGGAAAGAATCCAAAAATTCAGAAACGACAACAAGAGAAACCCCTAATCGAGCCGCAATCAATGCTTACTTATCCACGTAAAAACACAATGCCGAAAGGAAAGAACAAACCTTGCTGGAACGGAAAAGAAAAGAAAAGATTTTGTTCGAAAAGAAAAGGGAAAACGGAAGAGGAAGAAAGGTAAACGTCATTTTTTTTCTTGCAGGAGAGATTTTTGGGGAAAACCGATTACCCAAATCCCACTAATTCTCATCCTAACCACCCACTACTCAGAATTCCACTACCACTGGAACTCTAACGCATAAAAGCTCCATTGCCTACATAGGATTCAAACACAAGACCTCCAACAAACCAACACTCCACCTAACCACCAAACCAGCAAGCCCATTCTGATATGATTTTACAAATAACTAAATATAAGCCTATTGAATAAAGATAGGGCTTAATTCCAAAAATAATCAAAATTTGCCAAAGGCAGGGCTTGAACTTGGGACCTCTCATAGACACCCAGAACACTTAACCAATGAAGCAGATACACAGTTGTGTCAAAAACTTACAGAAACAAAATTATAAAAATTTGGGGCGTTACAATATATTTATTTTTGACTTCTTGAAATTTTATAATTTTATTTCAATCCCCTAAAAATACTTGGTTTCGCCCCTGATCAACCAATAGTATTTATAAATCTATCCAAAATAAGTTAATATTTATTAAATGAATTAATGTTTATCAGATCAAATAATAAAGAGTTTAATATTTTTTAAACTGATTAAAAATTTCCATTTAAAAATTTAGTTTGACTCGACTATAAATTTAATCAATATTAATATAATATCAATAATTTCAAACCAAGGAAAAATAAGGTACCATATGCCCCGTTAATTTTAGGGATCTATCCAATTCCCTAAGGTTGAGGAAAAAAAAAGGGTAAACTGTAAAAATAATCACTTTTGTTTGCTTCATATTATATTTTAGTCATTTATATTTGAAATGTTATGTTTTCGTTACTTATGTTATCGTTTTGTTACGAAGTGGTCACTCTACCGTTAAGCTCCGTTACCTCCCTAACGGTGGTCCTACGTGGCAGTTACTTACGTTATCATTTTGTTACAAAGTGGTCACTCTACCGTTAAACTCAGTTACCTCCCTAACGGCAGTCCTACGTGGCAATCCAAATGGGTTTTAAATGCCAACTTGAATGTCTAGTTGCTGAGATGAAAATAAGTTTTTAATTAAATAAATTTAATTTGGACTTCCAAGTTGGCATTTAAAGCCCATTTGGACTGCCACGTAGGACCACCGTTAGGGAGGTAACGAAGCTTAACGGTAGAGTGGCCACTTCGTAACAAAACATAACATAAGTGACTAAAACGTAACATTTCAAACATAAGTGACTAAATATAATCCAAGTCAAATAAAAATGACTATTTTTAAATTTATCAAAAAGAATTCTCTTTTGAGACATTTTATTCTTAATTCAAACTTCAATTATGGGTGAAATGAAATAGATTTGACAATTTTAAATATAAAAGGAAAATACACAAACGAGGATTGTCTTATTTATCTAGAATCAATGTACAAAAGGATTCCAAGTATATGAATAATCTATTGGGTATGTTTATCATGTGGGACTTAAGTCATGATATTCTAAGCATACTAATGGCAATGGTTAACATTTGATGCCGTCACGACTCTTTAGGTTCCCATGCGTTTGGCACATGGACGAGATGCAGGAACTTTGCAATTAGATTAAAAAAATACACAATCTTTTTTTCCCTTTCACATTTTCAGTCCAGTTTGAAATTTTAGAAAAAAGAAAAGCACACTACCCAAAGATAAAGCATGAAAAATATAGTAATGAGATTAAATTACCTTTTTTATTATTAAATGATTTAATTTAGTTTTTTAATTAAAAGAATAAATAAGGTTGATTTTTAGTAAAATCTTTTACTATTTCAAAATAGATATATATTATTTGCAATTCAATTTCAAAAGAAAATCTATTTGTAAAACAATAAAAGCTTTAGAAATATCAATTCTATTAAATAGTAAATGATTTTTCTAAAAACAATAAATATGCTAAAATTTAATCTTATTCAGTTTCTTTTAGTAATACTGTAATTAAATTGATTCATTTAATAATAACTTTTTTTTAGTTGATAAAAGGAGGGCCAAAGCCTTAAACAAAGTTAACTAGCAACAAGTCTCAGAAAACTACTCGAACAACATCTACAAGCAACAACGACCAAACACTGTAGGAGGCATATCAAAAACTATAATTTTTCATCCATACAAGAGTGCAGTTTGGCTAGCCAATCGACCACATTATTCTTCTGTCTCGGCACATAGTTTAGTGAAGGCAACCAATCTTGCCCCTTCCTCTTATTTCTTGAACTAGGCAAAAAAGTGGATGCAGTGCAGAAACACCGTGATTAATCATGTCCACGGATGTAAAAGAGTTTGACTCAATGTATATCTTACGAATACCTTTACTCCAAGCCAAATTGATATAATGAATCAATCCCCAAAGCTCTGCTTGATCAATGCTACAATTCACAAGACTAACTGAGAATCCAACACACCAATTCCCTAAACTATCTCATCTTACACCACTGGCACTTACGAAATTCTGGTATGGTTTTCGACTACCATCAGTGTTAAGTTTGTACCAGTCAGCCTTTGGATTTCCCAACATAATAACACCTCATGTTTCAGTTTCGTTATATCTCAAACTCCCAGCAAATAAGAGAATTCCTTAAGAAGGCACCAAGCATCTCCATCTTACAATTCAACAGCTATGACAGTCCACTGGTACAAAGGAATGAGATCGAAGATATAAATGAAAGTGTCTCGATGAACTTAGTAAAAGACTCATACACATGGTCACGGGTTATTTCCTGATGATTCCAAGATCCAGCATTTGTTACGGACTCAAAGATACATGTGACACAGATTTAGCCTAGACTGGTAATCTGATGTCATTTTAAAGGTTTAACCTGGACCGGTAACCTTACATGTATATACGCCCAGACCAGGCTATTATTATGTTGATAAAGGTCTAGCCCAGACGGGTAACCTGACACCTCTGTACATGGTTAGCTCGAACGAGCCTTTGATTTGAAGCGTACCTATGTTATGAGTTCTTTTACAATGGACTTATCAGGATGATTCAAGTTGACATTTCGTTGATCTTATATTCATGATTCAATTTTAAAAATTCAAGAAGACTATCTTTCACAAGATTTAGTATGTCTATTATCCAAGAGTCCGTCAAATAAGAGTCTTATAGCAGCTATCGGTTAAGATTGAGTTCACAAGTAAGAACCCGCCTATATGAATATATGATGATAATTCCGCACATAAAGGTCCGCTAGTATGTGTTAGCCAAGCTCAAGACCACATATATAAGATTTTATGTGTATATCCGCATGTAAAAGCTCGCCACGTGTGAATCCCCATGCATGAGTTCTCTGAGGTCAATCCGTCATACGTTAGTCCGTAATGGTATAAATCACTAAGTCATATTGCGTACATTTTGCTAGAAAATAAGCTAATGATTCATTTTGTAAGGAACTAAAGCAAATTGGTAAGTGAAGTTATTCTGCATTGTAGCTTATAGAATGAGTGATTGAAATGAAGGATTGTAGCAGTGCTAAAAGTGTACAGATTATTAAGTTAAGCCAATGCAATGGGGAAAATAATAGTACGCCAAGAAGATGTGGAAACTATAATGGTGTAAATGATGCTAGACAGGAGATCAAAATCATGAGATTCTAACTTATAGTTTCATGAAGGTATGAAATATTAGAAACTCACTAAGTTTCGTTGTGCTTACTTAGTTTTGTTTTGTCTTCTAGGTATAATGGTTTATATGAAGAGCTAAAGGGGGATCAAGCCAGAATTCACTCAAGTTCATACAAACATGTGTTCTTATTTGTAAATGAATATAGTGGGGTGATCTAAAGGTCGAGCCTCAAGGTCTAATTTTTTTATATCATCGTATGAATTGGGTATAATTATCCTATGATGAGTAATTGTTCAAATGTTGAAAGGTCATTTTTGTTAAACTTTTTATAAATTCACATTTTAATAACTTAAACTAGGAATTTGTAACTATAGCGCTTTATTTTGGTAGATCAGTTAGTTACAAATTTGATAAGAGGGTTTCAGGTCATTTTCAACAATAAGTTAAGTATATATTTTTTTAAAATTCTTAGTTGGTTGTCTTAGTCCAGTTAGTACGATGTGACTTTTGTATTTGAACCCGTCAATCGGGTCGGGTATAGGGTGTTACAAATCTATCTTGTTCATAAGGGGCCACATGGCCTAACCGAACTGGCCTGTTGCTTGAAAAGATTAAAGACCCATCTACATAGCTTGGCAAACATGGAAAGTAATCTTAGAATATTTGCAATCTTTGAAGATCCGTAATCTTAGAAGATTTGATTTGTAGATTGCCTTTAATCTTGGCTATTGATATATTGTAATCTGTACTGTTGGATCTGGGGAAGCTCAACTATAAATAGAGACCTATCCCTTAATTTGTAATCACTTTATTCTTAAGTGATAGAATTCTTTGAGAGCATTCACTCAAACTCTTTGTGCTTTTGCTTTTCCGTGGCTTTTCTGTTCTTTCGAGATCTTTTCTCTTTTGAGTTGCTTCCACTTTGCTTTAGTGCCTTAGAGAATTTCTAAGAGAATTCTCAATTTCAAGAGTTAGGCTGACTTAGGCAGATTTGAAGCGAAGAAATTGCCTAAGGCCGCACGGATTACGAGAATCAGAGCAAAATTTTTGAAGGTACTGTTCGAGATATTGAAATAAGTTATCGATCAAGTTAAACCAATGGAGACTCATGGAAGGGCCAAGAAAACAAGCCGATTGAAGGACATGTTGTTGAATTTAGAAGGACGAGTGGTCACTCTCGAGGAATCCATGGGGGACGTAAGGGAGACACTCGAGGAAGTCGAGGGAAGACTCACTGATGGGTTGGAATCATTAAGGAGTAACTTAATGACTATGTATTGGAATCTCTTGGTTCCACTGAGAACGAGCTCATGGGAAGGGATGATGCTCTTGAGGCTATGGTGATGACCTTGAAGGAAGAGATTGTAGAGCTCAAGGGTGAGCTCGCAATCTACAAGGTCGCTCTGGGTAATGAGGTGTTTGTTGCAGCATCCAAGCCCAACGTGGATGTCCCCAAGCCGAAAGAATTCAAGAGGACAAGGTTTGTAAGAGATATGGACAACTTCTTGTGGGGAATTAAGCAATACTTTAGTGCCAAAGGCATCACGGATGATGCTACTAAGGTAAAAACTATTGCCATGTATTTCACTGATGCCACTTTATTATGATGGCGTTGTAGGTCCACGGATGATAAATATGGTGAAGCCGCAATTGGGACTTGGGAGGAGTTCCAAAAGGAATTCAATGCACATTTTTACCCAGAGTATGCTGAGGATGAGGCTTAGGCAAAGTTGCGTCAGCTTACGCAACAAGGCACAGTTAGGAAGTATGTGCAGGAGTTCAGTGAACTGGTGCTCCAGATTTCTGATATGGGCGAGAAAGAGGCATTATTCTACTTTATGGATAGACTGAAGCCATTGGTGAAACAAGAGTTGCAACGTTGAAGAGTTCAAGAGCTTACCAAAGCCATGACCGTAACAGAATCTTTAATTGGGCTTGTTCTAAAGAAAGACAAGCTTGAGTCTTCCAAGCCCAAATTCAAACCAAAGAGTAATGTTGGGGATACAAAGACAAGTCGACAAAGAATGGAGATGGTAATACTCAAACTTTTCATAAATCCAAGTCCGAAAAGCCATAAGAAAAGATAAAGAAAGGGCCATTAACCTATTTCCTTTATGATGGCCCGTAAATGGTAAGGGACTATCTAGAAAAGTCTACAGTTTCTACCATCGAGGGGGATGATGAGTCAGACAAAGTGATGAAGAATCTTAGTTTGATATTGGGGGGTGTCGAAACAAAGAAAGGTCGAGGGCTGATGTCTGTAGATATTACTGTGGCTGACAGAAGATTGAATGCGCTTGTTGATACAGGTGTAACAACCCAATTTTCAGTGGTGTCAAAAATGATGGTTTCAGAACCCCATTTTTATTGTTCGAGTCCGTATTAATATTTAGTATTTACGAGGTTAACATAGAAATATATATAAGTTTGGTCTAGTAATTTAGCTGAATTGATAGTTAATTAAGGTACAATGACTAAATTGTTAAAGTTTATTGCTATAGATTTTTAATTAGCCAAAGGATCAAATGAGTAATTAGACCATCTTTAAATGGTCAAACGGTGGTGGATGAGTTAAAATCCACTAAATTTTGTCTAATTAAGCTTAATTTTTTGTTAATTAAGTTTTAATTAATTAAATTTGATTAATTAAGTTTAAATATAAGTATATAAGACAAATTAAAAGAAACAAATGTCATTTCTTTTCTTCGATTCATCTTCTTCACCGTAGAAAAAAGAAAGAATAGGGTTTGAAGCTTTCAAAACTTTCGACATTTAATTTGTAAGTTCAATCAAGTTCTTTTCTTGTAATGTTTTTTTTTTTTTTGAGGTCATGTGAGCTTGGTTTAGCTAGCCCATGTACCAATTTGTAAAATCGTTAAAGTTTTTGAAAGTTTTCATTGATGATTTCTTGAAGAAATTGGTGTTAATTATTAGATTTTAAGCTTAGATGTGAAAAAGGACTAGACTGTTAAGTTTAATTGTTAGTTTTGTCAAAAAGGACTAAAGTGTATAAATTGAATATTTGATGTGAAATTCATGTAATTATTGATAGTAAATGGTCCTAAAATAATGTAATTGATATCAATTTCAAAATCATAGCTCAAAATTGGAAGATATTGATACTTCGGTTTTAATAAGTAAATTGAATAAAATGCAAAACTGTGGGGGCATTCGAAAAAGGAAATTAAAATGGTTCATGCATATTAAGGTATGGTATAAAAGTGTTTGATATTGATAAATTGAATTGAATAATTGTATAGATCGGTAAGTGGACCAAACCGAAGATAATCGGGAAAAAGGCAAATTTGTCAATTAGTCCTTAAAGACTCGTTTATTTGTTGTTTTGCTAGGTAAGTTCAAATGGAACTTACTAAATTATTTTTTTGAATTTTACTTGTTTCAATTGTATGTTTATATTTAAGTGAATTTGTGGAAATTGGCATGTTTGGCTATTTATGGACTAAATTATAAAACGTGAAAATGTTGGCTATACGAAAGGGTACAAGGTACCGATTCGAATTTTACATGATTACAATATTTTTTTGACATATGTATTCTAGTATAAGGCTTGAAATGATATGATTACGATAATGAAGCCCGTGTGAACTTAGTAAAAGATTAGGATACTTATGGCATGTCATTAGGGTTAAATACGAAATTGATCAGGGATTTGCATGATGATATGAGATCCAATATTTGTTGAAGATTCCCAGTTATATGTATCGTTGGTTTAGCCTAGACTAGTAACCTCGATACGATGTCAGCTTGTGTGAGCAACCTGTTGGATCTAGTGCCCTAAGTGTAGTATTTTCATCTAAGTACACTTGTAATTTTTTTGAAAAAATTGGTTAATAAAACAATTTCAATGATTACATTAATATACTTTGTATAATTGTCCTCGCATGGATTTTGCACGTAAAGCAAAATGGAAGTAAATGTTGCTCATTATTTGTCTAAATGTTTAACTAATACTAAGCAGTATTACGTGGTTGGATCGTAGTACAGAAAGACAACTTGTATTAGTAGACGAACCTAACATGTCCTTAGTCTAATCGAAAATGAGAAAACCAATCAAAATACTAATATGTTGTCTATCAAATCCAATTAGGGAGATGCCTTGTCTTGGGCATCGGAACGAATGACTCTCAGAAGATAGAGACATAGATGTGATTGACTGGACTGACAGCACATCGGATAGGACCAAAGAAAAATAGATCTTGAATCTGTTTATGGATTTATTCACTTGTGGCATTCATAGTGTGACATACCTAAATCCTGAGTTAATGGCAGACTATGTATGTGTGATTCGTACACTTTTGATGTAAGTAAAAGCCTGAGTTCAAATAGATAAGTAACCAAAAGTTGGTGTGTTGGGTGTACGAATTCTGTAGTATGCAACATCATTCACAATAGTGGAATTTATAGCCCAAAACATGGGTAAATGATATTCTCTCATTGGCATTACATGGTTGATGAAAAGTAAACATGGCCACGAGTCGTCCGTCTTTGTGATGGATGAGTTGATCACTATTTGATAATGATAGACTTTTCATAAAGGAAGATGTAATGTTTACCATGAGATAAAATAGGAACATATTGGGAGAGCGGATATTATCCCAAAGAGATCAAGGATATCCTATGAGGGTAACATACTTATGAAAAGGTCATTGGACGAGCATTGAGTAGTTGCTGTTGTAATGGTATGTCGTTGGGGAGAGCTCAGTCACGATACTATAGTGAAATGATTTTGTGACTAAATGAGTTTATAATTAATAGGTGAAATGTTGGAACTTAATTATAAATCATTTAAGCTTCAACTACATATGTCTAATCGGTCCCTTTGCAAGCTCGTTGAAACAAAAAATGAATTGCGTGTTTGAATAGAAATGAAAACAATGAATAGGATAAGAGAAATGGGAAACATTTAGGAATGATTATGGTTTTCTCCAAAATGGAGAAATAGAATTATTTGGAAATGAATATAGGTTTCCAAAAATGGAAATGATTCATTTGCAATCCTATATGGATTACTTAAAAATGATTGGAAGAATGAGTTTATATTTTTTGACTATTTTGAAGCCTAAAAAAGAAAATAAATCATTTGATCATAGTGAACATGTTGAGTTGTGAAATATTAAACATATTTTCTCGAAATTTTACCAAGGGCAAAATCATCAAAATTTTGCTGGGGTAAAATAGGGATGGTAAAATTGTTTTATATATAAATATTAAAGTTTATTTTGGGAAATAGAAAAACTGAATTGGGTTAGATCACAGTATAGAGTACTAGGTCAAAAAGGCCCAAAAAGTACTCATAATTGGACCCGATGTGAGAATGACCCAAAAATCCTTCATGGACATGAAGGGGGCAGCAACCCTAGTAGGAATACCAGGGTATGTCGTTACCCTATTCCTATTCTAAGTAGGGTGTTGTTTTTTTTATTTGAAATAAGCCACTACAACTCAACAAGGGTTCTACCTTATCTTCCTATAAATATATGGCATCGATAAAACTATTAACACAACTTTGAGAGATTGTTATTCTGTTGAAAAATAGAGAGAATTTATTCTAAAATTTTACATATATTTTTCCAGAATAATAATTCTTCAAGTTTCTAAAAAGAAGAGAGAATTTTTGTTTTCACTCCAAAAGGAGAGAACACTTTTTTCTAGTTCTGTTTTTCAATCCAATCCAATTTGTTCAAGCCCACACTCGAAGAAGTTCGTGGTATGAGAATAGCGAAAAAGATCATTTGGTTGAAAGCTGGGAACAACGAACGTCCGTTAAGCCAAAAACACAGGTACAACTTCGGTTAAGGTTTATTGCTATAAATATCACAAATTGGGTTGATTTTCAAAATTTTATTTTTTTGTTACGCAAGAAAACCATTATCAAACCGAGATTTTTCCAACACAACCCTAATCACTGTTAACTTGTGTGAGCAAATCTCATGTATCCGAGTTCAATTAACTACAATTCTCTCAAATGAAATCTTAACCTAATGAAATAGGAAATATTGAAATGGTTTAGATACGAATTGAATCATATATGTTTCTAATGTGCGTTGTTATATATACGATCATTGTTACAAGTTCATTTTATGAAAGTTTACTAACTGATTAGTTGTACATGACGTTATGCATTAGTTATCTCAGCATATACCAAAGAATGCCAAATTGGCTTGTTATCATGTTAAATGTTTAGTTTATTGATTGCCAAGGTAAGTTAAGTAAATTTCATATGAACTTACTAAGCATTCATTATGCTGACCCCTGTTGTTTTCCCTTCCCTTGTATATTTCACCTTGCAGAACATGTCAAGCGGATCGTTCGAAGCTCACATTATCCTATTTCTGAATCGATAGCTTTTAATCATTTTAAGTCTGAATTTGTGGCATGTACATAGGTTTTTTACAAATGCTACCTTTGAATGTTGTATATAGTATAAACTTACCTAATGCATGATTTTGGTAATGTTAATGCCTTGTTGAAATGGTATGATTTAGTAAATGGTTTGAAATGTGTATGTGGTAATTGAATTAGCATATTTGGGTATGAATTGGTAGTGACAAGTTGGTATTTGGATGATTGATTGATATACATATTTGTGAACTAGTTGTTGGATTTGCATATGGTTTAAAATGCATGAATCGGCATTTGGGATGCCTAGATGAATGGTTGTATTTTGATTAGGATGTTAAGACATGTAGGGCACATAAATTAACATGTTTTGGAATGGTTTGGTATTGGCAAATGATATGTGTTTGGATTGTTGATTGAAATGCATGCCATGGAAATGAAATACCTAAGCTTAATTGGTGAGTTTGATTTGAATATCTTGTAAGGAAGTTAAGTTGAATGTTTAAGCTTATTTGGTATGAAATCGAACATGTTTTGGATCTTTTGCATTTGGTGTTTGGTGTATGTAATGTTAGGTATGGTTGGAATCATCGAAATTGTAACATCCTCGTTATGCATCAGAGTTAGGAGTAGTGCTACGTTGGGTTAGGAATATTAGAAAATTTGGAAACGGATTAAATAGGAATTTTTTAGTGTTAGTGTACAAAATAATTAGACTCGATAGGGAATTAAAAATACTTTTGAGACAAGAATATTAATTCGGAATGTTTACTTAGTTGTAAGAGAATGGAAAGTATTTGGGCTAAATATGTTAAATGGTAATTGGTGGGCTAAATTGGTAATTATCATTTTGTGATTAAAATAATAGGATATTTTTATAGAATGGTATAGAAAAAAGATCATCCCATTATTATCTTCAATCCACGCCATTTTCATATTTCACCTATTTCAACTTTTAATTTTATTACAATTATGTCCTTCTACCATTTTAAAGCCTTTCCAAGCTCAATTTCTTCAATTTCTTTCATGATTTCTTAGTAAAGTCAATAGAGAAGCCTATTAGCCTCTTTAGTTTCATGAAAAAAATCAATAGTTATCTTAGAGGTGAGAGAAAATAAGAATTAGGCTTTGATTTCAAGTGATTAAGGTAAGGATAATAGGTTTCTACATGAAATTCATGTTAGTTTCATTGAAATAGCATAGACATGTTAATTGGTTGTGATTTTGACAAGTAGATGTTATATGTTTTGATATGTAAATGAAGAAAAAAGGAAGAAAAGTGAATGAGTGATTGAAGAAAAAGGAAAGGAAGTTGCCAAACAGTAGTAGAAGAAGAAGAAGAAAATATTTTAGTCAAGCTCTAATTGTAAGTGCTCAAGAATTATTCTCTAATTAATTTTATTTTAGGTATAAATCATGTTAAATTAATTGATTCTATTGTGAACATGTTGTTATTATGTATGAACTTTAGTAGTGAAAAGTGATAAGTTTGATTTAAATTTTAATTGTGTTATGAAATTGATTTAGTGTATTAAAGTAGTAAAAAGGGATTAAATTGTAAATTTAGCTAAATAAGTCATGTGGATTTTGAGTGTTGAAATGAAAAAGTAATTGACTTATGAAGAAGTAATGATGATGTGAAAAATGATTGTATGGTAAAACTATTAGTTATATTGAATTCATGGTAACAAGGACTAAATTGAGGTAAAATGGAAAGTTTGAATTGTATTTTATGGATTGAATGAATGCAACGGCATAAAAGCATTAGATCCCTTGTAGATGAAGTGTGAACTATTAGGATATGAATGGCATTCCATTTGGAAGAATGATGTGTGCGACTGAGACTAATCACTTCAGTGTGAAATTGTAACTGAGCACTTCGGTGCAATATTGAGACTATGCACTTTGGTGCAATACTGCAACTGTTCTGAATATCCTATGTGTTCTATTTAGTCTACATTGGGCTGTAAAAAGAAGCATGGTAAGAAAAAGTTTAATGGGATGGTAAGTAATTCATGAAATATTATGTATTTATTTATATATATATGTAATGGTATTGGATTAGAAAGGTACATCTCTAAATATATAAATATATTGTTAGAATTAAGTGACCCGAATCCTTATTTAAATAAAATACAATGGTAAAATAAAATAAAAGAAGAATCCCTATAGAACTACACTTCTTTTATTTTATTTTAAATAAGGTTTTTAAACCTTATTAAACTCCATCTATTTGATATTGATTAGAATAAGGTGTTTCAATCTTACTACACTCCTATTAGAATATGGTTTTACAAGCCTATAAATAGATATAGTCTATTCCTCTTGTAATGATTCGAATTCGGCATAGTGAATTTTCTTCTCCTCTGCTCGTGGTTTCTTTCCCGAAAGGGTTTCCACGTAAAATCTGTGTGTTCTTTAATTTTTATTTCTCTTTTCTTTGCAATATATTGTCATTATCGACGTTATATTTTTAACAAATTGGTATCAGAGCTTTCGGGTTTTTCATCTCGATCACGGTAATGGGGTCTTTGAAGTATGAAATTTCGCTGTTGGATCGCAACACTAGATTCGTGTTGTGGCAGATAAAGATGCAGGCAGTTCTTGCACAGATGGATTTAGAGGAAGCCCTGCTAGGGGTAGATAAGATGCCTTCGACATTGACGGAGGAAGAGAAGAAGTGCAAAGATCGAAAGGCGTTAACACAGTTACATCTACATTTGTCTAATGAAATTTTGCAAGATGTGATGAAGGAGAAGACTGCCACTGCATTATGGAAGAGGCTAGAAAAAATATGTATGTCGAAAACTCTAACCAGCAAGTTGCATATGAATCAACGTCTTTATGCTCATCGTTTGGAGGAAGGTGCGTCTGTGCACAAACACTTAACAGTGTTTAAAGAAATTCTCTCAAACTTGGAGGCCATGGAGGTTCAGTATGATAAAGAAGATCTAGGGTTGATTCTACTTTGTTCGTTGCCCCCGTCTTATTCAACCTTCAGAGACACGATTTTATATAGCCGCGAGTCTCTCACAGTTAATGAGGTTTATGATTCTTTGACCTCTTATGATAAGATGAAACATCTTGTGGTTAAACTCGACTCTCAGGGAGAGGGTCTCATTGTTCGTGGAAGACAAGATCGGAATGCTGATGATTATCGTGAAAGGACACAGGAACAGAATCCTCGCGGTAAATCTAAGGGTAGATCGAAGTCTTCAAACAGAGGTAAAACTTGTAACTTCTGCAAGAAGAAAGGGCACATTAAATCTGAGTGCTATAAGATACAGAACAAGATTAAAAGGGAGGCTGCGAATCAAAAGGAAAAACAACCAGAAAATTCCAGTGAAGCTGATGTTGTAGAAGACTATAGCAATGGTGAACTTCTTGTCGCTTCTGTCAACAATTCTAAAGTGAGCGAGGAGTGGATACTTGATTCAGGCTGCACCTTCCACATGAGTCCCAATCGGGATTGGTTTACAACTTACGAAACAATGTCTGAAGGTGTTGTTTTGATGGGAAATAATGCTTCGTGTAAAATCGCAGGTGATGAAACAATTAAAGTTAAGATGTTTGATGGAGTTGTCAGAACAATTAGTGACGTACGGCATATTCCAGAATTGAAGAGAAACTTAATTTCATTGAGTACTCTTGATTCAAGAGGGTACAAATACACAGCTGAAAGTGGGATTTTGAAGATTTCTAAAGGTTCCCTCGTTGTGATGAAAGGCGCGAGAAAGACCGCCAAGTTATATGTTTCTGAGGCTCTCATCATTATTGGTGATGCAAATTGTCGCTTCCTCTTCCTTGTCGGATGATGATATTACTAAACTTTGGCATATGCGCCTAAGGCATATGAGTGAGAATGGCATGGCGTAATTGAGCAAAGAGGACTTCTTGATGGGCAAGGAACTTGCAAACCTGAAGTTCTGTGAGAGCACTGCGTTTTTGGGAAGCAAAGAGAGTTTGATTCACCGGAGGAATCCATAACACGAAGGAACGTTGGAGTATATTCTTTCTCGATCATGTGGGGCCATCAAGAGTGCCTTCAAGAGGTGGAGCTAATTATATGCTAACTTTTATTGATGATTTTTCCGAAAAGTTTGGGCATTCTTCCCGGCGAGAAAAGTGATGTGTTTTCCGCATTTAAGTCTTGGAAAACTATGATTAAAAAATAGACGGAAAACAAATAAAATACCTCATATGATAATGGCTTAGAGTTTTGTTCTGATGAGTTTAGTAAACTGTGCAAGTCAGAAGGGATCGTGAGACACTTGACAGTTCTTCATACTCTACAACAAAACGGCGTTGCAGAACGAATGAACAGAACGATCATAGAGAAAGTTCAATGTATGTTGTCAAATGCCAACTTACCAAAGTCGTTTTGGTCGAAGCAAACCTCTCTCGCATGTTTTTGATCAACTGATCTCCATCCATTGCCATTGAGAAAAAGACTCCACAAGAGGTATGGTCTGGTAATCCTGCTAATTATTCTAATTTAAAGATCTTTAGGTGTCCTGCGTATGCTCATGATGATAATGGAAAATTGGAAACGAGATCCATTAAATGTGTTTTTCTTGGTTATAAAGCTGGTGTAAAAAGGTATAAGTTATGGTGTCCTGAAAATAGAAAAGTTGTGATTAGCAGAGATGTTGTTTTTGATGAAACTGCTATGCTACCTAACTTATCTCTTAAAGACACTTCCAATAAAGAAAATCAAAAGTAGGTGGAGCATCAGATTAATACAGAGTCGACTCTTCAAGCCAGTACAAAAATTGAGAATAGAGTTGCTTCTTCACCACAATACTCTATCGCCAAAAATAGAACTAGAAGAGAAATTAAACCTCCAAAGAAGTATGCCGAGGCTGATCTAGTTGCTTATGCTTTAAATGTGGCCAAAAATATAGATGCAAACCAAGAGCCGTCTAATTATTCTGAGGCGGTTAGCTGTGAAGACTCAGAAAAGTGGATGTTTGCTATGCAAGAGGAGATGGAATCACTCCATAAAAACAGAACATGGGATCTTGTGAAACTTCCTAAAGGTAAAAAGGTTGTTCACTGTAAATAGATGTTTAAAAAGAAAGAAGGGACTTCAGGAGTTGAAGAACCCAGATATAAAGCAAGGCTTGTTACAAAAGGTTACAGTCAAATTCCAGGAGTGGACTTCACAGATGTGTTCTCCCCAGTTGTGAAGCATAGTTCGATTCGAGCTTTGCTTGGTATTGTGGCCATGCATGATTTGGAGCTTGAGCAGTTAGATGTAAAAATTGCATTTTTGCATGGAGAACTTGAGGAAGATATTTACATGCAATAACCAAAGGGTTTTACAGTCTCAGAAAAAGAGGACTATGTTTGCTTGCTGAAAAAGTCCCTTTGCGGTTTGAAACAGTTACCAAGATAGTGGTACAAGAGTTTTGATTCTTTTATGACTTCTCATGATTTTAAAAGAATTAGTTTTGATAGCTGTGTTTACTTTAAGAAAAACAGTGATGGTTCTTTTGTGTATCTACTTCTTTATGTTGATGACATGTTGATAGCAGCAAAAGATAAAGGAGAGATAAGAAAGGTCAAAGCCCAACTAAGTGAAGAATTTGAGATGAAAGATTTGGGACCAGCAAAGAAGATACTTGGTATGGAGATTCTTAGAGATAGAAAAGCAAGTAAATTGTACCTAAGTCAGAAGGGGTATATTGAGAAAGTTCTTTGCAGGTTCAATATGCAGAGTGCTAAGCCTGTTAGTACTCCTTTAGTAGCCCATTTCAGACTTTCATCGGCTTTGTCTCCACAATTAGATGATGAGATTGAGTACATGTCACATGTTCCATACTCTAGTGCAGTGGGATATCTCATGTATGCTATGGTTTGTTCACGTCCAGATTTATCATATGCAGTCAGTGCAATTAGCAGATACATGGCGAATCCCTTAAAGAAAGAACACCGAAGCGATTCAGGTGGATTTTAAGATACTTACGAGGTACTACTGATGTTTGCTTATAGTTTGGAAGAACGAGAGATGGAGTCATTGGGTATGTTGATGCTGATTTTGCTAGAGACCTTGATAGAAGAAGATCTCTCACTGGTTATGTCTTTACAATCGGAGGTTGTGCAATCAGTTGGAAAGCTACTTTGCAAACTACAGTCGCTTTGTCTACCACTGAAGCTGAGTACATGGCGATTACTGAGGCTTGTAAAGAAGCTATTTGGTTGAAGGGACTCTTTAGTGAGCTCAATGAAGACCTTCAAATTAGCACAGTATTTGTGACAGTCAGAGTGCCATCTTCCTTACAAAAGATCAAATGTTTCATGAGAGAACAAAACACATTGATGTTCGGTATCATTTTGTTCGTGATATTATTGCTCGTGGTGATATTGTTGTGAGCAAAATTAGTACTCATGAAAATCCTGCAGATATGATGACTAAGTCACTTCCTATAACCAAGTTTGAGCATTGCTTAGACTTGGTTGGTGTTCATTGTTGAAGTTAAACCCTTAAGGGGTTTTATGGAAGAGGTGGGGAACTTGTTCGATGAGAGTTCGCGATGAAGAACTTGTTCATTGAGAATTCGTGTCAAGGTGGAGATTGTTAGAATTAAGTGACCAAATCCTTATTTAAATAAAATACAATGGTAAAATAAAATAAAAGAAGAATCCCTATAGAACTACACTTCTTTTATTTTATTTTAAATAAGGTTTTTTAAACCTTATTAAACTTCATCTATTTGATATTGATTAGAATAAGGTGTTTCAATCTTACTAAACTTCTATTAGAATATGATTTTACAAGCCTATAAATAGACATAGTCTATTCCTCTTGTAATGATTCGAATTCGACATAGTGAATTTTCTTCTCCTCTGCCCGTGGTTTTTTTCCCGAAAGGGTTTCCACGTAAAATCTGTGTGTTCTTTAATTTTTATTTCTCTTTTCTTTGTGATATATTTTCATTACCGACGTTATATTTTTAATATATATAAATTGATGTTAGTTGATCCTTAAATGATGAGTTTAGTTCTTGTAGTATTTACTAAGCTGTCACAAGCTTAATACATTTTCTTCTCAACACGTAGGTAGAAGCTAGGCTCAAAGTGCTGGTCTGAAGGTCGAGGTCGACTCATCTCATCACATCACATCCTCGAGCTTTAAAGATTACAGTTCAGACATTTTGGTTTTTAGATATGGCATGTACATAGGTAGAATTAAGAGTAAATGAGATGCTTTGATGGATCAAATTGAAGGACTTGAATTTTTTTATAGTTTTATAAACTTAATCGTAATGAACTCATTTTGATGAATTATTGGATTATTGAAACTATAGTTGAGTTTATATGCCTGAATTGTGATCTGAACAAGTTAAATTGTGAGTTTTGATCAAAGAATTGGATTGGTTAAAATTGTGTGGATTGCTCAGGTAAATTTTCCCTTAAATTTCCAAAACGTCTAACTGTAAAATAGTATTGATACTTTGGTTAAGGTATCGATACTTTGTTAACAAGTATCGAAACTTTTTTATCTTTGCTAATTTTTTTCAAAACATCGAAGCTCAATCTGGTATCGATACCAGGTAGGGTATCGATACTTTAACCCTAGGAACAAGATGAAATTCTTTTCTAACCGAAAAGTTTAGTAAACTTTATAATTCAATCCCTATTCGACCCTAAACAGTTTAGAAAACTATTATAAACCATATAGAGCTCGAAAATGATTATGAGGTATATAGGAAATACATATTGACCCAATTCTGATTAGGCAAATGTTTAAAAATATATTAAATTTGACATTTTATTGATCCGAAAACAAATGTAACATTTTAATACCTTGACACGACGATATTATCGAGTATAGGGGTTTTACAAAAATAAATGCCAAATGGTTCATTTTTACCGATAATAAAGTCCTTGTCCGAACGACCATTCTTCTTCGTCACAACATCGATCGACAATAAGTGACATCGAGTGGCTTGACGTCGTGACATGACAATACGTCACGACGTCAACCCTAAAAATTTAAAACTTTACAATATGGTCCTATTTTAAGCTTGGGTCAATAAAAGAGCTTTCGTAAGCTCTACTAAGGCTTGGCTTTGATTGTGTAACTTAATATAAATGAGTTTAATACTTAATTGTATGTTTGAATGAATTTTACTGTATATTTGACGGTAGTTACTCCGGCAACAAATGTAGCATCCTATAGCTCGAACTTGGAGATCAGTTCGGGTGAAGAGTGTTACATTTAGTGGTATCAGAGCTAAGATTGAGTGGATTCTAGGACTAAAACGTAATGCGTATTAAGCCTAGAAGTACATGCCACAATAATTTGCAATAGTGTGATGCCTTCTGATCCAAATTGACTCTATTTTCATATAGATAAACCATGTTGGTCAAATCTAACTGTGTCGTATCAGATGAAGCCAATAGCAACGTTCTTGCTTTCAATCAGGGAGCTATTAATAGTCTACCTGATCCGCAAGGGCTTGAGAACGAGGCAAGATATACATTTTTCCAGATGATGAACCAGTGGTTAACTTAGTTCGTGGGTGCTACCCTTTCAACTCCATAATCCCAAATGCACCCTCCTCTCTCGATTGTGCCTCCTGTGGCACCCCCTCGTCCTCAAATTCCTAATTTGGTAATTTTTAATCGACCTCTGATTGATAAAATTCGTAAATGTAGGGAAAAAATTTTCAAGGCTATAAAGATGACGATCCAGCGGGAGCTGAGTATTGCCTAGAAAATATTTTGAGGGTTCTAGATGAATTGATGTGTACCCTAGAGGACTGTTTGAAATATGTTGTATCTCTATTGAGAGAGGAAGCATACCCATGGTGGACGACTCTAATATATGTAATTCCGAAAGACCAAGTAAATTGAGATTTCTTCCAAATCGAGTTCAGAAAGATATATGTCAGCCAATTGTATCTAGAAAAGAAAAAAGAGAGAATTTATGGAACTAAAATAGGGAGACATGTCTATGGCTGAGTATGAATGAGAATTCATTCGTCTCAGTAAGTATACCAGAGAGATTATGCCTACCGAAGTTGAAATGTGTACCCATTTTGAGTGGGGACTGAATGAAGATTACGTATGCTGGTGGGAGCCCTGGAATTAAAAGAGTCTATTGTTCTATCTGAGAGGGCTCAGGAAATAGAGGACATGCATAACTAGATGAAGCAAGACAAATACAAGATTTTACATTCCAAAATATGGATTAAGACCATATCTTTTCCGACTCTTACATCTAAAAATTTGAGAGATGTTCAAAGTTGATTCTCTACTCCATTAGAGATTTTCAGAAAATATGGACCGAGTTCGAATACTATGCGATTGCAGACTACATCAGTAGCCTATGGACATTATGGAAGAATTCACGAGGGTGAATGTAGACTGAAAAGTGGAGCCTATTTTCTGTGTGGCTCTAAAAACCATTTGAGACGAGATTTCCCAAATAGGCCAGATTAAAGCAAAGAACAGAGTGTAAGGCTAGTGTCAACTCTAACAAGGGGTAGAAGACCGGGAACTGGTAGTAATGTTAGAACCAACTGAGGCGGAACCAAAGATATGATAGTGAGATCTGAAGCTTGTTCACCTACGAGAGCTTATACTATACGAGCCAGAGAAGAAGCTGATACTCTTGATGTCATATCTGGTACATTTTTTCATTTCGATGTTATTGTACATGCTTTGATTGATCTTGAATCAACACAATCTTTCATATGCACCGCATTAGTAACTGAAAGAAATACGTCAGTAGAGTTGATCGAATTCAATGTTAGAGTAACAAACCCGTTAGGTCATTGTGTCATTGTTAATAAAATATCTAAAGACTGTCAACTGAGAATTCAGACTCATGAGTTTCCAGCTAATTTGATGTTGTTGTCGTTTGGCGAGTTTGATATTATTCTCGATATGGACTGGTTAACTCTACATGATGTTGTAGTCAACTTTAGACAGAAAAGAATATTGATGAGATGTAAAAATGGTGAACTGGTAAATGTTAGGGCAGACAGATCTGATTGTTTGACAAATATATTATCAGTAATGACTGCTTGAGAACTAATAAAAAGATTGTGAAGCGTATCTATCCTATATTTTGGATACTAGAGTGCCGGAGTAAAAAATAGAACAAGTTCCGACAGTTCAAGAATTCACTGATGTGTTTCCTAAAGAATTGTCAGGGTTACTACTTGAGACAGAGGTTTAAATTGTTATTGATATAACACCAGGAACTGCTCTGATCTCTATTGAACCGTATAGAATGACTTCGACAGAATTGAAAGACTTGAAGGCACAATTGCAAGAATTATTAGACTGAGGACTTGTTTGATCGAATGTATCACCTTGGGATGCTCCAGTGTTATTTGTGAAAAAGAAAAACAAAACCCTGAGATTGTGTATTGATTACCGAAAACTGAATAAAGTGACTATAAAGAACAAGTATCCACTTCCACGTATTGATGATTAGTTTGATTAGCTGAAAGAAGCAACCGTGTTTTCTATGATTAATCTTTGATCCAGTTATTATCAACTCAAACTCAAAGAGCCAGATGTGTCAAAAACCACTTTCCGAACTCGATACAAATATTATGAATTTCTGGTAATTTTGTTTGGGCTAACTAATGCCCCAGCAACTTTTATGGATCTGGTGAATAGAATTTTTCAATCATATTTGGATAGATTTGTTATTGTGTTCATAGATGATATTTTTATTTACTCGAAGAATGAAAATGATCATGATTAGATCTAAGAATTGTGCTACAAACCTTGCGAGAGAAACAATTGTATGTAAAATTTAAAAAATGTGAGTTTTGACTACGAGAAGTGGGATTTTTGGGCCACGTGATACCAGCTAAAGGTATCTAAGTTTATCCAAATAAAATTTCAGCAATTGTGAACTGGAAAAGTCCGAGGAATGTCATAGAGGTATGAAGTTTTTTGGGACAAGCTGAAAATTATTCCAAGTGATTTTTGATGTAATAGCTTAAGGTATCACATCTAGACAACACACATCCATATCACTCTCATTCCAAATAAGCCAATGCCACCTGCAAAGCCAATTCCGTCAACAATTATCCATTTAGAAAATCTAATATGGCTTATCATATTATCATATAGAACTCTACTAATTCACGTTTCTAACATATATATGATGGTTGGAATATGCAAACGTACTAAATCTCTTATAGACAGTAAAAAAACATGCACTACCTACTCCATTACATTCCAAAACAGATTCTTCACAGTAAAGTTAAAAAAGAATAAATGAAAACACAACTAACAAGCATCAGACATAGCCTTACCATCCTTCACAGGGATAGTGAGAAACTTATCCATAGAGTCTTGATGGTTTGGATGATGAGAAAAGTTGAGAGGGGTAAAATAAACGGTGAGGAAGGAAAAGTTAGGATCTTTTATGGTTTTTCTTGTTTTGGCATCTCCATTTCTTCTCTTCTTTTTCTTTTACTGTTTTGTTTGGTTCTTAAATTGGGTTTCCATCATGGCTAGTTAATCGCCACGCCAAACTAGTTAATGTGCCACGTCACCTATCTCGTTAGGCCTGTAACAGAAAATGTTAGTGGGTGACTGATTTGTCACTTTTCAATAACGTTAGTGACTGGTTTGTTAGTTTTCTAAAGTTTAGTGACTGAGTTGAAAGTTTAGTGACTATTTTGTTATTTTATCAAAGTTGAGCGATTGTTGGTTTAGTTTACCCTAAGATGTATTCAAACTCATTTGAAATGCCCATATGATTCTTTTCACAGTTCCACTAGTTCCAAAAAAGTTTTGTAACACCTTATACCTGACCCGATTTACCGGATCCAAATATAAGATACCACAATACTTTCATACTTAACAAAATTTTACAATTTGTGAAAACCATGCTGAATGTACCTTTTATTTATTTAAAATTCTTTTTAAGACAAAAAGTTTGAATGAAACGTTTATCGTTTGTCACAAACTCTCAAAGGTAGTATAAAGCCTTACAACATAAATGTTTGATAAGTCAAACATACTCGTAGCGTGCATTACTATTTGTCATTTGAAAACATGTTTCTAAAAAGTTCCTCTGTATGCATAACATCGCCCTACGATCAGCCACCTCGGTGCATTTCTGGCTTGGTCCCTTCGGGCAGGTTGGTTCAACTCAAAAACTGCATTACAAATAAACGTCTGTAAGTTCAATAAAACTTACTGAATCTTAAACATTATTACCTTTAATCGATGTCGTTGAGTTTCCCTTAAATTAAGAATTTTACACTTTCTTTTAGACTTTTTAGGATGCTTTTCTAATTCCTGACGGATAATTATGTGCCAACCTCCAACTTGACCACCTTGTACATGCTCCACTAGATTGGCGGATCACAAACTACACAATTTATAATTGATCTTATTCCACACCTATTTTGAAGATAGAAGTTGGATGAAATTCTCATACTGACACTACTCTTGGCGGATTCCTATACTAGCCCTGACGACCATCAGAATACCAGGTACAACGTATCTTTGGGTATATTCAAAAGATGATCCCATTTCAAGGAACATAATATTCTTGATCATCCAAAAGAAATCCCAAATGACTTCGACACATACAAGAGAATATCCAGTTTTTGGCGAACACTTACACCACTCATGGTTCCAGGTGCACGAAGCTTTTTGTCCTGGTCGGTCACAATGGTGGGTTCAACAGTCGGCATACTACCAAGAATTCTTTCAGAAAATGCCTCAAGGATATATCCAGGTATCACCACGAAAGCGGATTCACAACTCGTCAATTAGACATTACAAGATTCATAATGCAGACCTTCCAGAAAACTTGCCACAAGTACTCTTAGATTACTCTTCCGCTGGAGCTTTCTGAATAATACGCCACGAAAGCTTTTTCAGAAAATTCACCACAAGGGTTTTACAAATAGTTCACCACAAAGGCTTTATAGATAATATGCCACAAAGGCTTTCCAGGTAACCTGTTGTGTTTAGCGATATGGATTTGCCTAAACTCAACATCATCTAAAGTTTGCCCAAGGACACACAGCAACTATAGAAGACAAATCAGCTCATCTGCCATTTTCAGAATATGCCATGGCCGTGGTCTTTCCACATAATTGTCACACTGGCCTTTTCTAGTATTTACTATCCCGGTGGATCTCGTGTTTATGGTCCCAGTAAACTACATTTCTCATTACTAGCCTTCGTGTTTATTGTCTCGACGGACGTCATCAAGGTACCACCTCAGGGGTCCGTTATCGTATCACATATTTTCACGACACTTCGCCCGAACCCCCTTTACCGCCAACATACATTGTCATGCATCACTCAAATAACATAATGAACATGTTTACACAGATTTCATTCATACTCTCAACCAGACCTTATTTTTTAACGCATAATTTTCCATATACGATTACCACACATCGTCATTATCATGCAGTGCAATATACACATCAATACATACGTACAGATGCTTCATAAGTAATCACACAAACAAGCATACATACTACAGTTTCTCAAGAAGACATTCTTATCTAAGTGTACGACGATCATACAAGGGTCACGATATTATTATGCGCAGGAGACGGGTCTAGAGGCTCACCAGAGACTCACTTTAACCTCGACCTGGAGCTTCCATTTCAAATGTTCATCCCAAACCAGTAGCAGTAACTGTTTAAAAGATTATAAGATTTTCATTAGAATCCCTATTACAGACATTTTACTAACATTTCAATCACATGCAACCCTCATGTAGGGTTTTCCACTCATACCTTACTATTCTTACACCTTTTTAACATCCTTACCCAACAACAATCGTAACATGCAGGGCTATAAGTCTTACCAGAAGGTTAAATCATCCATTGATTACACGAGATCTTAGTTCAATCTTAACAAAAAATAAGAAAGTGTTGAGGTTAGAAAGAAGAACCTGATCATTAAGAAAAACCATCTAAAATATCCCCCCTCTCATAAATATATTTTCGGTCCCTGATACACTATAATTTACACATATTTTAACCCCATGCTTGGATTAATTTTGGATGAATATTCATTAGATTTGATGAATTTGATGCTCCTAATCCTTTAATTTCATGTTTTATACTTAGGAGAGCATCGAAGGTTGAAAAGAACAAGAAACGGGCCAAAAATAGACCAAATGGGCCAAAGTAGGAAATCAACACGGCCTGGAGGTAGCCACACGACCGTGCCCCTTTAGCAGGCTCGACCACGGCCTGAATTCGAATCACACGAGCGTGTTGCACGGGCGTGTCCCTGCCGTGAAAAAAAAGGAATTTCACTCGGATTAAGATACTTAGAGGCGAAGAAACACATTTCGAAGCCTATATAAACACCCTAAGTATAACCTAAAAGGTGTTTTTTTGTCAGGGGGCGTCCAGCTAGGCCAAGGAGTCAAGCCGGAGAGGTCAAAATTGTGGGATTTACTCGAAGAAAGCCAGTTGATTCATCCCAAGAAGCTAAAATCATACTTAAGACGGCGGATCTCTCCTTGAATTCCTTCAGGGGGTTTTAGGGTTTTCTTATGTTTTGTTTTATCTTTTCTTCTGAGATGTATTCTTTTATGATTATGAACTAAACCCCTCAGATACCTGAGGGGGATGAAATGTAACATCCTGAATAGGGCCTATGCATTTTCAGTTTAATTGTACGAAATGTCAAGTCTCAAGTACTATGAATAAATTTTTGAATATTTTGGAAACCTAGAAATGCATGGAAATGGAAATGAACATTTTGGAAATTGAACATTTTGGAAACTCAACATTTTGAAACTCGAACATTTCTCGAAACTGAAATGTAAGAAAATGGTCAAGAAACAGAGCCGATCGAAAATTTTAGGAAACTTAGAAATGATGCCGAAATGTCAAATTTTAAAGTTCAAAATAGGAAATAAGGGCTAGAGGGCCTTAAAAGAAAAAGTTGGAGAAGTTTGACACACAAACAGGCTTGGAAAAGTGGCACGAAGATGCCACTTAGGGCCTAAGGAAGTGGCGTCACATGCGAGGAAATAGGCCTGAGTTCGAGTCACTTGAGAAGCAAATAAATAAGTTTTATTTTTGCTTCCGAAAATTTGAGGTGGACGGCATGGGTTTCTAGAAAAGGAAGAGTTTTATTTGCATAAATATGTGAATAATAAGTGATAAATAAAGGATTTTCTTTTAAGAAAATTGAGGAGATAATTGATGGATTAAAGGCTTTTATCTTTTAAATAAAAGAGATAATATTATCAAAAGAGGAGTGGTGGCCAAGTAAGGGACTCCTAGGCTGATAATTTCGGCTATAAAAGGAGGCGAGAGGCTACTCATCAACTTTTGCTTTCCCTTCCTCTCGTGCCAAATTTTCCTAGCTCTCTCCCCTCTCTCTGCGAATTTTTCTTTAAGCAAAATCCATCTCCTCTTCTTCTATTTTCTTCTCTGTTTCTCTGTCAAAGCCGAATCTTTGTTGATTCTAAGTAAAGGAGCAATCAACTACGACATCTAAAGGGGTCTACAATCATCGAATATAAGGATCAAGGATCTAAGGTAAGATAAATTTATTTGATTAAAGGTTATGATGCATATGTTA
This sequence comes from Gossypium sturtianum, assembly GCA_025698515.1. NCBI lineage: Eukaryota > Viridiplantae > Streptophyta > Magnoliopsida > Malvales > Malvaceae > Gossypium > Gossypium sturtianum. The sequence continues at coordinate 31,976,214 of CM046954.1, forward strand.
GATTAAATCTAACATGAAGATTTCGGCAGCATATATAGGGCAAGGAATCCTCTTGATTTGGAAAGCGTAAGGTAAGTACATAGATCTAATCGGCCAAGGCTTATTTTTGGTATTTAGAATTATTTTCATTGATCCAAAAGTCGAAATCGACAAAATTACATGATTTAGTGTTAGCCGATTTCAAGGAAAAGGGATACTAGTAATTTTTGGGAACTTGATCAATCCAATCGGCAAACAAGGTAAGTATTAGTAATACCATTCCTATTGGGATTTGGTTTTAAAATCGAAAAGGTTATTAATATGTTTTTGTATGATGGGCCGAATATAGGAATTAACAGATCTAAACTTTAGATCGGTAGATCGCTTCTTCGGGATTTCAAGGAATCTATTAAGCCAATCAGTGTGTACTCACACTAACTTTCAATATATCATATGGCAATTATTTTAATATATGAATATGCATAAGAATGTGAATGTGGCTAAGTACCACAAATGTGGTAAGAGTACCTGTGCACGCTTTCCTACTTTCGATAGGATTACGAATATGTTATATTGTTAACATGTGAATAATGAGAAATTAAGTATGTTATGCATGATATAAAAAAATTATGGGGCATTCGGGATATATGAGAAAGGGGAAGAAGGTGTTGACTTCGGTCTCACCAACGGAATATGGTGACTACGGTCACAAAATTTGAATATGGTAACTTTGTTACATTATCTCGAATTTGGTAACTTCGTTACATTATTTGAATATGGTGTCTAATGACACAAATTATATGGGCGATGAGCACGTCGACTGCAGCGACTGCCTTCGATGGTGTGTAGCGGATGGAGGGTTGACTTAGTAGTCCCCACGGTGTGACTGGCAGGTACGGGTGGTGTGTAGCGGATGGACCATTAGGCTTGGGTTTGGGTTGCATCATTTATTTTATGTGAACATGAACTTGATACGAACTTATATGCCCGATTTGTTGAAGGTTAATGTTGTGTACACATTGAGTCTCATTGACTCACCCTGTTGTGGGAACTATTTTGAGTGATGAACAAAGGATTTTGACCGGACTCGTAGACCTTGAGGTGGCCATGCATCAATTGAGGAATTTATTTAATTTGGACTTTATTTCTTTTTAGTATCTTTAATTTTATTATTGGGTTTTACTTGATGTAATAAGGCCACAAGGCCCAGGTGGATTTTCTTATTTTTGCTTTATTTTTAATTATTTTGCTACAAACGATTGTTGGATTAAATTTTAACTGAAATATATTTTTATAAACTTTAAAAATTATTTTGTCACCTTAATAAAAATTGGATTTTCCAATAAATCAAATGGGTTCCCAATCTGAGCCCAATCCACAACAACATTTTTCTAAAAAAAAAATTTATGCAAATTTTCTCTAAGTAACAAAGAATTTGAAAACCGGTTTACTTAAGGAACAAACCAGATCCGGTTCAGGCTCGTGGTCCGGGTGTGGGGTGTTTCATGAAACCTAAGACGGATCTTGTTATTGTTTTCTAAACTATATGATAAATACTTGATTTGTTCTTAATTATGTGTTCTTAATTCTTGTTTTGATATTTCAGGATATTGATTCAAGTATTGATGTGCTTAGGCGGAGGAGGAATAGACCACGCCAAGAGTAGATCTAGCATAATTAAGCGGAATTGATCGCAACCCTAGAGATAGGATGACGAAAATCTGCCGGATTAGGGTCAAACCTAATATGGGAGTCCATAGATCGAGTTAATGCAATTCTAGAGGTTTTAATTAGAAAGAGATTTCAATTAATCAACCTAGGGTTAGACGTTAGTAGCCTCGAGAGAGGTATTAATAAAAATTAGGGAATCCTACGGATCAGCTCAAGTGAATAAATCGTCTAGTTCAGAGTTAAATAACAAGTGAAGTCTAGGTGGATTCCTCCTTGGGTATTGTCTTAATCAATTGGTTTTTCCCACAAGTATTTCCCCAATTCATTCTCTTCGTCTTAGCGTCTTTTGCTTAGTAGTTAGTTAATTTTAGATTAAATAACAATTCCCTTAATTCTTAGGCTAAATAATAAGAAGAAAGTCAGTATTAGTACTTTTGGTTCCTTTGGGTTCGGCAATCCGGTCTTGCCACTAAGCTATACTACTATTCGATAGGTGCACTTGCCTCAATCATGGTGATAATTAGTTTCTAGGTTAGATCATTCATTTTATAAATATTAAGACTATCGATACCAACGATCAAGTTTTTGGCGCCGTTGCCGGGGAACCAAAATATTAAGAACGCTCAATTTTTATTACTTTAGCCATTTTTAATTTTTGCAATTTACTTTTATTTTGTTTTTGACATTGCTAATTTTTTTTCTTTTATTTGTTCCTTGCAGGTATCTCTAGTTTATGACTAGAAGGAACCCGACAGGACCCTTAATTTACGATAGTGATATTGAAGGTACCGTTCGCAGAAATCGTAAAGAAATAAGGCAAAGCTTAAATTACATAGAAGAAGAGCAAGAAGATGAAACCAATACTATCGAAGAGATGGCTGATAACAATCCGCTACCACCTGTAGTGGCCGCAAACTCGATGGATCAAAATCCTGCTCCTCGTACTATGTATGATTATGCTAAGCCTAGTTTAACAGGAACTGAGTCAAGTATTGTTAGGCCTGCTATTGCTGCAAATAATTTCGAATTGAAACCTAACACTATACAGATGATACAACAGTTTGTTCAGTTTGATGGTTTGCAGGATGAGGATCCTAACACACACTTAGCGAATTTTCTTGAATTCTGTGATACTTTCAAAATAAATGGCGTTTCTGATGATGCCATTCGTCTTTGGTTATTTCCATTTTCTTTGAGGAATAAAGCCAAACAGTGGTTGAATTCTCTTCCACGAGGATCAATCACTACATGAGAGCAAATGACAGAAAAAATTTTATTAAAATATTTTCCTCTGGCTAAAACGGCTAAGTTGAGGAATGATATCTCTTCTTTTGTGCAGATGGACTTAGAGACACTTTATGATGCATGGGAGAGATACAAAGATCTATTGAGAAGGTGCCCACACCATGGATTACCCTTGTGGCTACAGGTCCAAACCTTTTACAATGGTGTAAACCCTTCAACCAGGCAGTTGATTGATTCAGCCGCCGGCGGAACGCTGAACAACAAAACTCCTGAAGCGGCCTACGAGTTTATAGAAGAGATGTCACTGAATAATTATCAGTGGCAAGTTACAAGGACAAAGCCAACTAAAGCAGCCGAAGTTTTCAACCTCGACGCAGTAACCATGCTATCAAATCAGGTAGAACTTTTAAATAAAGAGATTGATGGTTTACATAATTCTTTACAGATACATCCAGTTATGCAGTGCGATATGAATGGAGGAGGGATGAACAACACAGAATACCCACCTTACAACTCGAGCGCTGAAAACGAGCAAGTTCACTATATGGGTAATAATTCCAGACCTAAAAATAACCCTTATAGTTATACTTATAATCCAGGTTGGAGGAACCACCCCAATTTCTCGTGGGGTAGTCAAAAAAACCAAAGACAATAATTCTACCCACAAGAAAAGAAGCCAAACCTTGAAGAGATGCTGACAAAATTTATAGAAGTGTCAGAAACCCGTTTCCAAAATACCGAAATGATATTGAACAATCAGCAAGTATCGATTCAAGAGCTTAAAGATCAAATTGGACAACTTCTGAAAGGCGACCAGAAAGTTTACCGAAGGAAAAAGAGCAGGTACAGGCAATTACACTAAGAAGTGGAAAGGAGTTAGTTGAAACAAAGAAAAAGATACCAAACGAAACTGATAAGGCAAAAGATGAGGAAGTTGGGAATGCAACACCGGTTTGTGAAGAATGTAAACCACTAATCCCATATCCGACAAAGTTGAAGAAAGACCGATTAGATGCACAATACGGTAAATTTCTTGAACTTTTTAAACAATTACATATTAACTTACCTTTTGTTGAAGCTATTTCGCAGATACCGACATACGCAAAATTCCTAAAAGAGCTCCTAACAAATAAAAGGAAGTTTGAAGAGATATCAACAGTGGAACTCAATAAAGAATGTTCAGCTATCCTCCAAAATAAGCTACCAACCAAATTAAAAGATCCAGGAAGTTTCACTATTCCCTGTTTAATTGGTAGTTTAAATATTAAGAAAACATTAGCTAATCTAGGTGCCAGTATTAATTTAATGCCTTATAAAATGTTTAAGCAACTTGTCTTGGGGAACCAAAATCCACTAGGATGAATATTGAATTAGGTAGCGATCTATTAAATATCCTAGGGAGTTATTGAAGATATTCTGTAAAAGTGGATAAATTTATATTTCTGTTGATTTTGTTGTGCTTGACATGGATGAAGACATTGAAGTACCTTTAATTTTGGGACGCCTTTTTAGCTACTTGCTAGGGTCATTATTGATGTAGGTGATGGAAAACTTGCGCTAAGGGTAGGCGACGAGGAAATTATTTTTCAAATTTACGATGCTATGCGGTATTCCAGAGAACAAGATGATTCCTGTTATTTTATTGATGCCATTGATCATTTTATTAAAGATTCTTTGTAGGAAATCATCCATGACGACACGATGGAACTGTGTCCTACCCAAAGTGAGGGGGAAGATGATGATACCGGTGAGTTGAATACATCTACCTCTAGACAAAAGAAAGAAGAGGGCATTGAAATCAACGACTAACTAAAACAAAAACCCTCTATTGATGAGCCACCGAAATTGGAATTAAAACAGTTGCCAGATCACTTAGAATATGCATTTCTCGGGGATAATTCTACTCTACCAGTAATTATCTCTTCAGAACTGGAACCCAAAGAGAAAGACGAGTTGCTACAGGTACTAAAGGAACATAAAAGAGCCATAGCTTGGAAAATTTCTGACATTAAAGGAATAAGCCCATCGTTTTGCACCCATAAAATTTTAATGGAGGATGAGTATAAACCATGTGTGCAACCTCAAAGACGCATCAATCCCAACATGAAAGAAGTTGTTAAAGCTGAGGTAATTAAACTTCTAGATGCTGGAATAATTTATCCTATTTACGATAAGATTTACTTGGGTAAGTCCTGTGCGTGTCGCTCCAAAGAAAGGAGGCATAACTATTGTAGCTAACTAAAAGAATGAATTAATTCCTACAAGAACGATCCACGAGTTGGAGAGTCTCAGTATTGACTATAGAAAGTTGAACGATGCCACCGAAAAGACCACTTTCCTTTGCCATTTATTGATCAAATGTTAGAAAGATTATCTGGGCATATGTATTATTGCTTCCTAGATGGACTCTCCGGCTACTTCCAATTCCAATAGCCCCTGAGGATCAAGAAAAGACAACATTTACATGTCCATACTGATGCGTTTGCTTATCGTAGAATGCCTTTTGGATTATGTAATGCTCACTGCTACTTTTAGTGTTGCATGTTTGGCCATCTTCGACGAACTTGTGGAAGACATTATGGAGGTATTTATGGACGACTTTTCAATATTCGGTAATTCATTCTATCTTTGCCTTAAAAACTTAAAACGGGTTCTAATGAGATGTGAGGAAATGAACCTTGTTTTAAATTGGGAAAAATGTCACTTTATGGTTCGAGAAGGGATTGTGTTAGAACATAAAATTTCTAGTAAAGGAATTGAGGTAGACAAAGCAAAGGTCGAAACCATAGAAAAATTACCTCCTCCTAGTTCAGTTAAGGCTATTAGAAGCTTTTTAGGACATGCTGGATTTTATAGAAGATTTATTAAGGACTTTTCTAAAATAGCTAAGCCTTTAACAAAATTGCTAGAAAAAGACGTACCTTTCAATTTTGATCAGGAATATTTAGATGCATTTAAAATCCTCAAAGATAAATTAATAAATGCTCCAATTATAATTGCACCTGATTGGAATTTACCCTTTGAACTAATGAGTAATGCGAGTGATTTTGTAGTAGGTGCGCTTTTGGGACAATGAAGAGACAAGCACTTTCAAATAGATCTATTACGCTAGCAAGACATTAACGGCTGCACAAGAAAATTACACCACCACAAAAAAAGAATTGCTAGCTGTGGTTTTTGCATTTGATAAATTTAGACAATATTTGATACTATCTAAAGTTATCGTTTACACTAACCATTCAGCTCTTCATTATCTTTTGACTAAATCTGATGCAAAACCTCGACTAATAAGATGGATTTTACTCTTACAGGAATTTGATTTGGAAATTCAAGATAAGAAAGGAGCTGAAAATCTTGCAGCAGATCATCTTTCTAGGCTTAAAAATCCACATATCAAAGAACTCAACGAGAGTGAGATAAACGACTCGTTTCCTGAAGAACAACTCTTTTCCATAACCAACTCTGAGGTACCTTGGTTTGCAGATATTGCAAATTATTTAGCTCATAACATCCTACCAAAAAGGTTAACACATCATCAAAAGAAGCGATTCTTTTTCGATGTGAAAAACTATTTTGGGAGGACCCTTTCTTTCTCGTATATGCGAGATCAAGTAATTCGGAGATGTGTTACAAAGGCGGAAGCAAGTAAAATCCTAAAAAATTGCCACTCAGGACCTTCGGGAGGACATTACAGCGGGATTAAGACAGCACATAAAACGCTCGAATCAGGTTTTTATTGGCCAACTCTATTTAAAGATGCCAACAGGTATGTTGTTTCATGTGATAAATGCCAAAGAACAGGTAATATCTCTAAACGCGATGAGATGCCTCAAACGTATATACTAGCATGCGAAATATTCGATGTATGGGGTATTGATTTTATGGGTCCATTTCCTAGTTTATTTGGAAATAAATACATCTTAGTAGCAGTAGATTACATGTCAAAATGGGTGGAAGCTCAAGCTTTACCTACTAACGATGCTAGGGTAGTAGCGAGGTTATTTAAGAAACTCTTCTCTCGATTCGGAGCACCCAGAGCAATTATTAGTGATAGGGGTACTCACTTTTGTAATACTCAATTTAATAAAGTCTTAAAAAATATGGAGTACACCACAGGACAGCTACCCTTTATCATCCTCAAACCAGTGGACAAGTGGAAGTAGTAAATCGAGAACTTAAGCGTATTTTAGAGAAAACAGTAGAATCAAATAGAAAAGATTGGGCATTAAAAGTCTACGATGCTTTATGGGCCTATAGAAAAGCGTTTAAAACCCCCATAGGAACATCCCTATACAAACTTGTCTACGAAAAAAGTTGTCATCTACCATTTGAGTTAGAGCACAAAGCTTTTTGGGCTATAAAATTCTTAAACTATGATCTTAAAATTGCAGGGGAGAAGAGGATGATGCAGTTGAATGAGCTAGATGAATGGCCAGCTAATGCCTATGAGAACTCACGACTATATAAGGAGGCAACAAAGCGACACCATGATGCTCGTTTAAAGCAATCAAAGCAATTCAAAGTAGGAGACTTAGTCCTGCTATACAATTCAAGGCTCAAATTGTTTCCTGGAAAGCTGAAATCAAGATGGTCAGGTCCATTCGTGATCAAAACTATTTTTCCCTACGGCACAATCAAGGTAACTCATCCAACTCGTGGCACATTCAAGGTAAATGGTCAGCGACTAAAAATTTATAATGGTGAAGATTTTAGGGATATAAGAGAGGAGCTTCGGCTCCGTGAACCTTCATTTAGAAATAAAAACAGGGTAAGTCTAGCTTAAGACTTTAAACGAGCGCTTCTCGGGAGGCAACCCGAGCACTAACTTCACTAATGTTATATTTTTTATTTTTAGCACCCAACTACAAACTAACCAATTCAGTAAAGCGCAGGTTTCCCTACTACACGGCCTTGAACACGGGCATGGCTGTGGCCGTGTGGACACCACGAACAGGTACATGGGCGTGGCAAAGATGGTGTAGAAACAGGACAAAAATTTTCCCAAGCCACGGACTCCGACTAGATGACACGGCCGTGCGATGCGGACGTGGTCGAAACTGACTAAGGAAACACGGGCGTGTGATACGCCCGTGCATCTAACCCGTGGCCAACACTGAGTAAAGGACATGGTCGTGAAACACGCCCGTGCTCTAAGGTCGTGGATGACACTGACTTAAGAACACGGGCGTAGGACAATTTACACGGGCGTGGAAGAAGCAAACGAGACGATACACGGGCGTGCAAAATGGCCGTGTTACCCAACACGCCCACATAACACGGGCGTGTGACACAATTCAAACGCGCCTAAATTCAAAATTCCCGATTCACGCGGCCCAAACAAATAGAACACGGGCGTGGCTACTGGCGTGTGGTCGATTCCCTATTTACACCTCCTCCTATTCATCTTCTTCCCCAATCCCCAACCCTAGCCGTTTCCCAAAAAAAATCCCCAAATCCTCCTTCCCTCCTAAGTCCGACCACCATCCTCCTCCTCCCTTCTTCCTTCTCTATTTTCCTTTTCTATTCCTCATCCACACGCATCCCACGCCCGGGTGCAGACGTGACAGCCACGCCCTCGTGCCGCCATCAAGCCCGTGCTCCGGCCACCACCTCAACCGTGCTGTTTCTCTCCGACAACTCCACCGGTCACCTCTCCTTTTCACATTTTACATTTTACATTTTACTTCATTAAATTATATTATCATAAGAATTTTGTTTAGTTTCTAGTTAGTTTATCTCTATTACTTAATATTAGTTATACTCACTATTAGATTGTTAATTTATTTAGTCCTTGTTTAAGTAATAGCGATTAGTACTTATGCTACTAAAAGTTATACAATATGTCTTGGCTGGAAATATTACTTGAATCGTTGAATATCTGTTATTTTCAGGACCATAATGTCGTCCTCCCGAGGCAAGAAAACCGCAGTCCCTATCTCGAAAAAACGAAAGGGGCCCGACTCATCATCAGCTAGCGCATCAACTGAAGTGAGACATCCATTTTTACGTTTTCCCCTAGAACTCAAGCGGAACTTTTTCAGATCCTACGAGCGCGACCCCTCGCCAAAGGCGTATGTATCGACCGGGACGCTTCTAGAACAAGTACAACTTGCTGATGATGTCCGGGCCCTACTAACCACGGACCCTTGGGAGCGATTTTTCGGTATTGTTGAGCCCACCTACCTCGAACTAACGCTAGAGCTTTGCTCCACTTTTCACTTGCAGGTGGTAATAACGAATCATGATGACCCAGGCACCATCCAATTTCGCCTAGGTGGTTTGGTTCGCGAGATGAGTGTCCCCGAATTTGGAGTTGCTCTGGGCCTCTACACGGATGAGTTTATGAGGGAGAATGATCTTGCGAAACTCTATCGCCACATCCACAACTCACCTGTGAGATGTTGGTATAACATAGCCCTCGCCGCGGCCACTTATGACCCTAGTCGCTCCAAGGCGACAGCTCTCGCCCCATCTTTGAGATACTTATACACTATCTTGGCTCATGCATTAACGGGAAGGCGAGAGACCACTGGGGTCGTTAACACTCATGACACCTACTTCCTCTGGTGTATGGCAAATGGGCACGTCTTTGACCTTGCCTACTTCATCGCTCTGGCCATTCAGTATCAGACAGAGCGCCATCGCAAGGGGGTCATTTCCATAGGGCCTTATGTAACACAGCTCGTGAGACACTTTGGTCTCCTTAACACCGCAGCACAATCAGCCTCGCTTACCTTGATAGGACAGATGTCTCCACAAGGCATCTCGACGATGATAAATATGAGGATGATCAAGCGTCGTCGCGGGTACGATCCTCCCTAATATCGGCTAGCCCATACCACCGAGGAGGAGGATCCTGAGGACATTACTGACAATGTCCCACACCCACATGAGGAGCCACAACTGAGCCATCGACCGCCCATGCGATCGCTTCACTTTCGAGACATCTCTCGCACGCCTCACTCGGGCCGAGCATTCTCAGACTTTCGGTAATTCAATGACACCGCTCGATGATTCAATAGCATTGAGGCGACTCTTCAGCAGATTTGTAATCACTTTCACATATCGCCGCCCCCACCACCTCGCGATCCAACCGATGATGAGGACTTTTGAGTCCTTTTTATTTTTAGTTCTATTTTTATTTTTATCTTTACTTTTAATTGATTTTTATGTAACCTTTTATTATAATTTGCTAGTTCACATCTTTACCTTTTATTTTGTTAAAAACTTTTATTAGCAAAAGTCCAATTTCTTTTACTTCCGACTGTCTAATTTTTGAGTAAATATAACAACGAAACCCCTAACAATTTACTGATGACTCTGCAGTTCTAAAAGCTTCAAGGTGCTACTAAGGAACTAGAATATTTTCACATACCTTTATCCCTGCTTAGTTCATCATGCCTTTCATTTACTCCATCCCTACAAACTTCATTCTCAAGGAATCCATCCAAAAATTCAGGGAGTTTCACTCCTACCCCTATCTTTTGATTTTCTACTATATTATTCTATATATCTTTGTACATTGAGGGCAATGTACATCTTAAGTGTGGGGGGTGAATTTATTCAGAAAAGTGCCTAACTTTTTTTTCATTATTCTCAAATCCTGAATTATGTCTTCTTTTTAAGTAATGTTCTCATATTTACTGTTAGAAGGAAACTTCCTTTGATTTATGATTTTCATTGTTATGTTTTGGATTAAGTCATAGTTAATTGTGCAGTGATGATTTAAACTTTAGGAGACTATAGAATCAAGCATGATGAGTCTATTTTCAAAAATTAAAATTTGAATTAGGTTGTCTACCTGAATCTAATGATTACTTTGAAGTTTGAAATTTACAAGGTTGATATCAAAAACCCATAATTTTTGTGAGATTTTGAGCCTTTTAGAGCATATTCTTTTTCTTGCTCACTTTATTGATTATGAGTGTGTCAACATTGATTTGTTATTCTAGAACTTGCTTCGATTATACATGCCGAGACCACACCTTTGATTTGATATACTAAGATGATAAAGGCACCTAGGATCTAACCCACTTACTCCACAAAAAGCCTACCTTCATAACTAACCCATAGTGAACCCCTTTTAGCCTAATAAATCATTTCTTGACTCACCCATTAATATTAACCCAAAACCAACTTTGTATTTGTTATCACCATTTTTCTTGACTACCCCTATATCGAGATTTGATTTGATCAGTTACTTAATTATGTCCTTTATTTCAGTTATCAAATTCTATATTATTGTACTTGATTTGTTCTTAAAAAAAACGAAGTATATTCATTATTAGTTCTATGTTATTTGAGCTCAAACTGTTAATTTCATTATCTTTAGAAGAAGCTCATGTTATTAGTATTAAGTTTCCGTGATGTAATTATTTAGTATTAGTACAACTTTTTAGTTAGGTAATTTGTCAATTCAGTCTCGATACTAACCCTCTAATTCAAGCCTTTATCCACACCTTTAACCCAAGCCCCGTTACAACCCTTTTTAAAGACCTTTTGATTTGTGTATCATCTCATTTTACAAGTGGTGGAGATTTGATTTTCAGGCAAGCCTATGGGGTTAACTTTTCATGTTTGACTTTTGAGTGCTTAATTTTTGAACCTTAAACACCTTGAGTGATTTGAGTGAATCTTTAGTGAGGATGTCAATACTTGTCGGTTTTGAATCAGAGGTAATTATTTAGGTAAGGGGAAACACTTATGTTTTCATGCTATAAAAATCTATGACTTAGATTGTTTGAATCTCTAGGACTCTTTTAATTAAATTATCCATGTATGAATTATCTATGAATTATGATAAGATATTTTTGATGAGAATTATTAATTGAGGGAAGTTAATTCTAATTGTGAGATGAGAATTTTGCTTGAGGACAAGCAAAAGCTTAAGTGTGGGGGTATTTGATAAACTATAATTTACACATATTTTAACCCCATGCTTGGATTAATTTTGGATGAATATTCATTAGATTTGATGAATTTGATGCTCCTGATCCTTTAATTTCATGTTTTATACTTAGGAGAGCATCGGAGGTCGAAAAGAACGAGAAACGGGCCAAAAACGGACCAAATGGGCCAAAGTAGGAAATCAACACGGCCTGGAGGTAGCCACACGGCTGTGCCCCTTTAGCAAGCTCGACCACGGCCTGAATTCGAATCACACGGGCGTGTTGCACGGGCGTGTCCCTACCGTGACAAAAAGGAATTTCACTCGGATTAGAATACTTAGAGGCTAAGAAACACATTTCGAAGCCTATATAAACACCCTAAGTATAACCTAAAAGGTGCTTTTTTGTCGTGGGGCGTCCAGCTAGGCCAAGGAGCCAAGCCGGAGAAGTCAGAATTGTGGGATTTACTCGAAGAAAGCCAGTTGATTCATCCCAAAAAGCCGAAATCATACTCAAGACGGCGGATCTCTCCTTCAATTCCTTCAGGGGGTTTTAGGGTTTTCTTATGTTTTGTTTTATCTTTTCTTCTAAGATGTATTCTTTTATGATTATAAACTAAACCCCTCAGATACCTGAGGGGGATGAAACCTAAGACGGATCTTGTTATTGTTTTCTGAACTATATGATAAATACTTGATTTGTTCTTAATTATGTGTTCTTAATTCTTGTTTTGATATTTCAGGATATTAATTCAAGTATTGATGTGCTTAGGCAGAGGAGGAATAGACCCTGCCTAAGAGTAGATCTAGCATAATTAAGCGGAGTTGATCGCAACCCTAGAGATAGGATGACGAAAATGTACCGGATTAGGGTCAAACCTAATATAGGAGTCCATAGATCGAGTTAATGTAATTCTATGGATTTTAATTAGAAAGAGATTCCAATTAATCAACCTAGGGTTAGACGTTAGTAGCCTCGAGAGAGGTATTAATATAAATTAGGGAATCCTACGGATCAGGTCAAGTGAATAAATCGTCTAGTTCAGAGTTAAATAACAAGTGAAGTCTAGGTGGATTCCTCCTTGGGTATTGTCTTAATCAATTGGTTTTCCCCACAAGTATTTCCCCAATTCATTCTCTTCGTCTTAGCGTCTTTAGCTTAGTAGTTAGTTAATTTTAGATTAAATAACAATTCCCTTAATTCTTAGGCTAAATAATAAGAAGAAAGTCAGTATTAGTACTTTTGGTTCCTTTGGGTTCGACAATCCGGTCTTGCCACTAAGCTATACTAATATTAGATAGGTGCGCCTTCCTCAATCGTGGTGATAGTTAGTTTCTAGGTTAGATCATTCATTTTGTAAATATTAAGACTATCGATACCAACGATCAGTCCCCCCTAATTTCCTACCAAATCCAGGGTAGGTAAAAGAAAACCTAGAAAAGGTTCACCTTGTTGTTGACTAGTCACTGGGAGGGTCCAATCAATCCAATTGACTCCTGTTGAGGAGTGGCCAACCATGCCGCCGTGATGATGTGTTTAGTTGGCTTGTTTTAGTGTACAAGTAATCTTTCATACATCTTGCTATATTGTTCTTTACTTTTATCTTTGCTTCTGTTGCTGCAGAATCTCAACAACTCCAAACTAAACCCGATACAATATCCACTTGAACATTATTTATACAATTCGGGTGTATTATTCCTTGGGCGTAATTGTTCTCGAGGGAAGTCTTTCTTCACTTGAAGATACTCTGAAATTAAATCCTTAGGTACTGTCAACAAGCAGATTCTTTGTTAGTATGTGCCAAAACTCTATCTCGCCAACCAACCAGCCGAGGGGCGGATCATGCTATCATAGTGCGCCAAAATAGAATTAACGTGCATTATCTCACTCTCAATTGGATTCGCCAATTCTGGTGTGTGACATGTTTTTTTTCCTTAACATTAAATTATGAAAAAAAGAATATACTAACTATATTAATAAATAATTCTTGTCTTATTATAAGAGGAATTTGGAAAGGAAAGTTAATATACGAACATAAAAATGGTAAGTAATATTGTCACATCCAAAAAATCGGGCTAGTAGAATCGGAATAGTAAATCGAGGATTAGTGAACCGGAAATCGTAATTAAGTTAGATCATTAAAATAATTAAAAGTTAATTAAATAAAATATTAACATAAATAGAATTAATAATTTTAGATTAAGATATTAAAATTAAGTGTTTGAGAATTAATTTGGTTAAAACAGATAATAAAAATAAAATTGGGTTTGAAAATAATTGAGAAAAATGTGTTTTAATTAAACTAAGGACTGATTTGAAAAACAAGGGAAAATTGAACGTTTTTAAGAGGAAATTTCCCCTTAATTTAAAAAAAATCTACTAATCTTCTTCCTTCTTTAAAACCCCCACGTCCCTTCCCTCCCATTTAACTTTTCATTTAAATTTTTTTTTCCAAATTCAAATATGATATTTTCTCTCAAAATTAACTCATCCTTGGTGATTTTCTATCTGTCCAAACACCTCAACACCTTCTAATTTTAAAGAAAGAAATCATTAAATCCTCAACAGATTCGTCATTTTTATTCACGTTCATCTTCGAATTAGATTAACATGTTGTTTTCTTCAAATTAAGGTAACGTCTTGACTTATTATGATTAGATTAAGGTTGTTTTTCTAATTCAATTTTTTTTTTTTTGGTAGAAGCTATTCTAATTCAAAATTTAATTGAGTGTGTTGAGAGTTTTTAAGATTTAAACCTTTTTAATCAAATTTCGGTTCAACAATGGTGAAATCTGAAATAATGAGTAAACCTATTGTTTTTTTATTGATTTCTAATCTTTTTTTTAACTAAATAGAAGGTATTTGAACTCAATTTGATAGATCGGTATCCAACTTTAATGAATTTCGAATTTTCACCTTTTGTGTGTTCATACAAGCTTGATTTTTTCAAAAAAATTAGATCGGTAAAATTGGATGAAATTTATGGTTTAGATATGTAATTAGATTATATTTAGGAATATTAGAATCAAAATTAAGGCTTAGAGATAAAGTTTGAGTGGTAAAACACCTATTTCAGCAACTAGTTAAATTTTCGGTATTAGAAAAGTGAGCTTAGAGTGGTGATTTTGCTACTTTTTTTTTTTTTTTAGTTTAAGGCTGCTAATAATGATTTTATATTGTAATTAATATGTATGCAAAGTTTCGGATTCATCGGGAGGTTTCACGAGCAATGCGAAAGGATAATAAAAGCTTGTTTGACATTGTTGTGCAAAAGGTATTGACTAAGGTGAATGGTTTGACATACTACATTTATACTCCAATACACAGGCTAAGGTAACATATGTGAATCCCCTGCTTAATTGATATGTGAACCTTGATTTCTTCATTGTGCAAATCCTTATAATTTTGATTGAATCGTTGAGTATATACACTGTGCAATTTTAATGGTGCAAAATACATGAACTTATAATATATATATACATGAGCTTTATTTTGTATACGGTATATATATTGAGTGTTATATATATAATATATAAATGGAGGAGTTGGTAATATATATATGCGTGAGATTGGAGTCATGTATAATATATAAGAGTGGGGTATGTTGGTGTTACATATACATATATATGCGTGCTTTGGTGCTATATAAGTAATATATATGCGTCTTATATATTATATATATGTGGGTTGTAATATATATATATATACACGTAGGTGGTTATACATATATTATATATGTGCATAACTTTATCTTATTTATTATATATGCATGTCTTTATTTTACATAATATATTAATGGATTTTAGTATTATATATATATATATATATATATATAATAAATATGTCCATGGTTTAGTATATATATAATTACGAGAATGATTTTATATAATATATAAATTTATGCGACTTTCAATATTTCAAATTTGAAGTCACAAAGGTCATTAAATAAATATGTATATATATAAAATAAATATTTGTATATGATTTTGTAATATTTATGACCGGATATATGAATAAATAATATAATGTGGACTCTTATAACACGCAACTTTTATCGATAATGCGTATCTATGCATGCACAAATCCGTAAGTGAATTATGAGATTTATAATATTGCAAGCCAATTATATTTGTGTATTGTGTTATATTGTGAATTATGTTAACTTGACGAATTATATTATTATGGCGAACTGTGTTAATTTGGTAATATGTATTAATATGGCGAACTGCATTAATTTGCCAAACTGTATATTGTGACATAATGAGTTGCATTGCATGTAAGCTAAGGTATTGCGTGCCTTATGCTAAATAAAATATGCGAACAATAATTTATGTGAGCTAAATCATGAGTGATATGTGAACGTGTTATGTGTACAATATATGTTGCATAAAAGTGATATTATTTGCGAACCATACTCTATTGCGAATTATGAATTGCGAACTGTGTTATAATGTGCGAGCTCTGCTTAATTGCGAGCCCTATTATACTGAATATTGTGAATGTGTTAAAGAGATATTTTGCCATTATAACCTTATGGAACCATTGGATATAGTTGGCATGCTATAGGATTGTGAGTACTCACCCATTTTTATTGCGATGGGCATTGTGGCCTGGAGATGCGTTGGAGAGATAAGGGAATGTCGAGCATAGCTCCATTCACCATAGATAGCGTGGTGTGTTTGGAGAGTGTGAGCATTCGTGCTACACTTATATCGGAGACAGCGTAGTGCTCTTTGAGTCCAAAACTGATGTGTGTTTTGGAGATCCGTTTATCCAATGTGTGGTGATAGAGTCCACTTATAGGTGGTGATTGAGTCCCCTATAAGTTTCATAATCACAAAAATGTCAATTTATCAATGTTTGAGATATATGAGTTACGATGTGGTATGAATGAATTATTATACTGAATAAACTGTTAAATTGTATGAACTGTTATTTCATATGAATAGATATTTTATGTGAATTGATAATTTATGTGATCTGCTCATTTACACGAATTACTTATTATATAAGCATTACTAATTTTATGAGAACTGTTGTGTCGAACGAGTTGCTACTTTGTGTAGACTGTAATAATATGTGAATCGTTATAGTATATCACCCTTTAACTTACTGATGTGTTTATTATGTTTGAGCACTCACTGAGCTTTCATAAGCTCACCCTCTCTTTTATAACATTGCAGTGATATAGCGTGCAATGACGTGTGGAAGTGAGTTATCCAAGTGATCCAAATTGAGGCTATATTTGGGTATGTCGTTGCTTTCCCAAACCCAATGAGGAAGGCAATGTGAGACCAAGTTATGGGATTTAATATTTGACTTATAATTTTCGGGTTGTAATTGGACACTATGGACTATTTAATTGTTTGGTTTAAAACTTTTATCATTGTGTTAGATAGATCGTTGAATGATGGATTATGATTGATTGATAATTGGTTTGAATAACTATTTGACTAACTTGTAAGTGCAGGTTGAAGAGTTGCTGGTCATCGAGGTAAGTCTTAGATGTTTTATGTGTGATTTGGATACAAACATGTGCTTGGTATGAGATGGAACACATAATTCGGTCAAGTCATGTAAACTGTTAAATGTTTGCTAACTAGTTAATTAATAATGTTATGAGGTTGTGTGAGATGCTTTAATAAATTTTCCAAAATAAGACATTTATATTTAATCCTACAATACTATTGTTAAACTTTGTGAAATGGAGTTTTTCCCAACATATTACTATATATTATGTTTTAAATCTAATTATATGTTTTTAAACTAAACAATTTTACAAGTCCTTACAAATATAACCTTTTAAAAATACTCTGCTGCATGCATGTATGTTTAACTAAAGTTTTCAAGGTAATTGTCTGTTAAATATTAATTTGTGAATTAGTTTTGTTGTTGATTGTTGATCAGAGTAGCGCAACAGAAGCATGATATCAGGTTTTTATTAAATATTCCATGATGAATTGTGTGATGTGATTGGTCGGTTGGTGTATTTTATGGTGTTTTGACGAAGAGTCAATTTAGCTGCTAATGTGATGTTCGAAATTCGAGTCGAACCGTCCCGGCTTGGTTTAGGGCGCCACAAATATCACACCCACAATTATAGAAGGAGTAGATATCCACTAATTTTAATATGTTTTGGATTTGTCACCCTACACATATTCCTAAACAAGGTTGCCAACACAGTAGATTCCTAACTGAGCCTCTTAGTTTTTTTCAAATCAAGTAGTAGTGGCAACCACTTTAAATAAATTAGATTTTGAGATTTATCTGGCATCAATACTCCTAATCAATCCCAATATAAATGTTCAAGTGTGCTACTCCCTTTACTCTTTAGTAGTTTTATCGAGGTGGTAAAAATTTTGTTCTAACTTCCAACCAAGAGATATGAATTCAGCTACCAACAAATATTGTTGGCACCTTTAACAACAACTATCGACAAATTGTCTCCTCTCTTCTTTAATTACACTAGTAATGACACCTCCATCCATTAGTAAACATATTTGCATTGCTGCATCTTCTAGTTTGATCGTGTACTCACCACATAGTAAATGGAATGTGTGTTTCTAATTTCCATCACTCTAGCAATGCACTAATAAATGTAGATTCCTATTTACAAGCACCACGCATACAAGATGCATGCAAGAATCCCACATCATTTAAGTATGGCTCTAATACTAATGATGCTCTCACAGTTAAGTTGTGTATGAATGTCTTAATATGATCATCCTCTTTATAATATTGGGTTGTGTTTGTTTCAAGTAATTTTTTTTATAGAAAATATTTTCCTTATTTTCCGGTGGTTGTTTATGTAAAATAGAGATGGTGAAAGTAAAATGCTTTCCAAGTTAAAGGAAAACCCCTTGCTTTTTTTTGTGTAAAATGACTTATCATTTCTAAACTCGTAAGTCATTTTACAAACTTTTAACGCCTCTCCTTAAAAAAAAAAAAAAAAAACCTTCGATTCTCTTATTCCTCTTTCAAACTCAAATGTTTTACAAATCAAAATACCATCACTATCCCTTTTCGACGATAACAATTCCTCAAATGACCTAGCTTTAAATTGATTTGAAAAACCCAAAAGAACTCACTACCATTTTTCTTGCTAGAAATAATGGCGATTGATTACATTTCCCACTCTTCGACAAGGGTTTCCCCATGATCTTCTCGTGAATGATTATAGATTTTTCTATATGAATTCAAAGTATTTTGTCATTGATCATATTATCATATTTCATGGGTCTTATACAGTTAGTTGGATGGTCCTTGTCGACCACTGTAAGGATTAATTGGACACTGGTATATGAAAATGAAACATATATGTCGATTTCTAGTCAGTAATTTGGTTTGTATTAAAAAAATTACATAATCTTGTTGATGGATTAAATTTCTTCTCCAAAATTTAATGAAACAAATCAAATATCAACTAGATTTTTTTTTTTTTAAATACTATCTTGAATTTTGCATGCCTATCATGTATGTTTGAGATGAAGACTCATCATCTCCTCAATCAACTGACCATTCTTATCCTGAAGTGGTTAGTGTTGAAAATAGCGATCTTTATAGGCAAAATTCAATTTCAACATCAAATCTTTATATTAGCTCAATATCCATGTTTATGATGTATCCATAAGTGTGGAAGTGGAATAATGATTCAATCAATGTTATTTATTTCTTTAATATATATATATATATATATATTTGAATCTTCTTCTTAGCAAGTGTATATTTCATTTATCATTTCCAGTGTCTCATTGTTAATTTCTTATTTATTTGATTTCGTATTGCCCCATTATTAACCTATGGTGTAGCTAATAGTTTGGCCATAGCTGATGTTTCTAGGTCCAATCTAATTTTTGTTTTTGAGTAAGTTATTGTTTTTGTTTGTATGGTATGGGGATGCTAATATCCCAGTTTCTTTTGCTGGACCTTTTGGTGCCTATATACCATTATTAAAGGAATATTCCTAGAATCATCTTTCTAAAAGAATAATAAAATGCAAACTATAACTACTTCTTAATGAATTACAACCCAATTCTTTGAATTCGTGTATTTGCCTCATTAAAGTCAATTTCTAAAAGAATGTATTAAAATTTAGAAAATAATTTTAAAATAATAAAAAATATTTTACACAAAATCATTCAAACAAAAAAAAATGTCATCTTTTCAAAAAAATCTATTTATTTTTCAGATATCATTTTCCAGAAACTGTTTTCTGTGAAACAAATGCAGCCTTAATCAATTTTACAATTTAATATATATAATTAAGTAAATATTAATTAACTTAAAAAAATTTACAAAATTTTCACACCATATGTAATTATTATATGGAAATGTGATTCTAATCCAATCGTAGCAACAACATTGAATTTGATTTTTTAATTGCAACTTTTGTTAAATTAAATATATTATTAACATACAATTAGCATATAAAGTAATAAAATTATATATATAAATAATTAGCATACAAATAAATTTGGGTGCAATTACCCTCACAGTCCGTAATAATGGTTGACACTATCCCTTATTTATAATTAGGTATAAATATTAAACCTTAAAATTTAATCATTAAATATTTACTAAAGCACTAAATCATAAACCCTAATACTAAATAATTATGATAATAATATTTTTAGAAAATTCTAAAACCTTGAAATCCTAAAGCCATAAATTTTGGAACCCCAAATCCCTAAATATTATTTTTAAAATTTTATCAAAATTAAAAAATAAAAAATTCAATGTACGAAAATTTGTCCGTGAAACCAAAAGTAATCACAGACTGAGAAAATGTTTTTCCAATAAATGACTAACGGATAAAATAATAAATTATTAAACTAATAAATTTTTTTAAGGTAAATTCATTAAGAATGAAGGGCAATATACCTATATATACCAAAAAAAAAAATTTACGGAAAAGGGCCGGTTTTTTTTAAATTTATGGAAAAGGGTCATTTCCCCACAAAACGCGTCCACGTCAGCGCGTTTTGTGGGGATGCAGCAGGAAAGCGCGCCCTTGGGGGAGCGCTTTTGCCACATTAGCACAAAGCTCGCTCACGGGGACGCGCTTTGCTGATGTGGCACAAAACGCAGCTCCTCAAGGGCGCTTTCTCTGATCCCCGTCCCGAGCAACTTAACGTGGATGCGTTTATGCCCTCCTTCCCCGTCTACCCTTTCAGCTGTTTTTAGTGTTAGGGTATGAAATTTTAAGGTTTTTGGGCTAGGGTTTATGGAGTAGATTAGGGTTAATTAGGGTTTAGTAAAAATATATTTAGGGTTTTGAGCAAAAGATATTAGCCAAAAAAAATTATTTGAATTTTTTTGACTGTTGTATCTGGCAAAATAATTTTGAAAAGACGTTTCAACAAACAAGCGGTGGCCAAAAATGCTTCAAGCGAGATGCATTGTCGGCAAAGAGTCTTGAAAAGAGCTCCCATGTGGGCGCTCTTTTGCTCTGATAGTCTCCTAAAAATAATTTTGAGAAGACGCGTTTACGAACAAGCGATGGCAAAACGCTTCCGGCGGATGCACTTTGTCGGAAAAGTCTTGAAAAGAGCTCCCACGTGGGCGCTCTTTTGCTCTGATATTCTCGGAAAAATAATTGAAGAGTGGTATGTAATATTCGCTATCAACGTATATTGGTAGGGTACGAGATCAATAAGGACCGTTTTCAGGAGATGTTTGCGAGTTTGCGATCAGATAACGAAAAAGGCGCAAACTACTCGTGCAATATTCCTTTCGAGCAGTGGACACAATCATACGACGGGCGGCTACGATATGGTCATATGACCTCAAACCCAGCGAAATGCATAAATTACATTCTAAAAGGAACGCGTCATCTACCGATAACATCGGTTGTGCGAGAGACATATTTTTGTTTAGCGGCACTATTTCCGAAGCGAGCAGCGAGTTATAAAGGCCAAATGCAAGGAGGCCATGTATGGAGCGCGAAGGTCTTGCGAGAAATTAACAGGGGGAAGACACGGGCCAACACCATGCACACAGTTTGTCACGATCGCGACAGCCTATGGTTTCGTGTGACGGAGTTTGACAGACCGAACCAAGGTATTGTTGGTGGGCAGTATCGTGTACACTTGAGAAATAGGACCTGCGACTATGGGATATTTGATGCACTTTGTTACCCATGCGCTCATGTACTTGCGGCTTGTCAGAATCTCCGTCTTGATCCCATGAGCTATGTCGACGAAGTGTATAAAATAGAAAACATGTACAACGTGTGGAGACACGTATTCCCACCAGTTCCAGATGAACGTAAGTGGCCATCGGTATCGCTTGCACCGTATAAGTTGTTGCCGGATAGACAACTGAGGCGCAAGCCAAAAGGTCGACCTTGCTCGACTAGAATACGTAACAATATGGATATCCGAGAAACGTCCAACCAACGTAGGTTGTGCGGATGGTGTAGGAAACCAGGCCATACATCTCGCTCATGTCCATCTCGGAATAGTTGACAGTCTTCTTAACTTTTTTTGTCTCTTGGTGTCTATGTAAATTCTATTTATTTGTTGATGAAAACGGTGAACTTTGGATAAAAAAACCTTTAAGTTACAATAAAATTACAAATATTGGACTTTTATTTTTAAAATTAAATTACAATAAAAAATAAACAATTTCTATGTTATTAAAGATATTAAAATTAAATTACAATAAAAAAATAAACAACTTCTATTTTATTAAATATATTAAAATTTAATTACAAAAAAATAAAAAAATAAACAACTACTAATTTATTAAATATATTAAAACTAAATTACAAAAAATAAAAAATAAAAAACAACTATTTAATTTATTAAATATATTAAAACAAAATTACAATTAAACAATAAAAAAGCCCGTCCGAATCAATGTTAATGCCGGTCGGAATCGATTACACACTGGGGTGGTGGCGATTCTGCTGTTGGATTCCTCATTCTTCTAGCTTCCGGCGGGGGTCGTGGAACCTTGGGCAGGGATTCTGGTTCCTCCGGCAGTGGGTCTGGTTGTGGGTGTAAGGAAGATGACCCACCTTGATAAAATAACGACTGCGGAGGTGTTTGCATAAACCACGGCGGGGGTGTCTAAATCCCGTACGGCGAAGGAGACTGGTAAAAAGAAGTGCTCCCCGACGGCGCCTCCTGTGATCCCTCACGCAACGACGGCCTCAAGATCGGTTGGCCAGTCGGAGTAGTCGGGAACGGACTCGAACCGGACTATGCATTCCAACCTGGGGTGGGACTGGGAAAAGGAAACATATAAGGGTTAGGATACATATAAGGGCTAGGGTACGCACCTGGCATAAAGGCCAAAGGCGTGATGTCGATGTCGTCAGGTGAAGTGATGGGCCCGTGATCAGTGGGCGCGTTGATGATGGCTCGGTGATTGTGTCGGCGCTATTGTTGATGGTCCCGCCTCATCACCCATTCTCCTTGGATTTAAAGGGCCCGTCGTTCCCTTTGTTCACGAAGTTACCGTCGCCTCTCTTCTTCCGACAACAAATACGACACCATGGATCCTAAACCATGGCATGTATTCCGACGCACGCTAACTCGAGGAACGACGATCGGTTCTCGGATAGGTAAATAGTCATACCGGTTCTCCCACATCTCGATATATGCTGACCAAAATCTTGGCCAATCCATGTGCAAGCGCTGTAAGTCGACTTTGTGCTCATCATCGAGCACCTCGGTGTGGCACGAAATCGCTTGTCGGAATCCAAATTGTCACGAACACCGACTGATGGTGCATCTCCACGGTTGCATAGCTGATCAATGGGACCTTCACGTGCCAAATGTGTGGATTTTGCAAGAACTCCTCCGGAAATACCTGCCCGAATTGCCGGATCCTCATACGGTGTCCATTGAAACTATATTAACATGACCAAAATATTAGTTATATACATAATACTAAACACTAAATACGAAATACTAAATTATAAATACGAAATTCGAAACTTACTTGTGATTCTGACGGTTGGTCTAATAGAAGCCGTATATCTTCAAGCGATGTAGGTATTCCAGCATAACTCGCCGAATGGTTCCACCTAATTAAATAAATTTTTAGCATACAATTATACTATAAATCTACGTAATAATTGTAAAATATAACATTAAATTTACCTCGTTATCAGTGGGAATGTATATGGGTGGTCGAGTCGAGGACGTAAAAATGGAAATCGAAACCGTGCCCATGACTGCAGTAGTGATAGGCAACCTCCGATTTTCGCTTTGCTCGGCCGCGTCGCTCCGCACATCTCCCGATACAACTTTGATAGCACGGCAGACCCCCAACTCAGTTCACCGGCGCTTCTAAAAATCAACAAGTTTCAGCAGACCATCTCAAGTGTCTGAGGTTTCTAGACAGTCCCGCATCGATAGCCTCCAATTATCTCAAGAATGTATGCCCGAGCATACCGTATTCTTTCTATTTCGGTCGAACCATCATTCGGCTCCAGGAATGTGTCTCGTAACCAGGCCATCTCGATCCGACCTCCATGAATGTTATCCGGAATGGCACCTAGAAGCTCGTAGCATACGGCCATCCAATCGGTAGAAGTTCCGAACCCGTGACTACTGGGCACCGGCCCACCGCAATCCCAATTGCAATCGCACATCTTCCAGAGTGATAGTACACTCTCGCATGGAAGATGGAAAGTGTGCGTCTCGGGTCTCCACCTCTCTATCAACGCACTGATCAAGATTGGCTCCAACTTGAACCCCCGGCCTATCGTGGCCATGTGCCAAAAACCCGCTTCCCGCAGGTAATTCTCGATCAACGGCGATGGGGGACCATGCATATTGCGAATATAGCATTGCAATACTCGATCTACAGACTGTTTAAAAATTTATAAAATAAAAATTAATTAAAATTGCATAAACATAAAAAATATTAAATAGTATTGAAAAATTAAAATTAAAACTTACCATTTGCATTTGATCGACGGAGATGTGCTTATCGTCCGCACGAATTAATTCCCGACCATTGGTAATACGATCGAAAATTTTCTAATTTATCAAAAATATATTAAAAAATTAAAAAGGGCTTTTTGTAAATAGTAAAGGACTATTTTGAAATTTGAGAGTAAGTTTCAAGGACTTTAAGAGAAATTTGAGAGAAATTTGAGAGAAAGATGATAGAGGACTAATGTGTGAATAAAATAAAAGGGTTGGGGGGTATTTATAGGTTTTATTTTTGACCGTTTGAGGTAAAAGTGTGCTTTGGGGCGCTTTTGCCACATCAGCAAAGCGCGTCCCGTCAGTAGCGCTTTGTCTTTGATGTGGCAAAAGCGCCCCCAAGCGCGCTTTCTCTTGCATCCCCACAAAACGCGCTGACGTGGACGCATTTTGTGGGGAAATGACCCTTTTCCGTAAATTTTAAAAAAATCGGCCCTTTTTCGTAAAATTTGTTTTTTTATATATGGGTATATTGCCCAAGAATGAAATCATACAATTTAGAGAGAAAAATAGTAAATACTCGTTGTAGATGATGAAGGATAAGCTTCATCAACACAACAAAGGCTTTAGCCTCAACATCAATAGAACATTATAATACGCTGACAGTTGGCTTTGTCACAACTCAAGCACGATATATCTGGAGTGATTACAAGCACTTAATACGATAATAAAATCAGTCCCGGATGGTCCAAAGCGGCGAGCAGAAACCAAAAAAAGAATCGAGCTTTCACCAAACTAGAGAGGATGACAACAAAATCATCCCTAAAATCACTTGTAAAACTAAAATTACATGCATAAGCAAGACTAAAAAACGTGCTACAAGAGCAAACAAAAACTTTTAAAACTGAAGACTTATTAAACAATGGAAAAATAAACAAAAAACATATAAAACTTAAGACAACACGGGTCTAAATCGACACGTGAAACCATTTATTATTCTGAAATACTCTCAAACCAGAAACAAATTAAAAAGTTGACGAAAAGCCACCCACTTTCCAAGAAAAACTATTGGTGGCCGGTGGAGTTTTAGCGAACAACAGGCATCGTCATCTATCCATCACAATTTGTGAAGACAACAAAGATACACACAAAATAGATCTACAAACTGAAAATAGAGAATACGTGTGTAGTGAGCGAGCAGAACAAAGAAAGAAAGGGTTGATAGAAGAGGAAAAAGTTGGATGATAGCTAGCACGAAATTGACACCGCCGCTAAACAAAACAAAACAAAAGATAAGAAGCAAACCTCTTAGAAAAAAAAGAGAACAGTTTTTATTAAACTAATAAACTAAAATGTACATAATTTATTATTTCTCTAATACATTAGTTAATTTACTATAAACAAAACAATAGAATTAACCTAATAATATAACTAAACTAATAAAGTTATATTCCTAATTAATAAATAATTTAATAATTGAATGTACTAAATAACCTATAACAATTAAAGGAAATTACTTTAAATTAATTGATAAAATTGAGATAATGAAATTTGAAGAAAAGTAAGAGAATATAAAAATGTAAATGGAGTATTTTGTGATTGTGAGAAAAAGGAAAGAGTTTGATAGTAATATCGGTAAAATGTGCTATTGAAAGAGGGGAGGTATGGTGTATATATGGGTTTAAATTAATGTTTATATTTTTTTTTAAGTAAACCTTTCAAAAAAAAGTTGAATTGATATTTTTTTAATAAAAATATCTATTAAAACGTTAAATTTTTAAATATAACAGTTCACGTGACAATTTATATGTGCTTCAAAATTTTGATGAATTTTTTAATTTTTTAAATTATTTGTTGACTTGCATATAAGATAAATAATGTGATGTTAGCATGAAATGCATGTGGACTAGAATACAGGCTATCAAGCCAACATCGTTAAAAAATTAGGATAAATTATATCCAATGTCACTAAACTATTAATAAGTTTATGTTTTGGTCACTAAACTTTAAAAAGTTACAAAATGGTTGCTAACGATTCAAAAGTTCTTATTTAAGTCACTGGCTTGTTAAGTTTTTTTTTTTAAAAGTCTGACTAGCGAGCTCCAAATGACGATTTGATGATCGGTACAGTGGATCAGTACCCATCAATGAGTAGAAAAACATACATTGGATCCAGATCGATCTGATGGCGTGTCGTGGATTGGAGAAGAAAGTTGTTTGGATTTGTAAATTTATGATATTCAAAGTTATTTTATTAAAAAAAAAACTAAACTATAGAAGAAAATGGGAAGGAGAACTTTCGATTGGTGCAGACAGTGTGAACAGAAAAGGGCAATTTTAATAGCTAGTGACTTGAATGAAAATTTTTGATAGTTTAATGACGATTTTATAACTTTTTGAAGTTGAGTGATAAAAGCGTAAACTTACTAATAATTTAGTGATCTTAAATATAGTTTACCCAAAAATTAACATTTCAAACTTTTACTACATTTCCGTTAAATAAATAGAAGTGATTTGTACCTTTTTAAAATGTTAAATTTAGCTAATAAAATAATAAATTCCAAATTGATAAAAAATATAAAAACATTGAAGTAATTATGCTTTTCTTAAAGAAAAGCGAAGTATACTATTTTACTATTTTTCTCCAAATCATGGTATTGATTTTTTTTTTTTAAAAAAAAACCTCCGCTCACCATTTTTTTTCTAAAAAAATGGAAATTGAAGGTGGTGTATATTTGTGTGGCTTCAATATCTCTCTCATTTCTCTCTCTGGATTATCTCTTTACCACCATCCTTTGCTTCAAATCCATTGCTTATTGGTCCAAATTTCCATCTCTTCACTGCTCTCAAACCAAAATTCAAAAAAGAAAAAGAAAACGTAACGTCTTCTCGAATTCGAAACCCGAATGAGACAATCCTCGAATCTATTTCTTTTCTATCAGCTCCTCCATCCGGCAATTACCTCTCTCTCCTTTTCTCTTTCTGTTTTTTTTCTTGTTGATGTGTTTGATCATTGAGTTATTTTTTAATGCTTAGTTCGATTTCAATGAGATTACTCTGCTATTGTAGAAATGGCTTCTGCTTCTTCCTTATCCGGTGAGTTTCACTTTAAAAAAAAAAAAACTATTTTTATTAATTTTCTAAGCTCTCCGATTCACTTTGTTTCTTGTTTGGATACTAAGAAGGATTGTTTAGGAAAATGACGGAATATCTGTTCTCTGGTGCTTGTTTCTTCACTTAAAATTCGACTTAGTTTGGATTTTTAAGCAACTAAAAGAGTGTGAAGAATTTAATTCTTGTTCTTTATTTCAACTCCGATTTTATTTATTTATTTTGGTGTTTGGTCCATTTGATTGCAGTTTCCTTGGAATGCGTGAATATATGTAATTTAACGAAAGCGGAAGGAAGTGGAAGGTTTGACTGTAGTGTTCTTTCTTGTGCTTCAAAAGCTCCAAGAGTCTTAACTGGATTCCTTGCCAGCACTGCCAATCCTTCTCACTCTTCATCCTTCGCCGACGCCCGCCACCGAAGAAGAAATCGTATCAGATCAGTAAGTTTGATTTTTACTTCTCCAGCTTAGTCTTTGTTAGATTTTTAGAATTTCAAAAGCTTGTTAAATTATATCTCTTCATCGGAGATGATTTTTAGATTGAATTTACTTTATTTGATGTATTTGTAATTTATTTCATTTATTGATGCTGTGGTAAGAGAATAGGACATTGACTCTTGTAATAGGCCTTTCAATCAGATTCCAAACTGATAGATAGGAGAGGCTGTTAATGTTAGGTTGACAAAAATGACATGTTTTGGTGAGCTCAGACTGTGAGTTGGTGGGTTCTTTAATGCGTGGAATCATCCAAAAAGTTGTTCGTGAATTACTTAAATTAAAAAAGAGAGAGTATGTTGTATTAAGGTTTGGAACATTTTGAAAAAAAATAAATTATTGGGCAACTAAAAGCTGCAATTTCTTAAGGCATTCAGTTGGAATATTTATCTTTTATTTGTTTTCAAGTTATGGTGCTATATAGTGACTTACGAATTGCATGCATAGACAGCATAGTTGCTAATGCTTTTTTGCTAATCCAATCTTGTGTTTTTACCAGGCTCCTGATGTAGGTGGATGGCATTCAATGGATGTTTCCGCGTTTGTACTGCTTGAAAAACTCTTTAGGTCAAGCTTGCTTCATGTTGGCTGTAAAAGATGGCAGTTGTATTGTTCTTCATTTGTCTTTTCGGATACCTCTAGTGAGGTTTCTCCTGAAAGGATGTGGGAGGTACAATTGACTCATTTGAGACTTCTTTCCTTAGTAATACTTATTATTCTTTAAGCAAGGCTGTTACAGTCACGTGTTTAAGCTCATATTGATTATCGTTCTAATTGCATCAGGATCTGAAGCCTACTATATCTTACCTTTCACCTAAAGAGTTGGAATTGGTCCATAATGCTCTCAGGGTAATGTCTTTGCTTTGTGAAAAACTGTTATCATGCACTTTATGAAAATTATCTCTCGACATTATGGCTTAACCACAAGTTTTTTGTTTGGTACAGCTAGCTTTTTATGCACACGATGGTCAAAAAAGACGGAGTGGAGAGCCGTTCATCATTCATCCAGTTGAAGTTGCTCGCATTCTTGGAGAACTTGTGAGTTAATAGAAGTATGCTCTTAATGGAAAATGTATTCTGCATTCTGATATGAAGCCTAACTTGCCTTGACTATTATTCTAGGAGTTAGATTGGGAGTCTATTGCAGCTGGATTGCTGCATGACACTGTGGAAGATACAAATGTTGTTACATTTGAGAGAATAGAGGAGGAATTTGGTCCTACTGTACGTCGCATTGTAGAAGGAGAGACTAAGGTGCTTTATTTATTATATGCATATTATTAGTGTACTTGTCTGTACTAGCTTGAATGTCATGTCTGACAAAACTATAGATGGTTTTGGCTTTTTTGGGTTTCTTTAATCTTGTTTCATGAACAGGTGTCCAAATTGGGGAAATTGAAGTATAAGAATGAAAATGATTCAGTACAAGATGTGAAAGCTGATGATCTGCGGCAGATGTTTCTATCAATGACAGAGGAGGTTATTATTATTTCTTTCTTTCTTTCTTTTATCTTTTGGGATGTTTTTAATTTGTGGAAAGTAATGTGCTAATCAAATGGTTTCACTTCTAGGTTCGTGTCATCATTGTCAAATTAGCTGACAGATTGCATAACATGCGTACTCTTTGTCACATGCCTCCGCATAAACAGGTTGGTGGTGTGAGTTGAAGGTACCTCGTAATTGGTCATTTATTTATTTATTTTAACATTGATGTATTATTCCAGTCCAGCATTGCAATGGAGACATTGCAGGTCTTTGCTCCTTTGGCAAAATTGTTGGGGATGTATCAAATCAAGGTACATTCTTATGCTTTTCTAATATACAGTTTCTATTTTGTGTTCACGAATTCAAGATAGTATTTAGAGTTAACACAATCTGATTGTATTTTGTAGTCTGAACTTGAAAACTTATCCTTCATGTACACAAATCCTGAAGATTATGCCAAAGTGAAGAGAAGGGTTGCTGACCTCTATAACGAACATGAGAAAGAGCTTGTGGAGGTAAAATATTGTCCTCTTTTACTCAATAGTATTAAGTTGAGCTCTGGAATACTATCCATGTGATAATTAACATAGTAGCTCAATGTTGAAAGTGTACTTTATGGAAGTGTCAAGTTTAAACTTTGAAGGTTCTTGAACTAATATCACATCTACATGGTTATGATTCTTTCTTCTTTTTTGGTACTAGGCAGACAAAATTTTGATGAAAAGGATAGAGAATGATCAATTCCTGGACCTTATGACTCTTAAAACTGAAATTCGTGCTGTGTGCAAGGAACGTTATAGGTGAAGCCTTCAATACCTTTTTCTGCCTCTTTGCTCATCATTTATTCAGTTCTCTTCCTTGTGATACATATGTCTAGAACTTTTGGGATTATTTCAAACTGCATTTTGTGGCTATGATCTACAACTGAGTAAGTGGGGACTATGTATGCGTAATTTGGTGTAGAAATGACCTATGAAATGGTTCTAAGTTTTGTGGGAATGGGGCTGGGAGACTGGGACCCATAATTTCTTGTTTCACCTGATTCTCAAAGAGGAGTAGAGATGTCATTTGACCCTAAGACAGTTAGACTAAGTGAGATGTATGATATCATTTTTAATATCTATATTGAATATGGTGTTGCCTTGAATTCCAGCAGCTAATTATCTGTTCCCTATTACTTTTTTTACCTCTTATTATGCTGGCTTTTTGAAGGCTTGTTTGGCTTGCTTTTGAGTGATAATTTCCTTGCTTGTAACTTTTTGTTATTGTATCACAGTATTTACAAATCTGTGCTTAAATCCAACAGTTCAATCAGTGAGGTTAACCAAATTGCCCAGGTTTGTTCTGATATTTCCTTGAGCCATCTTGACACGTAAATTGAAACATCTCTCTTTTTTTTTTTCTTTTTTTTGCTTATTGACACATTCATCCCTGTCGGTTATAAACCAGCTTCGTATAATCATAAAACCAAAGCCGTCAGTTGGAGTTGGGCCTTTGTGTAGTCCACAGCAGGTGAATTATTCTGCCAATGCAAGCTTATTTAGTTATGATAGAATGCGTCTGTACTTGGGTAACAATTGCTTCTTCTTTTTGCTGCAGATTTGCTATCATGTTCTTGGATTAGTCCATGACATCTGGACTCCTGTTCCTCGAGCTGTATGTATCCTTTTTCTCCACACTTGACTTGTCTTTCTTATGTTAGATTATTGATATTTAGTAAAAATTGCCTGTCTTTTGAACAGATGAAAGACTACATAGCAACACCAAAGCCTAATGGTTATCAAAGTCTTCATACAACTGTAATTCCATTTTTGTATGAAAGCATGTTTCGCCTGGAAGTTCAGGTTCTTAAATTCTCAATGGTCCTCTGAGCTATTTTTCATTACAATCTTTTGCTTGGTTCAATTGTTTGAAATAAATTTTTTAAATGTGAGGACATCCACAACTTGTTTCCAAACAATTTTGAATGAATGTATCGATTAATGAATGTACAAGTGATCTCATTTGTAATTTTGTCTGATCTTTTCTTTTTTCCATAAGAAAAAAAATAATGGCATATTTTATTAAATATTGTTGGTATCGTGCAGATTAGAACTGAAGAGATGAATTTGATAGCTGAGAGAGGCATTGCTGCTCATTATAGTGGGAGAGTCTTTGTTACTGGTCTAGTTGGGCATGCAGAGGCAAATGGTAGAAGTTCAAGAGGGAAGGCAGTTTGCCTTAACAATGCTAACATAGCACTCAGGGTATACCTTGTTTCCTTGAGTAATTGTAATTAAAAGTCCTTGAAGGAGATTCCTTAAGACCTTTTAAAGTCCCCTAACAAGAATGCAAATTTATGGATGAAGCCCTTTCTTTTCTCCAGATTGGTTGGCTCAATGCAATTAGGGAATGGCAAGAGGAGTTTGTTGGCAACATGAGTTCTAGAGAATTTGTGGATACCATTACCAGAGATCTCTTAGGTAGTCGTGTCTTTGTCTTTACCCCAAGGGGAGAGGTAATTCACATACTAAATGTTATGCACGTGTATTTCTGCTAAAAGAATTACAGAAGTCTATGGTGACTAGAGTTTTGATAAATATTTTATGTGATGAACAGATTAAAAATCTGCCCAGAGGGGCTACTGTCATTGACTACGCCTACATGATACACACTGACATTGGAAACAAAATGGTAGCTGCGAAGGTATTTTTGTATATTATGGCTCAATTTTTCCGATTCTAGTGTCAACCTGAACAAAACGCCAAGTTTAATGCTTGACCTTCTCTTTGCAGGTCAATGGTAATCTTGTTTCTCCAACGCACGTACTTGCCAATGCCGAAGTTGTGGAGATTATCACCTATGATGTTAGTACATATTGATCATTTCCAATTACTTCTCCATTACTTATGCTCAATCATGTTCCCTTGATAATGTTTAAATTGTGGGAATCACACCTTGCTACGCATGGGGAAAATATATAGTCTTTGTGTTTCTTTTTGTTTCAAAAATTTGAAACTAGCAGTAAGGACCATCAAATTCTGAGTATTGTTGCATGATTTAGGTGATTAGATCTATTGTCAAAGAAATTTACATGTATTTACTGTTTTGTCAGTTGTGAAAGAACAGAACACAGGTTACGGGTTAAAGTACTTACAAATATTTTGTTATTTCTGTTGACTGAACTTGTATATGTTTACCTGGTTCTGTTTTAAACTTTTAATATTATAGGTTATTTTTGCAGACTGCAGAGCAGTAGCCCTGTTTTTCTCATGCCAGGACTTTTCCTCTTGTTTCAGGCGCTCTCAAGCAAATCAGCTTTTCAAAGGCATAAACAGTGGTTGCAACATGCTAGAACACGTAGTGCCAGGCACAAAATTATGAAAGTAGGCTTATCGTGTGGTGTATGAATTATAGTCTCTTAATTCTCTTAATTGTCAGTGCTCTGATTGTCTAATTGCTACTTGTAATCAGTTCTTGAGGCAGCAAGCTGCACTATCTGCTGTAGAAATTACAACAGATAGAGTAAATAGCTTCATTGCTGACTCTGAAGAGGAGAGTGAAACGGAAGAGTTCTCACGTATTTCCAGACAGAGCAAACCTCTATGGGAGAAAATCCCGGGGAACTTTGTGGACTTTTCATCACAAGGAAGAAGTTGTGAAGAAGCCTTGGCTGCGAAAAATGGAAATATTTGGACCCCTAAGGTCAACGGGAAAGTTAACAAGCATGTACAGCATGTGAGTTTGAATGCCGACGGGAACATGTTATTACGAGGCAATGGTGCTGCAAAAATAATACCTGCAAATATTCCACCACCTGAGGTATTGCCTGGTTTGGAAAATTGGCAAGCCAGTAAAATTGCCTTGTGGCACAATCTTGAAGGACATTCGATTCTGTGGTTTTCTGTAGTTTGCATAGACCTAAGAGGTAAATCATTTGGTAATCATTTCATAGAAGGTTTTTATTATAAGTGGTATACAAATCCTTACAATTGGAGTGGGAAAAAAGTAGGCATTTCTTGGTTTTCTGGGAAGATTTGTGAGGCATCCATTGAGATTATTGAATTAGAGTACTCTGATTGATTTGCTTCCTTAAGAATAGATCATCCTACCAAGCTATCCCAATAGACATTAGTGAAGTCTTAGATATAGCATGGCATATTAGACTTTTAGGTTATATTAACTCATTTCTTTTTGGCTAAAGAGTTTAATTTGCAAACATGATTTTAGGGATGATGGCTGAGGTCACAACGGCATTTGCGGCTGTAGGCATCACCATATGTTCCTGTGTGGTGAGTGATTTAAATTCATCTATCACATGCTTTGCTTCTGACTGTCAAATCTTTGCTAGTTCCGTAACAGTTCTACTTTCTTTTTTTCAGGCTGAGACTGATAGAGGAAGGGGAATGGCCGTCATGGTATTTCATATTGAAGCCAACCTTGAAATTTTGGTACTGAGTTCAAATCCAATTTTTATTGTTTCTTATATTCCTTTCACCTTTTCATTTTCGATTTCCCCTTTTGTATTTATGTTTGCATGCATGAAAGAGCATTTATATACTTTTCTCAATTGTCATATCGACAAATCACTCATTTGTTTCACAGGTTAATGCTTGTTCAAGGGTCGATTTAATCCCGGGTGTTCTGGGATGGTCCGTTGGTTGCAGCTGGCCAAGCTCGACGGAAAATAACCAACTCCTCGAGTGCTAATTTAAACAATGGATCCATTAAATCGAACTAGTTGACCCAGCCAGATGCAAGCTTGGGTATGAAGTTTTGTCCCACATATAGCTAAAGACCTATTGTTCTTTCTTATAGCAAATATTACGTCGCCACTCCATAATCTTTATCTATTTGTTAGACGCTCATAACCAAATAAACCAGGAGTCAAGTAAGTTGACTCTGCATCAACGCCCGCACTGTATGTAGAAGAAAAAGAGAAGGTTAGAGTTGAGTATACACTTGTAAAGATACTCGTATGAAAAGGATCATAGTTGAACACTTTATACAAGTTTCTTTTAAGTATTTCATATAAATACCCTCATAATTTGGTTTTTCTTTAAATACAATTTTTAATATACCCTTAACCCTGCAAACCCTTCCGTAGTTATACTTATCGGAGAACCTTTCGCTAATTATATTTAGGGGAGTAATCGAGTCAAGTTGAATTCAATACTGTCAAGCTTGAGCTCAATTCAAAATTCGGAGTTTGATACTTGAGCTCGATCGAATATCTATTTTTAAGACTTGAGTTTGAGCTCGATTAAATTTGTTTTCCAATTTTTGTACTCAAGCTTGAATTCGAGTTCGGTTCGATAATTAAGCTTAGAGTTAATAATATATTAAGGGCAATGTAATTTAATAATATAAAAATATGAAAAGCTTAATAAGGCTCTTAAACCGTTTTGAGTCAAGTATTATTAAGTTCGAATTTGGCTCAACCGATAATTCAACTTGATAATTATCGAATCAAGTAAGAACTTTTTTCGAGACAAACTCGAGTATTGCGTGTACCAGTATCTCATTTACATCCTTAATTATATTCCCAAATATACTCACTTAAAAGAACATTAGATACATAAGTGTACTTCAAGATTTTACAATAATATTTGTGCCAATTGAATAAATTAATTCGATGTGATGATCGCTAATCGCTACACTCTCTCTTCCCCCTTCTTTACACTTGCTTTAATTGTGAACTTGGGTTAGATAATATACTATTTAAATGCAATTGGATTTTAGAAAATGGGGAAATAAAACATTGAACTTTATTAGTACAACAAAATAATCGTAGGAAATATTAATAAAGCAAATTAAGCACTTAACACGTTAATAGAACAAATTGATTAAATAGAAATGAACCCCACTCCCCTTCTTCAACACCAAAGCAGACAGACAAAAATAATAAAGAATTAAAGCTGCTTGTTTAGTAACCATTAGGGACTGAATTATTAGGTTGAGAGGTGAAGAAGAAAGGTCCAACGGAGTAAAGCTTGATTCTCATGTGATTGAGAATACGGAAATCATAAAGAGGAGCACCACTAATGCCTTTGTTGACATTCACGGGAACATTACAAGTCTCCAATGGAGAGCTTTCAAGTAATGCCTTGCACTCTGTGAGCTTGCTTAAACTTCCGTCCTCTGAAATCGAAGGAGACAATCTCGCAAAGAAGTAACCCTTTGCATCGGTTTCTCCGCTGCAAACCGAATGAGTCTTCTCGTACCCGTTCTCATCAACAACTAGACATGTTATCCTTGCCAAAGCACCTGTGATCATTGAAACAAATCTTTAAACATAAAATATAAATGCTTAAATAGTGTGCGTCTCAAATGGATTATACCTTGAATAGGATAATACTTGGGACCTGATTTACATAAAACAAGCCCTTCAACACCAATGGGAAGATTAGGCTGTTCTTCTCCTTCTGGCTTATTGTATTCTTCTGGTTGTTCTTTGTTGTCATAATCAGGCTTCTCTTTACCTTCTTTTTCTTCTGGTTGCTGTTGGTAGAAGTTATTTGTAGTGCCATATTCAGGCTTTTCTTCCTTTTCTGGTTGTGTTTGGTAGACTGTTTTCGTGCTATAACCAGGCTTCTCTGTCTCTTCTGGCTCTGCCATTTCCTTTTCCTTGTCTTCTGGCTGTGGTTTAGTGCCATACTCAGGCTTCCCTTCCTCTTCTGGCTGTGGTTTTGTGCTATAACCAGGCTTCTCTGACTCTTCAGGCATTGCCTTCTCCTTGTCTTCTAGCTCTGGTTTATAGAAATTTTGCTTGGTGCCATAATCAGGCTTTTCTTCCTCTTCTGGCTGTGGTTTAGTGCCATACTCAGGCTTCCCTTCCTCTTCTGGCTGTGGTTTTGTGCTATAACCAGGCTTCTCTGACTCTTCAGGCATTGCCTTCTCCTTGTCTTCTAGCTCTGGTTTATAAAAATTTTGCTCGGTGCCATAATCAGGCTTTTCTTCCTCTTCTGGCTGTGGTTTTGTGCTATAACCAGGCTTCTCTGACTCTTCAGGCATTGCCTTCTCCTTGTCTTCTAGCTCTGGTTTATAGAAATTTTGCTTGGTGCCATAATCAGGCTTTTCTTCCTCTTCTGGCTGTTGTTGGTTGACTGGCTTGGTGCCATACTCAGGCTTCTCTTCTCCATTTGGCATCGGCTTTGTTTCATAGTTAGTCTTCTGTTCTGCTTCTGGTTTTGCACCATAATCATATGCAGGGCTTTTGGATGAATCATAACCACCATAGTCATTCGCATAAGCAATGACAAGCAATGAAGATAAAAGCAAGCAGGTAGCCAACAAGGAACGGGCGATAGCCATATTTTCCAACTGTAACTACCGAGCACAAAGAGAAGAAATATGATGGGATAAAGTGCAGGGAGCTACCTTCACTGCCGTATATATAGAGGAAATTTTGGTAGACTGCGCCATTGATTAAGCAATAGAAGAAATAGGCTTTGTCATGATTTGGTTGCACGATGGCAGAAACATCTACAGACTTGACTACCACTAACTAATATATTTTGGGTTAATTCCACCAACCATCCCCTGATTATGATTCCAATTCTAAATTGATCCTTAAACTTCAAAATGTTCTAATTGAGTCATCAAAGTATCATTATCAACTCTAATTCTAGATAAGTGTGAACTTATTGCATTGACAAATTTTTCATAAATTTTAGTGACACAGTTTGATTTGTAATGCATCAAATCCGAGCTAAATACACATGTTTAAATATATTTCAAGATATAGATGAGTTAGCAATTAACATTCAAGTTGACAAAAAAACTTGATTAGTATGATATATTCAATTGAAATATTTTGAAGTGTGAGGATTAATTTAGAATTCGGATATAGTATTAGGAGGTACAGCGGAATTGACCCATATATGATTTGTATAACAAAGCTAAGGCTTAGGTAGGACGGTAGACGAGGAGTGTGCCATAATATATCAATTAAACCTTTTAATATATGGTATGATATAGTAGTAATAAGCCTGAGTGTTATAAATCAACTAAATAGTTAGGATATTATTAAAATATTTTTTTATATACAAAGTAACAAATACGAGAATATTTTTTTATTGTCCTTTTATATTTTTTAATAAAATAATATCATAATAGAAAAAATTTATTTGATTTTATATGAATTTTTAATATGTATATTTGCTAATTTTTTGAGTGTGCTATAAAGTTTAGCATAAGTAATGAATTAAAATTTCGAAATTGGATTATTTTTGGACACCTCGGAATCTAATCTTAAATCCTTCATTGTTTACAAGGCCCGTGAACAAGTTAATTGGGCTAAGGCCCATAAACATACAACTGAAAGGACATTCCGTACAAAAAATTCACCGCCAAAATGTTAAAGAACCCGGTCCAAAAGTTAAAAGCAAGCAAGCGGACACCCTCCAAACCCTAGGGTTAAAGCGGTCATATAAATAAGCCGCTATCACTTCTGCATTATCCTTCTTTGCTAACAGCAGTTAGCTGCACACCAAAGAGAGGGAGAGAGAGAGAGATGGTATCGCTTAAGCTCCAGAAACGGCTCTCAGCGAGCGTTCTAAAGTGTGGAAAAGGAAAGGTTTGGCTCGATCCAAATGAAGTCAACGAGATCTCCATGGCCAACTCTCGTACGTTTTCCTCTTCTCCTTCACTTTTTTTACTGACTCGAGTAGTATCGCTTCCGTAATAATCATTTTTAAGTCGAGGTATGATTTGGACTTGATTTCGCATCGTTTTGTTGGTAAATAGTGAAAACGAAGCAAGATGTTTTAGTTTTTTAGGATTTTAATATCTGCTTGCTGATGTAGTTTACTTTTAAGCTTCTTTAGTGATTTATAACAGTAAAGTGTTATATAGTTCACTGAGATGAGCTTTGGCATATATACAATTTGATTTTTTATTATGCTATTATTTATTTGTTTGCTTGTGAGAGAAAATATCTTCAACTAAAGCATATAGCGAACGCTACTTTAATTGACTTGAGATTTCCTGCATGTGAAGATTAAAATTTCAGATTAGTCGTAGAATGCTGTACAAGGTTAAATCGTTGTTTTCTCCTCTGATATTTTTTAAGAAATTTTTTTATATTTTACTAGCTGTAATTCTGAACAATTAGTAGCAAGTTGAAGTTGATGTAATCTATTATAAGAGATTGAATAGTCTATGGATTTGTTAGTTTGTTTGTAGCTTAGCACAAAAAATGGTTCCTTTATTGTTTTTGGTTATAACCGTGTTCATATTTGGTTTGGCATGCAGGCCAGAATATAAGGAAGCTGGTTAAAGATGGTTTTATCATTAGGAAGCCAACCAAGATTCACTCTCGGTCTCGCGCACGCCGCATGAAGGAAGCCAAGAGAAAGGGGCGTCACTCTGGTTATGGTATGTCTTCTCTTTGTACTTTATGATGGTGAGATTTAACGGGAGATATTATTTACTGATGCAGGGTAGGTAGCTTGAATTACTTCATTACATGCTTGCAGATTCTGTATCATGTAGAAATCAGATTATATTCTTGAATCTTGATTATGCATCATGTTTTCCAAGTTACAATGTCCAAAACCATTTTATTAAAAGATTAAATGAAGTACTGCGAGGATTCTTAATCCTGTGAGAATCTTTTGTTAGCCACCAAAAACTTTGATTGTTGGAAATTTGTGTATATTGATTAACTGGGTCTTAACTTCCACGCTGATTTTAGGTAAGCGCAAGGGTACAAGGGAGGCAAGGTTGCCCACAAAGATCTTGTGGATGAGGAGGATGCGTGTTTTGAGACGCTTGCTCCGCAAGTATAGGGAATCAAAGAAGATTGACAAGCACATGTACCATGACATGTACATGAAAGTCAAGGGTAACGTGTTCAAGAACAAGAGAGTTCTCATGGAGAGCATCCACAAATCTAAGGCTGAGAAGGCCAGAGAGAAGACGTTGGCTGACCAGTTTGAAGCTAAGAGGGCTAAGAATAAGGCAAGCAGGGAAAGAAAATTTGCTAGGAGGGAAGAGCGTTTGGCCCAGGTAAGAACTTTTGTACCATAACGATTTTCTTACTGTTATTCTAGTAAAAAAATTGAAATTCTGTGGTCTTATGGTACAGTTCTTATCACGATTGGTTATCTTTTATGTAATTATGGATTAATGTACAATTTGTTTTTTTCTTCTCTTTAGGGACCTGGAGGAGGAGAAAAGCCAGTTGCAGCACAGCCTGCAGCAGCTGTGCAACCAGCCGTGTAAGTACCATCTTCGAAATAGAATTTCTTTTGGTAAAAGGATCAGTGTTTTTAAGTAATATGATTTCGTTCTCCCATTGTTTGAACTTTCAGGGGTTCCAAGAAGTCAAAGAAGTAAAAAAAAAAAAAAAAGAGTAAGATTTCTTACTGAAGAGTACTGATCGAACGTGACTTTTTGATATTTAGTAATGTCTTAAGTAATTTTGTTGAGCCAATGTTGTGTTTTTTTGGTTGATATGAACTTTTGTTCTTTTAGGCAGATTAAGCTTTAAATGTTTTTTCTTTTTTTTTTAATCAGTTTACTGATTTGTTTTTTTAAATTACATGATATAATGTTGTGTCGGAATTAATCTTAGTGATTTTCAATATCACTCGTAATAAATCTGAAAAATGTTCACTGCAGTGGACACCCTTTTGGAACCAACCCTAGGTGGCTGAAAGCTTTTGTTATGATTAATCAAAATAATTTTAATCATTATATTAAAGCGCGTCTATATGTCATTAAAATAATAGGAGGCAATTATCGATAGTAAAATTTTTATAAAATTATTTTGCTTACTGTGAAAAATAATCAGATCGCTAATAGAATATGGTATTGATATAAAATGCTTTATATTTCATTAATGCATAAACAATTGGACATGTAAGATTGAATCTAAGGTCGATTTAGGTTTTTTTTTTTTTTTGAACTAGAACTATTACGTGGGTTGAGCTATTTATAGGTTTTATTTATTCGCCCTTTTTTAGATGAAAGAAAATAAAATAAAATGAATCAATTTATAATTACATGTATGTTTAAGAACGGTTAAAGATAATCTAAATTTGAATCGTTAAAAAAATTATTTATAGCTTCATTGCAGTTCTTCGAATAAGAATGTTGATTTTATTATTTTAAGTATACTAAAATATTTAATTACATTATTTATATTTAAATTTATATATTTTATGAATAAATAAATATTTAGTTAGGTTCAATTCGTGGAATTGCTTTCTACTTGGGTGGTGTGGCTGATTGAGCCCTCTTGTTGGCTCCTCTCATTGTCTTCGGCGTTGTTCGCTCTAGTTAATGACAGACTTTAAATTTATAATTATCATATTTATTCTAATGATTTATTTATTAATATGTAATTATAATTATAACTATAATTATGAGTGGTGATGTAATTGTTTTTTCATGAATTATTAATTATTACAATATGATTTATAAATTTATTTTGACGTCATATATAGATTATAATAAAAATATGAATTATGATAATTTATCAAAATTTTATGAAAATTGTGATAAAAAAAAATACCGAAAGAACTTTTAGAAATAATTTAGATAATTTAGTAAATGTGCCTTTAGGTATCTGTACATTTCATTAGTTGAATCTTATGTTTTAATCAAATGAATTAAACAAGATAGTATTTTAATCAAATGACTTAAGCAAGATAATGTAATATTATGGACATTTTATCATGTAATTTATGATTTTGAGACTTACTTAGATGGATCAAGACTCAATTGATAACCGGTGTGAAGTAAGAGAGAATTGATTGAACCCACGAATAAGTACAAATCAAGATAAAAATCAGTTAAACTCATGGTTGAGCCAATATAATATTTTGTTAATAATTTTTATAATTTTTTAAAATTTTATTTAATTGAAATCTAACTGACAACTCAATCCAACATCGATGGCTTAACTATTTCTTGATCAATCGTTAATCTAATTTTAAAAATCATGTCTCTAATTTTACCTTCTCATGATTTTATTATAGAGCGTAATTTTACATCTTTTGAACCAAGCGTGACACAATCTAAATTATATAATATTACTTAGTTTGATACTTTGATATCATGACACGACACTCCATCGATGAAAATAGAGAAAATAATTTTGAAGAATATAAAGTAAAAAGTAAAAGACGGATTTTTCATATATATAAAATTTTAAGTAATTCCCTTGAAAAAGAAATAAATACTTCCATTTATAATTTTCAAAATTTACATTTTTAATATTTTTAATATTTTCATTTACAGTTACTAATGAAAATACCGGTTCTAAATCCTTTATCATCCCCCACCCCCCCCCCCCAAAAAAAAAAAAAATCACCTTTATGGTTAACTAACCACCTTCATTCAACACCTACATGCTATCAGGGGAGATTGAATAATAAATTGAAACATT
This sequence comes from Gossypium sturtianum, assembly GCA_025698515.1. Taxonomy (NCBI): domain Eukaryota; kingdom Viridiplantae; phylum Streptophyta; class Magnoliopsida; order Malvales; family Malvaceae; genus Gossypium; species Gossypium sturtianum. The sequence continues at coordinate 32,018,346 of CM046954.1, forward strand.
CAGTTTTAAACAGCACTGCTCACCTTTTATCATCCAACAATAAGATAATGCAAAACTATAACACAATTTTTTTACTTGCCTTTCTTTTATTTTTTTTAAACGTTGTACCTTTTGCTCCCCACTTTTAATAGTTTTAAAGACTTCTTTGGTATCGTGCATTAGCTGAAACACCACCATCGTTCTCTCTTAATATAGGTTTTTGTCCACTCAGATCTGCACTTCCATGATAAGCTCTAACACGAGACGAAACTTGAGGACGGATCAATGCATCGTTCGGGTTGTTACATATCCCGAGCCTTATGAGGAATGTTGCCGTGCTACCTTTGTTAACACCCTCGCTTTCCAACCATATGTGCCCTCCCATCAGATTCACAAACCTGGCTCAACATTTTAACAAACGTATAAAACTTTTTTATCTACTAGATTCTGTTTATTGTGGTATTGTTACATTTGATCCATTTAATAATAGAGGGACTAATTTAAACTAATCCCTATAATAAAAGGAGATGTTTAAGAATTTGTAGTTTTACCTTTTACATATGGCAAGTCCAAGTCCAGCACCTCCACTATTTTGACTGGATCCACTGCGCGGCTGTGCAAATTTGGTAAAAAGAATTGGTATATCTTGTGGGAGAACACCACAACCAGAATCCTTAACCTGCCAGAATAGATGATAGGATATCAGCAAGAGAATCATGTGATGCAGCTAATAAAGCTCTTAGATAATCTCCGCATGGACAGTAATTCATTGAATTATATATCACAAACACTAGAAGATGGTCTTCAACCGGAAATCCTATATGGCATTATCAAAATTATAGCATTTGATAGCAATGGAAAATCGGGAGATGCCGTCAAAACTATAAACTGCGATCATAGTATGAAATATAAGTGTAACAGAAGCAGTCGAGAACCTGGACTCGTAAGTAGAAGTGGCCTTGACTTGACACTGGGTAAAATTCTGGAGGTCGCCAGTCTCTTAAAGACTCCGGTTTTGCAACTGAAGCTATAATTGAAACATAGCCCTCCTTTGTGAACTTCACAGCATTACCAACAATGTTCAAAATGGTTTGCATAAGCCGTTTCTCATCGCCAACAGCATACATTGGCAAATCAGGTGCCAGGATCATAGTCATAGATAGCTTCTTTATGGATGCAATGGGCTTTATAAGATTAATGACCTAAATTTATGGAAATATGAACATTATTACTGAAATTGAACTGCAAAAGGCAAGATTATTTCCATTTTTATGCTAAGGAAGTACAAAATCACCATCACTTACCTCTTTGAAGATTCCATGAAGATCGAACATTCCAAAATCTAACTCTAGGCTGCCATCTTCAAGTCTAGAAAGATCTAGAACATCATTGATTAGTGTTGCCAAAAGGTTGCTACTCTTTAGCACTGTCTCAATCATAACTCTTTGTTCTGGAGTTAGCTCAGTCTCTAAAAGAAGTGAGCACAATGCAATAATTGCATGCATTGGTGTGCGCATCTCATGGTTCATTACAGAAAGGAAATCATTCCGTGCATGAATTGCCTTCTCAGCCTCTTGACGAGCCAAGTTTAAAGCAACATTCTGATCCAGGAGCTGATCACGAGCCCGCATGGATTCCTCCAGAATAGCTGCATGCGAAAGAGCAACGGCGACCTGTACAAATATTATCATGATAAGAATCATAGTCTCTCAATAAGTAAATAAGTTTTCTAAATAGAATAACAAGCAAGAAGATCAAATCCAGTGATTGAAGCTTTTCGAAAGTGAATTCATAAACTTACAGCCAAGTACAAAATTAAAACTGAAGGTCAGCATATCATGAAGACATCAAAGAAGCATCAATGAAAGAAAGCACATAAATCATAAGATGACCTGGTCTGCCACAACTTCGACAAGTTCCAATTCATGGTCTCGCCATTTTCTGGCACTCTCCGTGGGGAGAATAAGAACCATAACTGCATAGCTTTTTGCAGAGAGTTCAGGCCAGTCATTAATTTGGAAATTTGAGAGATGTAGAAGGGGTACCCTGACAGCAACAACCTCTGGTGGCACATATCTTCCCACTAGAGGTCTGATCCTGGCTAGTGGGCAAGTGTATGGTATACGCATCGCTCGAGCACTATTGAAGACTTCATTGACCATGGGAAGATTTATTGGCACAGTAGATCCAACTTGTATTTGGTAATTGAGAGTATGAGAAAGTTGCAAATCCATACCGGTCCTTGATGGCATCCAAAGGGCACATTCCTCCAGACCCAAGGTCCTACCCAATTCAACAAGGGTAGTCTTCAATATCGTATGCCTGTCGAGCGTGCTTCTGATTTCATGAGTTAGCATCCTTACATGCCTTCCAGTTTCTTCCTGAGTGAGAATAAGTCCCATTTCCCTGTCAAGCTCCTCGGCTTTGTTCCTCAGAAATAATTCCCGAGTTTTAACACTCAACAGATCAGGAATAATATGTACAAGCATCAATGCAGTCGCACATGATACAATAGCACATGCAACCTTGGCAATGGTCATCACCATAGCAACAACTTTAGAATGCATAGTGAATGTCCACAAGTTTATAAAGTGTGTTGCCCCGCAAAGAATGATAAAAGCACCAAATTGCATAAGCACCCATCGATACGGGAAGAAAGCAGATTTCTGAACAAAATAAATAAGCTCTAATGGAATTGAGAAATATGCAAGTGCGATTAAAACATCCGATATATACTGATATTTAACAAGCAATTCTTCAGGTGGCCACTGTGAGTCAATACAATCACAAGTCTCCATTATGTGACAACAACCGCGCTAAATCTGACCCAAAAAAAAAATCAAGAAGAAAATGTTATAAATAAAGTACAATGCGAAATTTACATAAACTCAGTGATCTCATGACAGATTTTCTTATCTTAATAAGATGTTTTTCAAAATTTATACATTCATATTTGACAGAATATTGCGCTACATTAGTAGAAAAAAAAATCAATGAAACGATAAGATTCCGTTAGAAGTTTTTCTTTTTAGTTTTCCTACACAAACATTAGCATAAGATTCCATCACAACTTTTTTTTTTCTATAAATATTCGTCGTCGCTTCTCCATCTTTATAATATATATATATATATATATATATATAAAAGCCAGGCAACAATTCAACGTTCGGCCTTCTGAAGAGAATTTGTTCTTAATAGTCTTCCTAAAAGGCGACAAAGCTACTCAGTAATCACATCACTGTAATATTAATTATATGAATTTTTTTCCATGAAAACATTTTCCCTCGAACCAAACACAACTTAAGAAACAAAAATCACTTAAACCGCCTATAAAAGAAACATAATTTACATCTTATAGTAAATAAAAAAAGCATTTAAATCTGAAAGTTTAATCTACAAAGAAACATGAACTAATAGAAAAAAAAAAAGAAGAAAAAAAAGATAATGGAAATGTAAATGGATTACCACTGCTAATGAAGATAGAAGAAGAGGATGAACGGCAAGAGATCAGTTGCAGAGATAAAGCGCGTGATCCAGCCGTCCATTAATGAGGCTTTTTTAAAAAAAATGTTTGGCCAATGTTTAAGCCTCTTTGTTTCTGATGTTGTTAAACTGGCGACTGAGAGAGAAGAAGAACCAGTAAAAAAAGGTTGGAAAATGAGTAAAGTGTTATGGGCGGCCAAAAGCCGAAAGAAAAAAAAAAATCCTTCACGGACAAGGGAAGGTGACGCACGAATTCAAATGGAGATTTTACACGTGCGGTTACTGTGTTGGATTTTCCTTTTCAGTAATTTATTTTCTTTTTGGATCTTACTCGCACGTGTGAGTTTTTTTTTTGGTTGTTGGGGGTTGGGGATTGGGGATGAAACCTATATATAAGATTGGGAACTTCACTGGTAATTTCAAAGTTTGGGTGAAATCATTGGGCTGAAAATTTATGTATTAAATTTTATTTATCATTTATAACCCTATAATCTATTTATGTGTGCTATAATTTGTAAAATGAGTAAGCTTCAGAAATAGTCATTTTTATTTACTTTATATTATATATTAATTATTTATGTTTGAAATGTTATGTTTTAATCATTTAAATTAATATACTTTATTATATACACATGATATTCATATTTAATAACTTTTATTGCATTATAACTAAACGTGTGTGCACAAATTTTCACAGACTTTGGAAAGGGTGGAAACGTATGATCTTTCCTACAGAAATGTAAGACAAAGTTCCAATGCACAGCCAGTAGCAGCTAAGAGAGCGGATTTGATTATATCAAGTATTAATTTTATAAAAAAAATTATTTTAATTTTTCATTTTTTATCTTTAACTTATATTATTTATCGAATATCTTAAAATAAATGAAAAAGTTAAGGTTTTCTAATTTTGCTAATGTGATATTTATATGATAGTGTACGTGATTAATTAATTTTTAAAAAATTAAAGGTATAATAATTTTTTTTGGAACTTCAATTTTATAAAAAAAAAGTTATTTTAACTCTGTATTTAATTTTCATCTCTTTTAACTCTTGAACTTGTATTTTTTTGTCAAATCATTCAAAATGAATGATAATTAATGTTTGTTAACTGTTCTGATGTGGCATGCACATGAGTTGCCACGTAAATGAAACATCAACATTTAATTAATTTTTTTATTTTTAAAAAATATTTTATAATTAATATAATTTTTTATTTTTAAAAATAGTTTTTATAGTTTTTAATTTTTTTAAAAATTTAAAAATTAATTAACCGCTGACGTGTCATCCACGTATATGCAACATCAGCAAAGCTAAAAAACGTTTGACTTTTCCATTCATTTTGGGGTGATTTGAAAAAAACGTAAGTTTAAGAGCTAAAAGAGACGAAAAATTAAATAGAGAGCTAAAATAACTTTTTTTTGTAAAGTTTGAGGGCCAAATAAATTATTATGCCAAAATTAAAAATATTTAAAGGCATTTTTTAATAATTTTAATTTTTTAAAATAATTTTTAGAATTTTTAAATTAAAAAATTAATTGTTGATTTGGCAATCCACATGTATGCCATATCAGTAAAATTAACAAATGTTGTTAACTTTTCCATCCATTTTGGGATAATTTAATAAATAGCACAAATTTAAAGGCTAAAGAAGATGAAAATTAAATGAAGCACTAAAACGTCTTTATTTATAAAGTTGGAGGATATATTATTATATTAAAAATTATTGCATCCATTGACACACTTACTCGTAGTGGAGAAACCGGATTAGATTATATTAGTAATTGTCGTTTTCATTATTCTCATAAAAATAATATTTAAAATAATCTAATAAATTTGGTTAAAATATTGATAGCATTACTTATAGCGTTATAATTATTATTGTAACATTATTTATGACAGTGCGATTATCAGTTTATAATTGTTTAAGATTTAACAATTTTAAGTTATAGCTTTTATGATTTTGTTATTTATTTTAAGATTAAAAATATTGGGATTTACTTTTTTTTTAAAAATTAGATATTCTTACCGTTCATGCATCATGGGAAATAATGGTGGAGTCAAAATATTAATTTTAAAGGGGTAAGCTAAAATTAGACGTGTTACATAATAATTGATTTAAACATATAAATAATCGATTTTTGAGAGGGTTATAGTATATATACAAAAGAAGAAATTGCAAAAATCTTAAACCTTGGGGGTCTACTTATATTTTTTAGAGGACTATAGTATATTTATAAAGGGCTAAATTGTAAAAATTTTAAATCTTGGGGGGCCATGACCCCTGGGCCTCTACTAGGCTTCGCCATTGATGAGAGATTCTTTATAGTAGTTATAATAATAGATTATTCACTTATTTATGGTAATTATAAGGAGGTGATTAAAGGATTTGGTATTCATCGAATATGTTATTTATCTTGTTAAGACTTTAACTTCTGCATGTTCGAATAACAGATGGAATGATAGCTTTGGTGTAGTTAAAGTCGTTGGATTGATATATTTAACTTTTGATTTAATCTCGTTAGTGCAGAAAATGAAGAAGCATTTTGTGCAAGAATATCATTTTTATCTATTTTACTGGTTTGAAGAACAAGGGAGAAGTTTGAAGTGTCCTATCCTTATCTCTTAAGAGTTTCGAAGATGATGGAAAGCTATTCTATAAAACGATTTACTTGAATAGTTTTTAGGATAATTTATGAAGATAATTATCGGCATTTAAAATAGTGATAAGTTCTTATATCTTGGTTGCTTATCACGTTAGAGAAGAGCTCATAAATAGACTGATGGTTGACTTTCTTCTTCAGCCTTCGGTGTTGGTTGGGGCTATAATTGCTTATATGTGTAAGGGTAAATTATTCTTAAGCCAATAGGTGATCCAGATAATTGTTGAATAAAAATCATTTTTTGAGCGAGACTGATGTAAGATTAGGTCTCTAATTTTGTTTAGTTTCTGTTCCAACAGAAATTAGAAGGAAACTACTTTTTAAATGAGCGTAAACCAAATTTTGTTGTTCCACCAATAAGTTGAATATCATAGTTGGAACAAAGTGCAAATCGAAAGCTTTTCCATATCCGTTTTGGCACATGATTTATCTAATTGCATGTTGAGTCTTGATATGATATTTCTTAGGAATTATATTGATAATGTTTGGAACTCTATATGATGATCTCTAATGCTGCTATCGTTTTCTACTCTCTTTGATGATTGGTTAAATGCATGTTATATACTTCTACTTATGTCAGCCATATTTATGGTGTTTCTTTGTTAGGTGATGCAATACTTGAGGGGAGGTGTTATTTTCTTTTGACAAAAAGGTAGAAGTGTTGTAGCTATATGCTTGGACATTTTATTGGTTGGCATGGATTAACATAGGAGTTGTTTATTGGACCCATGTATTGAAGGGGAAAGCTACTTTAGATGCCAAGTTGAAAGGCAAAGAAGCAAAGAGAGGAATAAGATAGGCAAACCCTTTTACTGGGTCTGATCTGAGATTGAGAGTTACATATTCTGGCAATATGAAATGAACATTTTTTCTTTTTCAATTGATTGATATATTTGCAACCCCACATGCCCTTGTGTTGTGTCTTGTCTTTAAATCCCCCAATTGGAAGATTTTACAGTGAAATCATGGGATGGGAGTGGGACCACAATACTCTGTATTACAAACTTAGCCCATATTCAATGCATTTGGATTTCTGGAGTATTCCTTTTTAATATTTAATAATAATTTGTTGACTCTCTCTCTCTCTCGTCAATGCCACCAACAAAAGAAAAAGAAACAAAGAAATATGCTCTAACCATTTTTGGATCATGACATTTGATTTGATAATCCCTATTCTCAACCCATGCGTATTAAGGAAAGTAAAGGCTAAATTTTAAAATATATATATTTTATGTTTATTATAATATATAGCATACTCATTTATGTTGACGTGTAAACACTAACTATTGGTAAAAGTATTGTAGAGGTTTTTATATTATGAATCAGATTGTATTTTGTCTGTTCTACTAAAAAATAGACATGTTAGTCATTGTACGTGATATCAATATTTGTGTCGAAACCATTTTTTTAAAAAATGGGGTCGACTTTGTGATTTTGAAAACAAAAAAAAACGGGAGTCGCCATCAATCCTTTTTAATGAGGTGTGATCGGGTCACATCGTAAGATGGTTGTTTTTTAGTAAACGATTTAATTTATCAAAACAATGATTTTGGTCTACGAAATTCAGAAAGACGGGTTCAGGAGTAGGTTACGCACGAGGAAGGATTAGCACCCTCATAACGCCCAAAATTGGTACCTAGTTGATCAACTAGTGTCTTAATGTCGAAAATTAAAAATGTGAAGAAATGTTAATCGAGAAAAAGAATTACATCACGTAAGTTAGGACACAATGTCTTAAGTCACGAATCGAGAATAAACGCCGAAAAATTTATTTATTTTGAAAGATATTCAATTATCTCGGTTTTAGAAAGAAACCATATTCTGTAAGTTAGAACACGATTTTTTCTTAATTCCCGAGAATATTTTAAAAATTTTAAAACATTCGTTTGTTTGGATTTATCGAGAAAGTCAAAACCCCGTAAGTTAGGGAACGACCTTTCGAATTTTAAAACCGCGGAGTATCGCTTATTTTAAAACAAACATTTTAATGCCGTGTAAAATGTAACGCGATTTTGTTGTGGAATGTAAAATGGATTACGGCGTTGATACGCATAAAATAATGGATGCGATAGTATGAACAACATTAATAAAGGCGAAAATAAATAAAAGCTGATAATAAATAATAAAAAAACAAGTAGAAACTGAAACTAGGTTAAAAGTAATCGTAAACGAATACGTAAATAAATGGTATATAAGACGGCTAAAAATAATAATAATAATAATAATAAAGTTTGAAATTATAAACGGGGTATAAATAGGGTAAATATCTCAATAATACCAAAAAATTAAAAAATTACCGGATAGTACAGGGTTCAGAAAATTAATCGGAAAGTGCGATTTTCCCAAAAACGCGTCCACGTCGGTAGCGTTTTTGGGGAAAACGAACTAAAGCGCGTCTCGGGAGCGCTTTTGCCACGTCATCGAAAGCGCGCACTCGTGGAAGCTGCTGGCGACGTACAAAAGCGCTCCCGAGGACGCGCTTTTGGGAAAATCGCACTTGAAAATTGAAATATAAAAAGATATTAAAACTATAGTAAAAAAATTAAATTACAAAAGAAAGAACATTAAACTCAATTTTATTAAATATAAAAAAAAATTATATTGCAAAAAACTAAATTATCAATGAAAACTTCTTATTTATTAAATATACTACAACTAAATTAGAAATAAATAAAAATAAAGAAAACTTCTTATTTATTAAATATATTAAAACTAAATTACAATAAAATAAAAAATAAAAAACAATTTCTTATTCTATTACATATATTAAAATTAAATTACAATAAAAACTTAAACAATTTCGATTTTATTAAAGATATTAAAATTAAATTACAATAAAAAAATTAAACAACTATTATTTTATTGAATATATTAAAACTAAATTAAAAAAATATAAAATAAAAAATAAATTTTTATTTTATTAAAAAAATCAAATTAAATTACATACAAAAAAATACACAACTTCTATTTTAGTGAAGATATTAAAATTAAATTACAAACACAAATAAAAAACAACTTTTTTTATTCAAAAAATAAAAAAATTTATTACAATTTTAAAAAAAAAAGCCCACCCTAATCAATGTTGATGCCGGTGGGAACCAGTGCCACAGGAGGGCGGTCGGCGGTTACGCGCTGGATTCCTCCTTCGTCTAGCTTCCGACGGGGGTCGTGGAACCTCTGGCGGGGAATCGGGTTCCTCCGGCAGTGGGTCTGGTTCTGGCTGTTGCGATGATGACCCACCTTGATAAAATAATGACCCCGGAGGTGTTTGCATAGACCACAGCGGGGGTGACTGCATCCCGTACGGTGAAGGAGCATGGTAGAAAGAACTGCTCCCGACGGCGCCTCCTCTAATCCCGACGTCGGCCTCACGATCGGCTGGCTAACGGGAGTTGTCGGGAACGGACTCGAACCCGGCCATGCATTCCAACCTGGGGTGGGACTAGGAAAAGGAAACATATATGGGTTAGGAGGATACATATAAGGGGCAGGGTACGCACCTGGCATAAAATGTGGACGCTGTGATGTCGGTGTTGTCAGCGAACCGATGGGCCCGGTGATTGTGTAGGCGCTTGTTGATGGGCCCGGTGACTGTGTAGGCGCTGTTGCTGGGCCCGTCTCATCACCCGCTTCTCCTTGAATGTAAAGGGGCCCGACGCTCCCTTCGCTCGCGAATTTGCCGTTGCCTCTCTTCATCCGACAACAGATACGACTTGCCATGGATTCTAAACCATGGCATGTACTCCGGCACGCACGCTAACTCAGGAACTATGATCGGTTCCCGATTAGGTAAAAAGTCATACCGGTTCTCCCACGTCTCGATATGTTCTGACCAAAATCTTGGCCAATCCGTGTCTTTCTTTGCCAGAAGTCCACTTTGTGCTCATCATCGAGCACCTCAGGAGGCACGGGAATCGGTTGCCGGCATCCAAATTGCCGCAGAACCCGATCTGACTGGTGCATCTCCACGGTTGAGTAGGTGATTAGCGAGACCTTAACGTGCCAACTGTTCGGATTTTGGAGGAACTCCTCCGAATTACTGCCCGAATTTCGGGATCCTCATACGGTGTCCATTGAAACTATATTAACATTACCAAAATATTAGTTATATACATAATACTAGACACTACATACGAAATACTAAATTATAATAACGAAATTCGACACTTACTTGTGATTCCGACCGTTGTTCCAATAGGAGCCGTATATCCTCAAGCGAGTTAGGTATTCCAACATGACTTCTCGGATGGTTCCACCTAATTAAATAAACTTTTAGCATGGAATTATACTATAAATCTACGACATAATTGTAAAATATAATATTAAATTTACCTCGTTATCAGTGGGAATGAATATGGTCGGGTCGAGTCGAGGACGTAAAAATGGAAATCGAAACCATGCCTATGATCTGCAGTAGTGATAGGCAACCTCCGATTTTTGCTTTACTCGGCGGTGTCGCCCGCACATCTCCCAGTATAACCTCGATAGCACGGCGGACCCCCCAACTCAATTCACCGCTGCTCTGAAATCAACAAGTTTCGAGAGCCATCTCGGTGGACGAGGTTTCTAAAGAGGTCCGGCATCAGATAGCCTCCAATTATCTGAAGTATGTATGCCCGCGCATACCGTATTCTTTCTTCTTCAGTCGAACCTTCATTCGGCTCCGGGAATGCGTCTCGTAACCAACCCATATCGATCCGAGCTCCTTGAATTTTATCCGAATGGCACCCGTGAAGCTCGTAGCATACGGCCATCCAATCGAGAGATGTTACGGTCCGGTGACTACCGACCCGCCCACCGGTAATCCCAACCGTAATTGCACATCTTCTAAGGTAATTGTACACTCTCCGCATGGCAGATGGAAAGTGTGCGTCTCGGGTCTCCACCTCTCTATCAATGCGCTGATCAAAGGCGGGTCCAACTTGAACCCCCGGCCTATCGTGGCCACGTGCCAAAAACCCGCTTCCCGCAGTAATTCTCGATCAATGGCGATGGGGACCGGCATGTTGCGAATATAACATTGCAACACCCAATCTACAGATCGCTTTAAAAATTATAAAATTCAAAATTAATTAAAATTACATAATTAAAAAAATTAATAATATTGAAAAATTAACATTCAAACTTACCATTTTCATTTGCTCGACGGCAATGTGCTTGTTGTCTAGGCGACGTAATTCCTCGCCATTGTACTCGATAAAGTATTTTCAAATTTTCCAAAAATTGATATATAAAAAAATTATAAAGGGCTTTTTCAGTAAATAGTAAAGGACTATTTTGAAATTTCAGTGTAAATTTCAAGGACTTTGAGAGAAATTTGAGAGAAAATTGAGAGTAAATTGATAGAATAATGAGAAAGGATTGAAGTGTGAAAAAATGAAGGGTTGGGGGTATTTATAGGTTTTTTTTTTTGACCGTTGGGGGCCAACGGTCAAAAAAATTGATCGTTAGGCCTAAAGCGCTCCCGGGACGCCTTGCTTTAGGTCGTTTCTAAAAAACGCCTCGACGTGCGTGGGCCAGCGTTTTTGGGGAAAATTGCACTTTCCGGTCAATTTTCCCGAACCCTGTACTATCCGGTAATTTTTTATTTTTTTGGGTATTATTGAGATATTTGCCCGTATAAATAAGTAAATAATAATAATAACAATATTAATAAAATCTAAAGTTAGAAATTATAAAAGAAAATAAGTAAGTAAATAATGATAATATATAATAAAATGAAATATATTTAAAATTTAGGTAAATAAATAGAAATAGAGATATAATAATAATAGTTATTGTCGAAACCATTTTTTTGTTTTAAAAAAACGGGGATCGACTTTAAAAACGTGAAAATGGAGTCGCCACCAATCTTTTTGAAGTGTGATTGGGTCACCTTGAGACTGATCGTTAAAACATTTTGATTTATTGAAACGATAATTTTGGTCTACGAAATTTAGAAAAACGGGTTCAGGAGTCGATTACGCACGAGGAAGGATTAGCACCCTCGAGACGCCCAAAATTGGTACCTAATTGATCATTTATCGTCCTAATGTCGAAAATTTGAAAAGATTTCAAAATACGATCCCTTTTTTTGTTAAAAAATTGAATAAACTAAACCAGATGTTGAGATCTGCTTATTTCGAAGAAGTAAAATGTCACGCCCAGTGAGTTAGGGTACGACATTTCAAATTCCCGAAACTGAGCTTGTCATTTGACTTTCAAAATTAATGTGTTTAAATCTAAGAAGGATATTCGGTTATTTGGGTCTAATGAAAAATCGGGACCCAGTAAGTTAGGGTTCGATTTCCCAAAATACCAAATACAGAATATTGCCTTTGTTTTTGAAATCCTTATCCCGAAATAACAAAACGTCACATCCAGTGAGTTAGGACACAACAATTTTGACTTCTCGAGAATAAGTTTTTATTTAACTTTTAAAAAGTAAGTAATAGGTTCTTTAGACTCGAAGAGAAAAATCGAAACCCAGTAAGTTAGGGTACGATTTCTTTCGAACCTTAGAACGCAGAGTATTTGCTTATTTTGAAAATCGGATAAAATGTAATGCGATTATAATAAAATGGAAAATGAATTTAAAATAAAATGTAAAACGATTTACAATGCTAGCGTGTATAACGACATGATGATGATAAAGTATAATAACAATAATAAAGGAAGTAATAAAGTAAAGGCAAGGTAAACAAATGAAATAAAATAAAAGAGAATAGTAACAAAAATGGAAGCTATATACAATAAATAAATAAAAATCATAGGAAAATAATGATAGTAATAAAAAAATGCAATAATAATAGAATATATCAATAAAAAAATAATAGTAAAAAATAAAAATAATATTAGTAATAATAAATAATAATAATATAATAATAATAAAGTTAATTATAAATAATAATAAAAATAATAGTAGTAGTAATATTAAAATAATAATCATAATAGTAAAATAATAGTAATACTAAATTAGTAATAATAATAGTGATAATAATAATATTAATAATAATGAAAATAATAATAAAAGTAATAGTAAAAATAAAAATAGTATTAATAATAAAATAATAGTAATAGTATTAAAATTAATAGTGATAACAATAAAAAATAATAGTAATTATAACAAAAATAATGATAAGAATAAGAATAGCAATAATAACCATATTAATAATAAGGAAAGTAATAATAATAATAAATACAGTAATAATAATATTAAAGATAAAAATAATAACCAAAATAATGACAATAATAGCAAAATAAGAAAAAAGGACGAAATTACACTTAAAATAAAACTTTGGGGCGAATTTTAAAAGAAATAAATGAATTAGGGCCCCCTAACAACGCGCGCAAAAAGGGGAGGACAAAATGGGGAATATTCCCGCTCTCCTAAACGGCGCCGTGTGTCGTGAGATTAAAATGAAACAGTAAGTAAAAGTACAGGGCCAAATTAAATATAAAAAAAAGTGATTAAAAATCAATAAAAAAGCGAAAGGGCTAAAAGTGCAATTAGCCCTTCCGTAGAAAACACGCGAATCCTGAGGCGGGTCGGGTCAGATCGGGTTGGTTAAGGGAAAAACGACGTCGTTTTGAGGCTTTAGGACTCTGGCCAAAACAGCGCCGTTTTGAATGGCTATATAAGTAAAAAAAAAAAAAATTTAAAAAAACATTTTCCTCTTCTCCTCTTCAAAAAACTGAAGCAGCTCTCCAAAGAGCTCTCCCCCTGGCGATTTTCGGCGAGGGCTCCGGCAAGGCCTCCGGCTGATCACCGCCATGCCTCCGCAGCCACCGGCGCCAGCCACCGTACACGATGGCCGAAATTCCGAAAAAAGTAAGTTTTCTTTTTCTTTTTTTTTTATATTTTCTTTTAAAACTTTTATGTGAAAAAAAAAGAAACATTTGAAAGAAAAGTGAAACAGATTCGGGAAAAAAATAAAATAATAAAAAGAAGACCTTTTCCTTTGCTGATTTGCTCTTTTTTTTTGTATTGTCTTGTATATATGCATGTAAAAAAAAATCGTAGTCCCCTCTTTTACAGATTACAGTAGGTTTTTATAGCCTAAAATAATTAAAGTACAGATTCTATTTTGTCATATTTGCTGCTTTTGATGTGTTTTTCTTTCCTTTTGCAGGTTAATAGCGCAGATCTCGGCGGTGATGAAGGCTGGTGGCTAGGCTGTGGCGCGAAGGTTTTCCAGAAACCCTAGGTCTTCTAAAACAGTTTGGGTATTGGGCCCTTTAGGGCCGCGTAGGTTTGGGTCTTTGTTGGGTCTGGGTAGTCTATTTTGGACCAATTAGGTTTGGGATGTAATTTAGTTTAGGCTAATAGTGGGCTACGAGTAAATTCAGGCCTGTAAATTGGCTGTAAAGGGACTTTAAATATTTTTTTTATTTATTATTTTTTTTGGTTTTTGAATGGTATGGGCCCGGGCAAAATGGGCCTATTACAACTGCCCCTCTTTGCTCATTGTTGTGTAACGAGAATAGAGCAAAGACTATAAAAGGACCGATTTTGCCCGGTCTTTGCCGAGTCTTGACTTATTGGTCCTTGTCTTCTTCAAATGGCTTCCAACCCAACTGCAACTTCAGAGGTATTGGAACTTCATCTTTACTTCTTCGTAACTATTTCAATTTTAGAAGTATTGGACTATCTGTTCTAATAAGTCTGATGGCTTCAATATGCTTCACTGCAACTTCAGGAAGGCAATATCCACTATCTTTAGTCTCGCTCTCCACAGAAACTCGGGGATGCCGAGGGTATCTTCGATCCGTTCACCGCAAACTCGTGGAAGACAAAATCGCTATCTTCATGCTGCCCGCTTCCACAAACTCGGGGATGCCAACTGGTATCTTCGATGCGCTTGGCGCAATCTCGTAAAGACAAGATCTCGCTATCTTCGATGCGCTTCTCTCGCAAACTCATGGATGCCAGACTAGTATCTTCGATCCGCTTCACTGCAATCTCAAGAAGACAAGATCTGATATCTTCGGTCTGCTCCACTGCAAACTCAGGGATGCCAGACTAGTATCTTCGATCCGCTTCGCTGCAAACTCAGAAAGACAAGATCTGCTATCTTTAGTCTGCTCCACTGCAAACTCAGGGATGCCAAACTGGTATCTTGGATCCGCTTCGCTGTAAACTCAGGAAGACAAGATTTGCTATCTTTAGTCTGCTCCACTGCAAACTCAGAGATGCCAAACTGGTATCTTCGATCCGCTTCGCTGTAAACTCAGGAAGACAAGATCTGCTATCTTCAGTCTACTCCACTGCAAACTCAGGGATCCCAGACTAATATCTTCGATCTGCTTCGCTGCAAACTCAGGAAGACAAGATCTGCTATCTTCAGTCTGCTCCACTGCAAACTCAGGGATTCCAGGCTGATGTTTTCGATCTGCTTCACTGCAAACTCAGGAAGACAAGATCTGCTATCTTCAGGCTGCTCCACTGCAAACTCAGGGATGCCAGACTGATATTTTTGATCCGCTTTGCTGCAATCTCAGGAAGACAAGATCTGCAATCTTCAATCTGCTTCACTACAAACTCAGGGATGCCAGGCTGATGTTTTTGATCCGCTTCACTGCAAACTCAGGAAGACAAGATCTGCTATCTTCAATTTGCTCCACTGCAAACTCAGAGATGCCAGACTGATGTTTTCGATCCGCTTCACTGCAAACTCAGGAAGACAAGATCTATAAATTCACCGATGTTGTGACACCGTCCTCTGGGGGACCGATCCTGTAAAATCAGTTTTATGCGTTTATGCTTATGCAAAATGGTTAGGATGCTATGATATGAACAAATCAACTGCTTTTAACCGAATGACATATGTACGAATAAAAAATGTTTTGAGGATGATCCTTTTTAATAATTAGGATGTCACCACTTGTTGCTCATCAGGGCTCTATCATTAACGTAGTACACTATCTTCCTACTCGGCTGGCATTTGACAGAAAGCCCGAAAACATTTTTGCTCAACTGATTTGCCCCACTAACTTCAGGGTCCTTTCCACTGTACCTCAGTGACATAAGGCTTGTACCATTTTCAAACCATCTCACTGCGGTTCAGGATTATAGGATTTGAGACTTTTTCGATCCATTCCCACTGCAATTCAAGGGTATATGACTTGTATCTTTTTCAATTCATCCCATTGCAACTTTGGGGTATAGGATCTGTAACATATTCCATCCACTGGTCACTCCCCAGTGACCCGACCAGTTGTGTATGCATGATACTCGCATGGATGAAGAATGTCATTTTTTCTTTTCGATAATGATTCCTTCTACGCTTGGGACGTCATTGCTCGTTATTTGTCGAGATGGTATCACTGACGAAATGTCTTATCCAATAAAAATTCGAAGAGATAATCATTTTTCCATATTTCCAACCCTTAGGCTTGGTGAGTTCTAAACAATAGTCCTGTTTCAGATTCTCATATTATTTAGAAGCTTCCAGAGTAATATGCGAAACTCCTTTTATGAAAGTATTATTAGTCCATTAATCGTTATTTCAATATAAAAATGCTTGAAAAAGATCACAACAATGGACGAGAAATAAATTAATCAGGAGCATAGCTCGAAACAAATAAGTTAATCAAAGCTAACCAAGGCAATAAAAGAAAATTGATTGGGGTGTATCTTGAAAAGAATAAAGTAATCAAAGATAGCAAATTCAAAATGGGTAAGATAGAAGCTAGGTGCCCCAGATATCGCAGCCTGAGCTTCTCTGTACAAACTTCTTGAGAACCATTTCGATCTCAATACGTGTTTAGAGGATCCGGAGTACTTTGTCAATGCCTCAAGATGTAGCATACTTCCTTATTGTTAATTCAGGCATAGCAAGACTACCACATGCCCTATCTTTGATCAAAATTTGAGCCGCCCTTTTCGGGTTTTCGGCTCAAAAACCCCTTTGGTCTCAAAGCGCCCTTTGCGGGTTTTCGCCTTGGCCTCTCTTTTTTTTTCTCAAGGCGCCCTTTGCGGGTTTTCACCTTGGCCTTTCCCCTTTCAGGTAAAATACTTCTTGACTGAACCTGAATTCACCGAATTGGGCAAGTCTTCGTCATCCATCTCGGTCAATATCAATGCTCCTCTAGAACATGCCCTTTTGTACTACATAAGGTCTTTCACAGTTTGGCATCTGCTTTCCTCTGAAATCCTTTTGTATAAGAAAGATCTTTTTTAACATCAAGTTCCCCTCGTGGAATTCTCTAGGATAAACCTCTTTGTCGTAAGCTTGCATCATCTGACCGTGATGGATAACTTTTAACCTTTTCTTCGATTTGGTTCAATTGGCAAAAATGTTTCCATTCCATAAACCAATGGGTAAGATGTTGCCCCGGCAAAGGTCCTGGCCAACGTTCGATAATCATAGAGGATAAATTATAACTTCTTATGCCAATCTTTACAAGTCTTGGTCACCTTTCATATTTTTTTGTTGTTTTTTTTTCTTTTTGTACTTTTTCTTTTGGCAACCTTTGCTGCACTGTGATATGCTGCTTAATCTTTGAACAAACTGTAAGCTTTAACATTGTACAGCTATGCATTATTAAACACGATCCTTTCTGGCATTCTCTGCCGGCACTTGATCCTTTCCTTCTTTTTTTTTTTAAAATTTGATGACTGTCGACTTTGCAATATTGGCATATGAAGCAACATTCACCCTCTTAGTGAAGTAATCGATGACCGCAAAGATAATTCAATGTCAACTAGAAGCTTTTGACAAGATCAGCTCCATAACATCCATGCCCTACATATGGAGGAGTCATATGAATCTCGTCTTCTTCAATTCAGTATTTACGGTATAACTGATACAATCTCCTTCCATGGTAGACCAACAGTGCCCGATCCTCATGTTTAGCCTGGCCATTGTAAAACCATTAGCATGTGTCCTTCTGACATCCTTATGGACCTCTTTTAAGATTTCAACGTACCCGCGTCTTAGTAGCCCAAGCATGTCCTAATATGATCATGTAAAAATATCTTTGAATTCTTGAAAATGATGTCTCGCCTTATTTCTGTGGTGAGCTAGGCTACAATCTTCACCTCTTTTCTAGGCTCATAATATCTAGTGACCTTTTATAAAGTAGGGTCTGTTTTTCATCTTGTTCTACCATTCTTAACAAATCAGAATATAGATTACAATCTCTGTCATCTTCAAAGTCTTGAGATACCTCTAGACACATATCTTACTCGAAAGGAGACTCTGAGTCAGTAACAGCGTTGCTCACATCGTTGATATCTGGAGACCTATTGTAGGTTCGAAGGAAGATTCCAAGGAATAAATGATTCAAAGAATGATTATTTGTATGGACATGAACGAAGAATGAAAGAATACTTGAAAGAAAGTCCAAAGAACAAACAAAAGAAAAAAAAACTAAGAACAATTGTTTGTACAATATGAAATGGAAAAATAAAAGAATATTTGCTCAAAAAGATGCATTTTATTGAAATAAAAATTCCGGACACAAGCCTATTTCACAAAAGGGTTCTTATTGCCTCTAGGCTTAAGGCAACAAGCGTGTTCTAAATATTACTCTAGATTAGCTCTAAAAATACAAGGATCTCCTCCACAGTCCCATTATTCAAAACACTCACAAGTATGTAAGGGCAGATGCTTGGAAAAATCTGATTCTTTCTTCAGATACGTCGTTAATATTCAGATTTCCTAATATCAGGTCTTGCGCTAAAGCCCTAAACTCGATGCATTCTTGGATCTCATAGATCTCATGATATTTACCCCTTTATTTAGATGGTTGGGTGACAGATTTTCTACCCCAGAGGGATCATCGAATTTAACAATACCCATTTTGACAAGTCTTTCGATCATCTTTTTGAAAGCGGTGCAGTTCTCGATCGAGTGTCCTGTGATTCCCGCATGATATTCGCATTGGACGTTCGTGTCATACCATTTAGGGTATGGAGGTTGTATAGGTTTTAGGTAGAAAAGGGATACTACATGTGCATCAAACAAAATTTGGTACAGCTCCCTATACGTGATTGAGATGGGCGCGAATTGGGATTATTCTGAGTTCGATCTTGGATTGGGTTCTTGCCTTGAGGAGACCTGATGGCTAGTAGTTGACTGGCCTATGGTATTCGGTTTTGAATAACCCTTGCTATACATTCTCGCGTTATTCGCCTCATTTTCTTTTTTCTTCGGGGCCCTTAAAGTATTAACTTGGGAGCTTCAATCTCGCTTTTTCCTTTTGTAACGGTTTTCACATTGTTTCGGGATCTCCACACTAGCCTTCCTTGTTTCCTCTATACTAGCCAGATCAATGACAATGGGATTGGCTGGATTGCCCCCCAGATTGGGACCTGAGCCTATCGAGTAGTTTATTGGTGCCGACATACCAGCCTGATGCTGTTGGGGTCTGATAGTAACGGGTACCCCTTTCGGATGTGCGTCTGGTTGAATCTGGATGCTTATTGGAGTAAAACTTGGGGGATAGACGAGGTCTTCATTATCATCCCCACTATTGACTACTGGGTCTTTCCTCTCTTTAAGCACTTCGGCTAGTAACTGACTTAACTGGCCAATCATATTCTTTTGGAATTCTAACATTTGATCCCGCATATCTTGTTAAATTTTGGTCAATTGCTCTTGCATCTGTATTTGTCTTTGCTCTAATCTCTCCAACCTTTGTTCTATGTTTTCCAGGTTAACTGAAATAATTTTACCTAATTAGGGTTCTTTTTTAAAAGTCTAATGCAAATGATGCAATACAATGCAGACGCATGGAATGAATGCAAAAGAAAAAGAAGCGTTGATTCTGAATTTCAATTCCATTAGAACAAATTTTCTAGAAAACAAATTTCTTTACATAAAACGAATTACATATGCGGCCTTGCCCTCATATTCCAAGCAAAAACATCAATCCCCTTCTTCGCAAAGGTCAAATCTTGCAAACTTCTAATAGATGCCTCCACTAGCTCTTTTTACTTGATCTGGGCCACGACTCACTGCTCACTTATTTCCACAATACTGGTTAGCCTCTTCAAGAAAGCCGAGACGTGGTGATTCTCGAATAGTCTTTGTCAGCTTGAATCCTTGGGCAATAAAGTCTTGTATTCCTTCACGGACTATCAGTCTTCTCTCGTTGTGTTTACTTGGACCATATTCGGACGATCGTATTATAATCCACTTTATCAAGAAATTTATTTTCTCATGACAAACTCTTCTATTTAGCAATCGAATTTGAATCAACACCTCTTTTCTATGATGTGAATGCAATGCAATCAAAACAAAAGAGAACACGTTAGCACAAGAGAAATAAATAACAAAATAGGGCACCTATCTGGGTGACCACTAGGGTTCGGCATAGTTCTACCTAGGGTAAGCCCTTAGGTTTTCTACATGTGGTTTAGCTCTAAAGTTAAGGTACCCGAACCAGCAGATTCCTCGATCCTCACCAATTATAGGTTCATAAGGACCGAGTTCAGTTCAGGGGAATACACTTCCCTATGGCTGCACGGAGATGAAAATCTCACGAAGATATAGGTACGGATATATCCCGAAAGCGATTCACTACCCTGCACGGAGGTGAAAACCTCATGAAGGAGTAGCTTCTCACTCCCACTTAAAAGGGTGTGACCACAACGGTCATGCAATGCAAAGCAGAAATACTTTACAAGATTAGAACAACATGCAATAAAAAGTATCATAATTTTTCAAATTGGATTTTCAAATTTAGACAAAAGGACAGGAAATAATTAATTTTACGGCTTGACTCTCTTATTATGTCCCAGTGGAGTCGCCAAGCTGTCGAAACCATTTTTTTGTTTTGAAAAAACGGGGATCGACTTTAAAAACGTGAAAATGGAGTTGCCACCAATTTTTTTGAGGTGTGATTGGGTCACCTTGAGACTGATCGTTAAAACATTTTGATTTATTGAAACGATAATTTTGGTCTACAAAATTTAGAAAAACGGGTTCGGGAGTCGATTACGCACGAGGAAGGATTAGCACCCTCGAGACGCCCAAAATTGGTACCTAATTGATCATTTATCGTCCTAATGTCAAAATTTTGAAAAGATTTTAAAATACGATCCCTTTTTTGTTAAAAAATTGAATAAATTAAACCAGATGTTGAGATCTGCTTATTTCGAAAAAGTAAAATGTCACGCCCAGTGAGTTAGGGTACGACATTTCAAATTCCTGAAACTGAGCTTGTCCTTTGACTGTCAAAATTAATGTGTTTAAATCTAAGAAGGATATTCGGTTATTTGGGTCTAATGAAAAATCGGGACTCAGTAAGTTAGGGTTCGATTTCCCAAAATACCAAATACAGAATATTGCCTTTGTTTTTGAAATCCTTATCCCGAGATAACAAAACGTCACATCCAGTGAGTTAGGACACAACAATTTTGACTTCTCGGGAATAAGTTTTTATTTAACTTTTAAAAAGTAAGTAATAGGTTCTTTAGACTCGAAGAGAAAAATCGAAACCCAGTAAGTTAGGGTACGATTTCTTTCGAACCTTAGAACACGGAGTATTTGCTTATTTTGAAAATCGGATAAAATATAATGCGATCATAATAAAATGGAAAATGAATTTAAAATAAAATGTAAAATGATTTACAATGCTAGCGTGTATAACGACATGATGATGATAAAGTATAATAACAATAATAAAGGAAGTAATAAAGTAAAGGCAAGGTAAACAAATGAAATAAAATAAAAGAGAATAGTAACAAAAATGGTAGCTATATACAATAAATAAATAAAAACCATAGGAAAATAATGATAGTAACAAAAAAATGCAATAATAATAATAGAATATATCAATAAAAAAATAATAGTAAAAAATAAAAATAATATTAGTAATAATAAATAATAATAATAATATAATAATAATAAAATTAATTATAAATAATAATAAAAAATAATAGTAGTAGTAATATTAAAATAATAATCATAATAGTAAAATAATAGTAATACTAAATTAGTAATAATAATAGTAATAATAATAATATTAATAATAATGAAAATAATAATAAAAGTAATAGTAAAAATAAAAATAGTATTAATAATAAAATAATAGTATTAGTATTAAAATTAATAGTGATAATAAAAAAATAATAGTAATTAGAACAAAAATAATGATAATAATAAGAATAGCAATAATAACCATATTAATAATAAGGAAAGTAATAATAATAATAAATACAGTAATAATAATATTAAAGATAAAAATAATAACCAAAATAATGACAATAATAGCAAAGTAAGAAAAGGAAATAAGAAAAAAGGACGAAATTACACTCAAAATAAAACTTTGGGCGAATTTTGGAAGAAATAAATGAATTACGGCCCCCTAACAACTCGCGCAAAAAGGGGAGGACCAAATGGGGAATATTCCCGCTCTCTTAAACGGCGCCGTGTGTCGTGGGATTAAAATGAAACAGTAAGTAAAAGTACAGGGCCAAATTAAAAATAAAAAAAAAGTGATTATAAATCAATAAAAAAGCGGAAGGGCTAAAAGTGCAATTAGCCCTTCCGTAGAAAACACGCGGATCCTGAGGCGGGTCGGGTCGGATCGGGTCGGTTAAGGGCAAAACGACGTCGTTTTGAGGCTTTAGGACTCTGGCCAAAACGACGCCGTTTTGAATGGCTATATAAGTCATTTTTTTAAAAAAAAAATCATTTTCCTCTTCTCCTCTTAAAAAAACTGAAGCAGCTCTCCAAAGAGCTCTCCCCCTGGCGATTTCCGGCAAGGCCTCCGGCCGATCGCCGCCGTGCCTCCGCCGCCGCCGCCGCCGGCCACCGTACACGGTGGTCGGAATTCCGAAAAAAGTAAGTTTTCTTTTCCTTTTTTTATATTTTCTTTTAAAACTTTTATGTGAAAAAAAAAAGAAACCTTTGAAAGAAAAGTGAAACAGATTCGGGAAAAAAAATAAAAGATTAAAAAGAAGACCTTTTCCTTTGCTGATTTGCTCTCTTTTTTTTGTATTGTCTTGTATATATGCGTGTAAAAAAAATCGTAGTCCCCTCTTTTACAGATTACAGTAGGTTTTTATAGCCTAAAATAATTAAAGTACAGATTCTATTTTGCCATATTTTCTCGCTTTTCGTGTTTTTCTTTCCTTTTGCAAAGTTAATAGCGCAGATCTCGCGGTGATGAAGAGTCAGTGGCTAAATTCTGCGCGAAAGGTTTTCCAAAAACCCTAGGTCTTCTAAAACAGTTTGGGTATTGGGCCCTTTTGGGCTGCGTAGGTTTGGGTCTTTGTTGGGTCTGGGTAGTCTGTTTTGGACCAATTAGGTTGGGGATGTAATTTAGTTTAGGCTAATAGTGGGTTACGGGTAAATTCAGGCCTGTAAATTGGTTGTAAAGGGACTCTAAATATTTTTTTTATTTATTATTTTTTTTGGTTTTTGAATGGTATGGGCCCGGGCAAAATGGGCCTATTACAGTAATAATAATAGTAATAATAATAATAATGATAATATTAATTAATCAATTTAATAATAAAATAGCAAAAATAACAAAAAGGACTAAATTGAATTAAAAACAGAAATTCGGGGCAAATTTGAAATAAATAAAAAATGAAAAGGACTAAACTGAACGCGCGAGTAACAATGAGGGACTAAATGGGAAATTTTCATTTCTCCTCCAAAACGGCGGCGTTTAAAAAAGGACTAAATTGTAAGTCAAAATAGATTATAGGGAAAAATTAAAAAATAAAATAAACTTAATTGCGAAACCACAAAAAAGCAGAAGGACCAAACTTGTAATAATACCAATTTCAAAAACACGCGGATCCTCCCCTTGGAGCAAGTCAGACCGGGTCGGGTTGCAAGAAACGACGTCGTTTTGGCACTAGTGCTTAAGTCCAAAACGGCATCGTTTGGGACCTTATATAAATAGCAAATTTATAAATAAAAAAACACATTCTCCTTCCATTTTTTCAAAAAAAAAAAAAAAACTGAGCCCTCTCCCTTCTCTCTCGAGCTCTCCCCCTTCCGGCCTAGCTCCTCATTCCACGCATCATCGCTGTCCGTCGTCATTGACGCCGCAGTGCACGTGGACGTAGCTCAAAAGGTAATTTTTTTCTTTTTTTTTATATTTTCGAAATATTTTTAATATATGTATGTATAAACAATAAAAAAAAGGAAATAAAGAAATCTTTGTACGTATAAATAGTTTCGAAAAGGAAAGAAAAAAGAAAATAAAAATAAAGAGAACCTTTGTACGTTTTCACTTCATTTTTCTTCAATCTGCTCTGCTATTTTTTGTTGTTTTGTTTTGTGTTTGAATCTTTCTTTTATTCCATTCCCAGTAAAAAAAATACAAGGGTTGTATATGGCTTTTATAGCCATTTTTAGAACTTGTTTGTTTTAATGATTTCTGCTTTCTTTTTACAGGTAAATGGGCGGTGGAGAGCAGTGGCGGTGGCAGAGGCGGTGGACGTGACAGGCGATCAGAGGGCAGAGGCTGCAACAGTTAGGGTTAGGGGGAAAATTAGGGTTTTTCGATAATTTTTTTAGGGTATTGGGCTAAGTTGGTTGGGCTTAGGTTTGGGTTTTGGGTTTTGGGTCTGATTAGTTTGGGTTGTTTGGGTTTAGGTTCTGCTTATGGGCCCCGAGCTAAATTGGGCTTGTACAGCTGCCCCTCTTTGCTTATTGCCGTGTAACGAGAACGAAGCAAAGACTTTTAAGAAAGACCAATTTTGCCTGGTCTCGCCGAGTCTTGATTTTTTTGGTGCTCCTCTTCTTCAGGTAGCCTCGCTCCAGTCCACTGCATCTTGTTGCTTTGATCCACTCCATCGCCACTTCTCTTAGTTTCAATCTACCCCGTTGCAACTTCAAGGAGATGAGATTTGTGGTTTCAATCTACTTCGCTGCAACTTTAGGGATATGAGATTTGTGGTTTTAGTCTGCTCCACTGCAACTTCAGGGAGATAAGACTTGCTATGGTAAATACAATCCGACCTACTGCAACTTCAGATGTATAGGATTCGTCGTTTTAATCCGCTCAACTGCAACTTCAGGGAGATAGGATTAGCTGTCTTCAGTCTGCTCCGCTGCGACTTCAGAGAGATAAGGCTGGTGGCTTGAATCTGCTCCACTGCAACTTCAGGAAGACAAGATTTGCCATAATTTGTAGCTTTAATCTGTTCCACTGCAACGTCATGGAAATAAGATTCGCTGTCTTCAGTCTGCTCCACTGCAACTTCAGGGAGATAAGGCTGGTGGCTTCAATCTGCTCCACTGCAACTTCATGAAGATAAGATTCGCCATAATCCGTAGCTTTAATTAGTTCCACTATAATGCCAGGGAAATAAGATTCGCTGTCTTCAGTCTGTTCCGCTGCAACTTCAGGGAGATAAGGCTGGTGGCTTCAATCTGCTTCACTGCAACTTTAGGAAGATAAGATTCGCCATAATTCGTAGGTTTAATCTATTCCACTGCAACTTCAGGGAAATAAGATTCGCTGTCTTCAGTTTGTTCCGCTGCAACTTCAGGGAGATAAGGCTGGTGGCTTCAATCTGCTCCACTACAACTTCAGGAAGATAAGATTCGCCATAATTCGTAGCTTTAATCTGTTCCACTGCAACTTCAGGGAAATAAGATTCGCTATCTTCAGTCTGCTTCGCTGCAACTTCAGGGAGATAAGGCTGGTAGCTTCAATCTGTTCCACTGCAACTTCATGAAGATAAGATTCGCCATAATTCGTAGCTTTAATCAGTTCCACTACAATGCCAGGGAAATAAGATTCGCTGTCTTCAGTCTGTTCCACTGCAACTTCAGGGAGATAAGGCTGGTGGCTTCAATCTGCTTCACTGCAACTTTAGGAAAATAAGATTCGCAATAATTCGTAGGTTTAATCTGTTCCACTGCAACTTCAGGGAAATAAGATTCGCTGTCTTCAGTCTGCTCCGCTGCAACTTCAGGGAGATAAGGCTGGTGGCTTCAATCTGCTCCACTGCAACTTTAGAAAGATAAGATTCGCCATAATTCGTAGCTTTAATCTCTTCCACTGCAACTTCAGGGAAATAAGATTCGCTATCTTCAGTCTGCTTCGCTGCAACTTCAGGGAGATAAGGCTGGTAGCTTCAATCTGCTCCACTGCAACTTCAGGAAGATAAGATTCGCCATAATTCGTAGGTTTAATCTGTTCCACTGCAACTTCAGGGAAATAAAATTCGCTGTCTTCAGTCTGCTCCGCTGCAAATTTAGGGAGATAAGGCTGGTGGCTTCAATCTGCTCCACTACAACTTCAGGAAGATAAGATTCACCATCTTCGATCTACTCCACTACAACTTCAAGGAGATAAGATCTACAACTTCAATCTGCTCCACTGCTACTTCAGGGAGATGAGATTTGTGGATTCACCGATCTTCCTACACCGTCCTCTGGGGAACATGACCTGTAGAATCGATTTCATGGGCCTATGCTTATGCCAAATGATTAGGATGTCATGATCAGAATGAATCAAATGCTCCTAACTAGATGTGTATGAACGATATTTGCATGAATGCAGAATGTCATTGAGAATGATCCCTTTTTAATGCTTGGATTGTCATTGCTCATTGTTCATCAAGGTTCTATCACTGATGCAATATCCTGTCTTCTTGTTCAGCTGATATCTTTGACAGAAAATCCGAAGAAATAGTCACAATTTAGACTCTTCTTTCTCAAATATTTCCAACCCTTAGGTTTGGTGAGTTCTAAATAATAGTCCTGTTTCAGGTTCTTGTACTATTTAGAAGCTTCCAGAGTAACATACAGAACTCCTTTTATGAAAATATTATTAGTCCATTAATCGTTATTTCAATGCAAAATGCTTGAAAAAGATTATAATGATGGTCAAAACTAAAATTTATCAGGAATAATATTTGAAAAGAATGAATTAATCAAAGAAAGTAAACATTGCTTGAATACAAAATAGGTGAGAGGAAAAATAGGTGCCCAGATATCGCAGCATGAGCTTCTCTACACAAACTTCTTGAGGACCCTTTTTAAGCTCAATACGTGTTTAGGAGATCTAGAGTACTTTGTCGATGCCCCAAGATGTAGCATACCTCCTCCTTGTTAATTCAGGCATAGCAATACTACCGCATGCCCCAACTTTGATCAAAATTTGAATTACCGTTTTCTTGGGTTTTCAATTCAAAACTCCTTTGGTTTCAAGGCGCCATTTGCGGGTTTTCGCCTTGGCCTCTCATTTTTCTTTTTTTTTTTCTTCTTTTTTTTCAAGTGAAGTACTTTTTGACTGAATCTGAATTCACAGGATTAGGTAGGCTCTTGCCGTCCATTTCGGTCAATATCAATACTCCTCTAGAAAAGGCCTTCTTTATCACATAAGGTCCTTCCCAGTTTGGCATCCATTTTCCTCTGAAGTCCTTTTGTATAGGAAGGATCTTCTTCAATACCAACTCCCCCTCATGGAACTTTCTAGGGTGAACCTTTTTATTGTAAGCTCGCATCATTCGTTTCTAGTATATTTGACCATGACGGATAGCTTTCAACCTATTCTCTTTGATCAAATTTAGCGGATCATATCGGGATTGGATCCATTCTGCTTCATCAATTTTCAGCTCTGACAAGACTCGAAGGGACGGATCATATCGGGATTGGATCCATTCTGCTTCATCAATTTTCAGCTCTGACAAGACTCGAAGGGAGGGAATCTTAACTCCGATAGGTAAAACTGCTTCCATTCCGTAAACCAAGGGGAAAGGAGATGCCCCGGTAGAGGTCCTGACCGATGTTCGATAAGCATAGAGAGCAAATGGTAACTTTTCATGACAATCTCTATAAGTCTCAGTCATTTTTCCACAATCCTCTTGATATTCTTATTAGCCGCCTTAACTGCACCATTCATTTTTGGGGCGATATGGTGACGAGTTGTGGTGTTTAATTTTGAACTAACTACAGAGCTATGCTGTTGTGCTGTTGTTCAAGTTTAATTCATTATCCGATATGATCCTTTCTGGCATTTCATACCGACATATAATCTCCTTCTTTAAGAACTTGCTGACTGCCGACTTGGTGACATTAGCATATGAAGTAGCCTCTACCCACTTGGTGAAGTAATCGATGACCACAAAGATGAATCGATGCCCGTTAGAAGCTTTTGGCGAGATCGGTCCAATGACATACATGCCCCACATAGAGAAATGCCATGGAGAAGTCATAACATGAAGAGGCGAAGGAGGTACATGAATTTTATCTCCATAAATTTGGCACTTATGGCACTTCTTGGCATAATTGATGCAATCCCCTTCCATGGTGGACCAATAATACCCAAATCTCATGATTTTCCTGGCCATTGTAAAACCATTAGCATGTGTTCCGCAGACACCCTCATGGGCTTCTTCTAAAATTTTCTTAGCCTCGACAGCGTCTACACACCTTAGTAGCACCTGATCCTTTCTTCTTTTGTATAGGATCTCCCCGTCTAAGACATAGTCACTGGCCAGCCTTCTCAATTTTCTTTTGTCATTCTCAGTTACTTGGTGAGGGTATTCACGATTCTTCACATATCGCAGTATACTGTGATACCAAGGATGATCATCTTTTTCTTCTTCTTCTTCAATGTTGTGGCAATGAGCTGGAGCCTCGTAAATACTCATTTGAATAAGCTTTACATCACTCTGTTTGTTTACTTTGACCATGGAAGCCAAAGTAGCCAGGGCACCAGCCATTTGATTTTCATCTCGCGGAAGGTAACATAATGTGATATCATCGAACTCCTCAATTAATTCCAAAACTAGCTTTCGATAATTGATCAATTTGGGGTTTCTTATTTCCTATTCACCTTTGAACTGATAGATCACTAGTGCAGAATCCCCATACACCTCTAGCACTTTGATTTTACGTTCTATGGCCGCACGGATTCCCATGATACATGCTTCGTAATCTGCCATATTATTTGTGCAATCAAAATCCAATTTACAAGTAAATGGATAATGATATACATTTGGGGATATCAGGACTGCCCCAATTCCGTTACCAACAGTGTTTGATGCTCCGTCGAAGTTTAGTTTCCAAAGACGATCTTCTGGAGCGTTTTCTTCGACAGTTGCCACATACATTAGATCTTCATTAGGGAAATCAAAGTTCAAAGGCTCGTAATCTTCTAAAGCTCTGCTGGCTAGAAAATATACTATTGGACTCCCTTTCACAGCCTTCTGATTCACATAGACTATGTTAAATTCGGAAAGTAGGATTTGCCATCGGGCCATTCTTTCATTTAAAGCAGTCGACTCCATCATGTACTTTAGAGGGTCCAGCTTTGAGATGAGCCAAGTTGTGTGGTACAGCATGCACTGTCTCAATCTTCGGGTGATCGTGTCCAAACTAACTATGACAACGAATAAGGTAAGCGCACCTATCGTTTGGTAGTATAGCTATGGCAAGACCGGAAATATCGTATCCTCAAGGACCAAGAGTACTAGTAGTTACTATCTTTTTATTATCTAGCCTAAGTATTAAGGGAATCGATGTTTAATTAACTAATTACTAAACTAAGGATGCTAAGACATAGAGAGTGAATTGGGAAAATAC
Source organism: Gossypium sturtianum (assembly GCA_025698515.1). Taxonomy (NCBI): domain Eukaryota; kingdom Viridiplantae; phylum Streptophyta; class Magnoliopsida; order Malvales; family Malvaceae; genus Gossypium; species Gossypium sturtianum. The sequence continues at coordinate 32,047,960 of CM046954.1, forward strand.
TTGTGGGAAAACCAGTTGATTAAGACAATACCCGGAAGAATCCACCTAGACTTCACTTGTTATTTAACTCAAACTGCACGATTTATTCACTTGACTTGATCCGTAGGATTCCCTAATTTATATTAATACCTCTTTCGAGGCTACTAATGTCTAACCCTAGGTTGATTAATTGAAATCTATTTCTAATTAAAACCCCTAGTGTTGCATTAACTCGATCTATGGACTTTCATATTAGGTTTGACCCTAATCCGTGCATTTTGTCATCCTATCTCTAGGGTTGCGATCAACTCCGCTTAACTATGCTAGATCTACTCTTAAACATGGACTTTTGCTCCATCGCTAAGCACATCAATACTTGAATCAATATCCTGAAATATTAAAACAAGAATTAAGAACACATAATTAAGAACAAATCAAGTATTTATCATACAGATTGTAAAACAATAACAAGATCCGTCTTAGGTTTCATCCCCTCGTGTATTTGAGGGGTTTAGTTCATGTTTAATAAAGAATACATCTCGTAAGAAAGTAAATAACAAAACATAAGAAAAACCCTAAAACCCCCTGAAGGAAATTGAAGGGAAGATCTTTCATCTTGAGTGTGATTCCGACTTCTGAGATGGACCAACTAGCTTTCTTGGAGTAATTCCCTGTGTTCAGCCCTCTCTCGCTTCGCCCCCTTCTTCAAAAGCCCTGACAGAAGGCTTCTGTCGAACCCCCCTTTAGGTTGCCCTCTAGGGTGTTTATATAGGCTTTCGGGATGCCTTTATTTGCCTCTAAGTATCCTTTTCTAAGTAGAATTACAACGAGTCACGGCAGAGACACGCCCGTGGAGCACGCCCGTGTGAATCGAGCCCAGGCCGTGTTCGATCCTGCTCGCCACACATGGCCGTGTGATCTGCTCGTGGTAGATAGTCCAGGCCGTGTCTCGGTTGTTGCTTGAAACACACGGCCGTGGGTGATAGCCCAGGCCGTGTGAGTCTCTAATATAGGCCCATTTTGTCACTTTTTGGCCCGTTTCTCATTCCTTTTGACTTCCTAAGCCCTCCTGAGTATAAAACATGAAATTAAGAGATTAGGAGCATCGAATTCATCAAATCTAATGAATATTCATCCAAAATTAAGCCAAGCATGGGGTTAAAAATATGTGTAAATTATGGTTTATCATCGGGTTGTCCAAATTAGGACACAACATAACTTCTCGATTGGCGAATATCTTGTCTCACATTCAGTGAATTTCTTACTGAGATAGTATATCGCTCTTTCTTTTCTTCCCAATTTATCATGTTAACCAAGCACACATCCAATGGAATTCCCGAATACTGCCAAGTAAAGTATTAGTAGCCTGTCTGGGTTAGGTGGCATCAGTACTGGGGCATTGGACAAGTAATGTTTGACCCTATCGAAAGTCTTCTGGCACTCCTCATCCCAAACGCTTGGGTCGTGTTTCTTAATGAGACGGAATATGGGGTCGCATTTCTCAGTTAGTTGTGAAATGAACCGAGCAATGTAATTTAGTCTTTCTAGGAAACCTCGAACTTCTTTTTGAGTGCGCGGTGGAGGCAATTGCTGTATAGCCTTTACTTTGTCTGGGTCGATCTCGACCCCCTTTTCACTGACTACAAATCCTAGCAATTTTCCCGACCTAGCCCCGAAAGTATATTTTTCCGGATTGAATTTTAGTTGGAATTTCCTCAACCTCAAGAATAACTTCCTCAAGACCTGCACATGCTCTTCTTCTGTTCGAGATTTTGCGATCATGTCGTCGACATAAACTTTAATTTCTTTGTACCTCATATCATGGAACAGGGTTACCATGGCTCTCTGATATGTCGCTCCCGTGTTTTTTAGTCCAAATGGCATTACCTTATAGCAAAATGTTCCCCACATGGTTACGAATATGGTCTTATCCATGTCTTCAGGATGCATCTTTATGTGATTGTACCCCGAGAAGCCATCCATGAAAGAGAACAGTGAGTAACATGCCGTGTTGTCCACTAATGTGTTGATGTGAGGTAATGGGAAATTGTCTTTTGGGCTGGCCTTGTTTAAGTCTCTGTAGTCTACGCACATTTGTACTTTTCCATCTTTTTTAGGGACGGAGACAATATTGGCTACCCATTCTGAGTATTTAACCACTTGTAGGAAACCAGCGTCAAATTGCTTCTTGACCTCTTCTCTTATTTTCAGCAGAACATCTGGCCTCATCCTTCGAAGCTTCTGTTGGACTGGCTTGCACTCTTCTTTTATGGGTAGCCGGTGTACCACGATATCAGTATTTAGACCGGGTGTGTCTTAATATGACCATGCAAAGACATCTTTGAACTCTTGGAGTAGCTCAATGAGGTCTCGCTTTGTCTCTACGGTAATGCAAGCTCCGATCTTCACTTCTTTCTTCTCCTGTCTATCTTCCAAGTTCACAATTTCCACTAACTCTTTGTGAGGTAGGATCTGTTTCTCTTCTTATTCTACCATCCTTAACAAATCCGGAGACAAGTTACAATCTCTGTCATATTCAAAGTCTTGAGATCCCTCTAAACACATATCTCGCTCAAAAGGAGATTCTGGGTCAGTAGCAGCGTCGCTCATGTCACTGATATTTGGAGACCCGTTGTAGGCACGAAGGAATATCCAAAGAATAAATGAATCTAAGAACAGTTATTTATGTGGTATGAATATGAATGAAATAAAGGAATAAAAGAATATTTGCTCAAAGTGAGACACAAAAATGTATTTTTTATTGAAATAAAGATGTTGGACATGGGCCTATTTCACAAAAGGATTCTTATTGCTTCTAGGCTTAAAGCAACAAGCATGTTTTGAACATTACTCTGAATCAGCTCTAAAAACTACAGGAATCTCTTCTGTAGTCCAATTGTTCAGAACACTTCCAGGCTCATAAAGGCAAATGCTTGATAAATTTTCTCTTCCAATTCCTTCTTCAGATATAGCATTGATGCTCCAATTTTCGAACATTCCTTCCGGGCCTTCAGTATATTCAAAGAATTCTAGTTCCTTATTATCCATCAGGCCTTGCACCAAGGCTTTGAATTCACTGCAGTTTTGAATCTCGTGACCCTCTTCATCATGGAACTCACAATAGTTCATTGCTTTTTCGGGTTTTCCCCCTAAATCCTGTGTGATTAATCCTCCTTCTACCATTTTTTTTCAAACCCCTCTTAGTGGGATTTTCACTTCTACTATATTCATATGAAATTCTCTTCCCCGTATTCTCGATTATTGCGTTTACCCCTTTGTAAGAATGGTTGGGTAACGGATTTTTTGCACCAAATGGATCATCGAATTTCACAATACCCATTTTGATGAGTCTTTCGATTATCTTTTTGAAAACGATTCAGTTCTCGATCGAGTGTCCTGTGATTCCCGCGTGGTACTCGTATTGGGCGTTCGTGTCGTACCATTTGGGGTATGGGGGCTGCATAAGTTTTAGGTAGAAAGGGGATACTACATGTGCATCAAACAAACTTTGGTACAACTTCCTATACGTGATTGGGATTAGCGTGAACCGGAGTTTTTTTGAGTTCGGTCTTGGATTGGGTTCTTGCCTTGGGGGGATTTGATGGCTAGTGGTTGCCGTCATTGGTTGGCTTACGATAATCGGCTTTGAATAGCCCTTGTTATACATACTCGCATTATTCACCTCATTTTCCCTCTTCCTCGGGGCCTTTAAAGTATTGATTTGAGAGCTCTACTCTCGGCTTTTTCGTTTGTAACGATCTTCAAATTGTTTTGAGAGCTCCACTATCGCCTTTTTTTATTTCCGCTAGATCATCCAGATCAAGGACAACAGGATTGGTTAGATTATCCCTCAAGTTAAAACCTGAACCTGTCGGGAAGTTCACCGGTGTCGAGGTACCGGTCTGGTATTGGGGTGTGATATTAACAAACGCGTTTGGTTGTGCTTGAGTGTTTGTTGGGGTAAAGCCTAGAGGATAAACAGGGTCCACGTTATCGTCTCCGAAATTGATCATAGGGCTCTTTCCTTTTTCTAACCCTTCAGCCAGCAACTGGGTTAACTGGCTCATCATATTTCTTTGGAATTCTAGCATCTGATCCCTCATATCTTGTTGAATTTTGGCCAATTGCTCTTGCATCTATATTTGCATTTTCTCTAATTTCTCCAACCTTTGGTCCATTTTTTTAGTTTTTCCTCATGTATCGATATTCCAGGGTAACTGCCAAGATTTTAGGGTCCTTTTATGATACTTTAATGCATATGATGCAATGCAATGCTAATGCAATTAATGCAAAAAAGAGGCGTTGATTCTGATTCAATTCTATTAGAACAACTTTTCTAGAAAACAAATCTCTTTACATAAAACGGATATTTATACGGTATTGCCCTCATACTCGAAGCGAAAACATCGATCCCTTTCTTCATATCTGGAGGTTAAGATCAAATCTCGCGAACTTTCCAATGGATGCCTCTATTAGCTTCTTTTTGCTCGATCCAGGCTACGACCCATTGCTCACTCATCCTCGTAATACTCGTTAACTTCTTAAGAAAGTGAGGACGTTGACAGCTCTCGAATAAGTTTTATCGGCTTGAAACCTCGGGCAACGAAGCAAGGTCGTGTACTCTTCTACGGTAGGTACCAAATCCACTTTTCTGAAAGTAAAACAACTATAAGCAGGGTTCTAATACTGGGCAAGAGCTCGGAATAGATGCTCGTTCACTTGAATATCGAGTAGATAGAGCAAATCACCATAATGACAGTAGAATAGTTGCTTGATCTCGTCATCCCACTAATCTCATATTTTTTTTATCTCTTGAAGATTATTTTGGGTTAAGCTGATACGGGTGAAATTCCACAACTCCGACACGTACCCCTCCATAAGACTATCACCTTTCTCTCGCTGCATTGTCTCGGCCCATATCCGGACGGCCACATTTTCTTTCACTTTATCAAGAAATCTATTTTCTATGACAAGTTCTCTATTTAGCAACTGAACGTGAATCAACACCTCTTTTCTATGATGAAAATGCAATGTAATCATAACCAAAACAAAAGAAACACGTCAGTACAAAAAACATAAATGACAAACAGAGCACCTATTTGGGTGACTACTAGGGTTTGGAGTGGTTCTACCTAGGGTGGGCTCTTAAGGCTCGCTATATGCGATTTGGTTCTAAAGCAGAGGTACCCGAACCGACAGATTCCTCGATCCTCACCCATTATAGGCTCATATGAACCGAGTTCAGTTCAGGGGAATACATTTCCCTATGGCTGCACGGAGATGAAAATCTCATGAAGACATAGGTACGGATGTATCTCGAAAGCGATCCACTATCCTATGCGGAGGTGAAAACCTCACGAAGGAATAGTTTCTCACTCCCACTTAAAAGGGTAAGATCGACCGATCATGCGATGCAATGTGCAAAAAGATACCAAAACTCAAACCAACACAGCAATTATAAACCACAATGATGAAGATCGTAACAAAGACGGATGAAATGCAACGAAAGGATCGTACATTTAAACCAAGTTCTCAATTTTCGACAAAAAGACAAAAAGTAATCAACTCGTGGCTTGACTCTTTTATTTTGGGTCCCCAGTGGAGTCGCCAAGCTGTCAAAACCATTTTTTTGAAAAATGGGATCGACTTTGTGATTTTGAAAACGAAAAAAACGGGAGTCGCCACCAATCCTTTTTAATGAGGTGTGATCGGGTCACCTCATAAGATGGTTGTTTTTTAGTAAACGATTTAATTTATCAAAACAATGATTTTGGTCTACGGAATTAAGAAAGACGGGTTCGAGAGCCGTTTACGCACGAGGAAGGATTAGCACCCTCGTAACGCCCAAAATTGGTACCTAGTTGATCAATTATTGTCTTAATGTCGAAAATTGAAAATTTAACGATCCCTCGTTAAAATATTGCTTAATTGGAAACTTTTCTGAAAAAGGGCGTATTTCACGTTAATCGAGAAAAAAAATTACATCACGTAAGTTAGGACACAATGTCTTAAATCTCGAATCGAGAATAAACGCCGAAAAATTTATTTATTTTGAAAGATATTCAATTATCTCGGTTTTAGAAAGAAACCATATTCTGTAAGTTAGAACATGATTTTTTCTTAATTCCCGAGAATATTTTAAAAATTTTAAAACATTCGTTTGTTCAGATTTATCGAGAAAGTCGAAACCTCGTAAGTTAGGGAACGACCTTTCGAATTTTAAAACCGCGGAGTATCGCTTATTTTAAAACAAACATTAATGCATCGTGTAAAATGTAACGCGATTTTGTTGTGGAATGTAAAATGGATTACGGCGTTGATACGCATAAAATAATAGATGCGATAGTATGAACAACATTAATAAAGGCGAAAATAAATAAAAGCTGATAATAAATAAAAAAAAGTAGAAACTGAAACTATGTTAAAAGCAATCGTAAACGAATACGTAAATAAATGGTATATAAGACGGCTAAAAATAATAATAATAATAATAATAATAACAACAACAATAATAATAATAATAATAAAGTTTGAAATTATAAACGGGGTATAAATAAGTAAATAATAATAATAACAATATTAATAACAAAATAATAAGTAATCTAAAGTTAGAAATTATAAAAGAAAATAAGTAAGTAAATAATGATAATATATAATAAAATGAAATATATTTAAAATTTAGGTAAATAAATAGAAATAGAGATATAATAATAATAATAATATTAATTAATCAATTTAATAATAAAATAGCAAAAATAACAAAAAAAAGGACTAAATTGAACTAAAAACAGAAATTCGGGGCAAATTTGAAATAAATAAAAAAGGAAAAGGACTAAATTGAACGCGCGAGTAACAAAGAGGGACTAAATGGGATATTTTCCTTTCTCCTCCAAAACAGCGACGTTTAAAAAAGGACTAAATTGTAAGTCAAAATAGATTATAGGGCAAAATTAAAAAATAAAATAAACTTAATTGCGAAACAACAAAAAAGCGGAAGGACCAAACTGGTAATAATACCAATTTCAAAAACACGCGGATCCTCCCCTTGGAGTAGGTCGGATCGGGTCGGGTTGCATGAAACGACGTCGTTTTGGCACTGGTGCTTCAGTCCAAAACGGCGCCGTTTGGGACCCTATATAAATAGCAAATTTCTATAATAATAAAAACACATTCTCCTTCCATTTTTTCAAAAAAAAAAAAATGAGCCCTCTGCCCTCTCTCTCGAGCTCTCCCCCTTTCGTCCTAGCTCCGATCAAGGACCACCGCCGTCCGTCGCCGTCGACCGCCGTGCACAGCGGATGGAGCTCAAAAGGTAATTTTTTTCTTTTTTTTTTAATATTTTCGAAATATTTTTAATATATGTATGTATAAACAGTAAAAAAGGAAATAAAGAAATCTTTGTACGTATAAATAGCTTCGAAAAGGAAAGAAAAAAGAAAATAAAAATAAAGAGAACCTTTGCACGTTTTCACTTCATTTTTCTTCGATTTGCTCTGCTATTTTTTGTTGTTTTGTTTTGTGTTTGAATCTTTCTTTTATTCCATTCCCCAAAAAAAATACAAGGGTTGTATATGGCTTTTATAGCCATTTTTACAACTAGTTTGTTTTAATGATTTCTGCTTTCTTTTTACAGGTAAATGGGCGGTGGAGAGCAGTGACGGTGGCAGAGGCGGTGGACGTGATAGGCGGTCAGAGGGCAGAGGCGGCAGCAGATAGGGTTAGGGGGAAAATTAGGGTTTTTTCGATATTTTTTTTAGGGTATTAGGCTAGGTTAGTTGGGCTTAGGTTTGGGTTTTGGGTCTGATTAGTTTGGGTTGTTTGGGTTTAGGTTCTGCTTATGGGCCCTGGGCTAAATTGGGCTTGTACAATTTGTACTATTAAAAACTAGCGTGGATGGCAAAATAACTAGACAATAACACATGGCGTGCCATGTATATCTCATGCTGACGTATAGAGACTAATTTTTAATAGTAGAATTGGATGAAAATTTTAACTAAAAGGTCAATTTACATCGGTGGCTCACTTTTTCTAAATAATAGAAAAGAGTATCGAAACATGCCACTGAAAGACTCTACTAAGACAAAGATGGGTTGACAAGAACATAGAAAAGGTAGGATGGGCGATTGGTCAGATCTAGTATGGATCATATATGGACGGTAGTTGGAGTCGGCGGCTCCTCTAAGTTCCCCCATCTTGACCCCTGGAGCAGAGGATCAAATTGGCTCTTGCGAACAGCTTGATGCACTATATCTTTTCAACCCTTTGAGCGAAATGTGGTAAAAAAAAAATCCATGGACCAACAAATAAAATGCAATCATCCTTCTTTTTTCATGTTTGGAGGTTAGATATATTCATAATTTCAGAGGAGAATCGGATTGTATCTATTCCTATTGGGCTTCATGCCTTATTGTAATATTCTTGGTTTCAATGAGAAAAAAAGTGTCAATAAAACTTGTTACTAATGGAAAATTTTCAGTATTAGTGCTTTCATTGTTTTTTTTTTTTTTTTTACACAACAATGAGATACTCGATTGTTGGAATTTTAAAAATTAGCATGTGCAGTTTCAAGTTTGGCCATGTAATCGGCAGCACAATTAGCTTCAGGATAGATATGGAAAATTTTGACCAAAAATTAACTTAATCAATCCAATTTGATTTCATCTAAAAGCTACCTCACAAATAGGCATAGGCATTTGGTTTTTAAAAATAGGAAATTGTTATTTAATATCTCTAAAAACTATAAAGTTATACAATAAAATTATATTTTAATTTTTTAAAAGTTTTTATTAACCCTTCAAAAAAATTAATCTTTTAGCTTTACCTTTGATTTGATAATAAAAAGGCAGCAATCTCAATCCATCCAATTCAAGCTTGAAACTATCTCAAATCAAAATAATAAAAATCTAAAATGATTCAATCTCAGAATGATTTAATTTTAAAATAATTTACAATTGAACTGACTTAAATTGACATAAGTCAAAAATTAAATGTACAAATTTAAACGACTTGAATTTAAAACACTCCAAAACTACTCGAAATCAACAAAACCAAAAATAATTTAAAAATCTTAAAACTCGAATTAGTTCATTCCAAATCTAACGCAACTCACAATTCTAATCAAACCTATCCAAGATTTATGGAGAGGATCACAAGAGAGGCTGGCATAAAAGCATGTAATGCTCAATGCGGATACTGTCCCATAAGGTGCATAGCTAGTGATTCGCGAACTATGAGTGCGGCCCAAAAGTGGGCTCTCCCCAAAAGGGTCCTACATACATCTTTCATTGTTTCCATGAGTGAATAAGAAATTCCGTGTAACACCAACCAAGAATCGAAACAATATTTAAATCAATCAATCAGTGATTTATCGACTTCATTAATTCGATTAAAAAATTATTAAAACATAAAAATAAAATAAAAATCAATTTAACTATTCATATTAATTCAATTCAATCGATTTAATATTATTATCTAAATCGATATTTTATAAATTTTCAATCTAATAGATTTGACCGATCGAATCGATCTGATTTAAGCATCATTGCCATGAACATTGCTTATTAAAAACTAACTCAAAAAGCTACTTGGGGATTCCTCAATGGAATATGTTTTTTAGATGTAAATGTAAAGCATTCTCATTGATTTCTTATTTCTACATGGCTTTTATTATTTCTACAACTTTTCAAATGGTGTTTGAATTTCCTTTCATTGCAATTCAAAGAGAAATGTTAGGTATAGTAATATATCATCTATATTTATATGTTAATTGTGTAAATTCTGATATATTCTTATCTGTGTTATTTGTATCAGTCTAAATTGATTGGTCGGACCGGTTATATAGAAAGCTGGTCAATATACAGATTTAGACATGTGGGTTGAATCGATCTCAAAGCGAGTCATTCAAAATCGATAAAAAGTTGGAAGTTGAGATAAAAAAAACTAGGGTTTTATAATTTTTTTAAAATTTTATTTTTATAAAATTTTAATTATTGTTGGACCAGTAACAGAATCAGTCAAATCAAGAATTAATAGTTTAACCAGTTTGATCAACAATCCGATCATTAAAATATCAATTCTTATATTAAAATTTTAAAATTATAAAAAACTATTATATTATGTATGTAATTATATACACGTATCCATTTATTACTACATACGTCTTAATGAAAAAGATCAAAAATGACTGTTTTGGATCAATTTTTTAAATTTCAATCTCAATTATTTTAAATATTTTAATTAATTTAATTTGATAAAAATATATATATCGAAAGTGTTTATGACATTTTTTAAATATTTTATCCATAATAAATTAAATAATGAAAAATTAAAGTTTTGCTCACTAAAAGTGACCAATTTAATGGAAGGGAGAGACTATCATTTTACCCATAAATTATTAGTAGTATAAAATCTAAAAATAATCAATCCAAAAGTTGAATTTAATAACTTAAGAGTTAATTGCATAACATTCCAATATTTATTTTAAATTGGTCCTTAATTTTTAAAATATTTTAATTATATCTCTAAATTATTAATATTATATCAATCAAGTCCTTCTATTATTAAAATTATTTAATTTAATTGTAAAATGACATGTAAAATATTATGTGGCATAATTTAAAATAAAATTAAAAAAAAAAGTAAAGTGTGGTTGCATGCTTTAAAAAAAGCAAAACTGAAAAAAGACAAAGTAAATGATAAAGATTCTGTAAAAGCTTTAAAAATTTCAAAAATAATGTTTTTACAACTGTTATGAAATAAAAAAAGTAAATAACAAAGAAAAATATGGGAACAAAAGAGAACATATTTTATTGATCAATAAAGATGTCTACAATGCTTCTATAAAATCTATATTCATAGACATAAGAAGTATAAATGAAATAAATATATTGATATTAGAGTCTTAAAGTAAATCAAACTTATCTTGATATTGATTGTAACAGCCCGGTTTAGACCCTAGTCGGAACAGTGGTTTCGAGACCACAAATCTGAGGTTGGAAAAATATTTTAATATTATTTTTCGTGTTTACAGTATGTGATTAAGCATGTGTGAAATTTCTGTGTGAAAATTTTATCGTTTGTGTGCCGATTTGTGAAAAAGGACTTAATCGTATAAAATGCAAAAGCTGTGTGCTAGTTGTTAAGGTGCTTGATTGTCACGGCTTATTAAATGTGGAGTCCTTAAATCGAAAATACACCATTTGAAGCATGTATGGACGGTTAAGGACATTAAATATACATGTTTTATATGTTATATTAAAAGGGCTAATTTGGTAAACTATGTATTAATGAATAATAATAAAAAATAAGAAAAAGGAAGCCATTATCATCATCTTTTGCCGAAAATCACAAGAAAAAGAAAAGAAAAAGACTAAGCTATGGTTCGGCCATTGTTGTCTTTGATTGAGGTATGTTTCAAGCTCGGTTTTTGATGATTTCTACGTTTTTGTGATCGTTGCTTAGCATACTATCAAGCCCATGCTTTAATTTTAGAATTTGATGAAGATTTTGAGATGTGTCATTGATGAATATGTGAGCTTTGTGTTGATAGTTGGTGAAATATGAAAGTTTAATGTTGGGTTAACATATTTTGTCTTTGAATTTTTGGTGAAATTTGCTATTTTGGGCTAAATTGTGAAAATGAGAAATTGAAGGACTAAAATGTGAAATAAATGAAACATGTGGGCTTGTATGAACTAGGGGAAAATTTAGCTAAGCATGGGTAAATGGAAATTATGTGTATTTGATGATTTTATGAAATAGGGACTAAAATGTCAAAATGTGCAAATACGAGGGCTATTTTGTAAAATGCCTTAAATATGTGTGTTTGGATTAAATTGAATGATTTGGTGAATAAAAGAGTTAAATTTGAAAATGTTTAGATCAAGAAAAGAGGAACTCAGATTTAGATCGAGGCAAGAACAAGGTGCTCGAATAATCGATTTATATCGTGATTTTACGTCCGAGGTAAGTTTGTATATAATATGAATTGTTTAAATTATATTCATGTGTTATGAAATGAATGAATATGTGGTTGATGAAATAATAATGCTATATGTGGATTTGAGAGATGTGGCACTAAGTGTGCGAAATAGAATTGATACGGTAGTGAACGGCACTGTGTGTGCGAAATAAAGAAAGTATCGACTATATTGATTGGCACTGTGTGTGCGATACCGAGTTAAATTCGGTTTAATGTAAAGGCACTAAGTGTGCGATGATATTAAAGCTTCGGCTGAAGAATTGGCACTAAGTGTGCGAGTAAATCGAATGGTTAATGAAGATTGAACGAATTGTGGTATTGAGCTTTGAGTATCAGAAGTGATTATTAATTTAGTGTTGGCACAGGTATGTACGGAACCTATGTGGTTGATGATATCGTATATGGATAAATGGATGATTATGTGAGTAATGACTATGTATGAGATTATATATCATTGTGAATTTGAACTAAGTGATAGTTTATTTTGTATATTGAATTCGAATGGTTAAGTTAAATGTATTATATGACGAACTTACTAAGCTTTTAAGCTTACTGTGTGAAATGTTTCTCTATTTTACAGTGTCGTTAAAGCTATCTCAGATCCGGGGATAGTCAGCGACTCAATCACACTATCAGCAATCTATTTTGGTACTTTTGGAAGTTGTATATATTTGGTATATGGCATGTATAGGCTAGTGATTATGGTATGTTTTGAAGTGTATAGATCTTGTCATGTGATATGGCTTGATAGTTTAATGGTTTTGGTATATGCTTTGAGTATGTATAAAGGATGGTTAATATGTGTATGTGTGTTCTACGTGAATGATCATTATGGCATAAATTAGTAAAATGGAAATGGTATGTTTCATGTTTAAATTTGGTAAGGATTGAATGATGAATGGATTATAAGATTTGGATGTGAAGTTGATACTTCGGTTTGGTAAGTTGAGTTGAAGTTGTTTAAGGAAATGAATGATGATAATAAGAGTTTAAACTATGCCATGTTTTAGTATGTTTGGATGCCATTTGGGGTATGAAATCATATGGTTGGATGATTATAGGTGTGACCCAAAGTGTGGGTGGCAAATTGGCCTTGCAAATGGCCTATATTTGCCCACACGGTTGAGCACAAGGGCGTGTGGCTCGACCGTGTCTCTTAAGTTTTCAAATTGAAACAAGTCAGACTCACACACGGGCTGGACACACGAGCGTGTGACTGGCCGTGTGAAATAAGTCAGTGTCGACCATGGGTTAAGCACACGGGCGTGTCTTCGGCCGTGTGGACAAGCCAGTATGTATGCCCTGTTTTGCCACGGCTTAGACACACGGGTGTGTCTGAGGCCGTGTGCCTCCCACACGGGCGTGTGACCTCTGTAACTTTGAAAATTGTTAAGTTTTTGGAAAAATTTCGTATGTGCTCGGTTTAGTCCCGACCCCTTTCCAATGCATGTTTAAGGTCTCGTAGACCTTATTAAGGGACTTAGTGACATTGATTGATTATGTTTTAATGGCGTATGGATAATGTAGGTTAAATGTTATAACTTGATCGGTAATGCCTCTTAACCCTATTCCGGCGACGGATACGGGTTAGGGGTGTTACATTGATGGACATCCACTTAATGATAAGATAATCATAACACTCTCCCTTAGATGTCCATTGTTAGATAATGTGTCTCGTTAAAACCTTACTAAGATAAAAGCCTGTGAAAGAAAAAAAATTTAGTGAAGAAAAAAAAGTACACATATCTATAATACACATAACATGCTGCTCATTAAAAACCTTACCAAGAAAACCCAATAAGATAAAACATCGATTAAGAGAAAAAAATACATTGTTTATTTACTCCCCTCATGACAATTCTACGTATTCAATTTTGAATATTAGCTTTTCAAATGATCACTTCAACATATTTGCTAAGTATTTATATAATCATTCTTTTGAATGTCATTAGTGAAGAATTTTGGAGAAATATATTTTGATCTCTGCAAGAGTTTCAACAATAATTATAACTAACTTTGATCATGATCATTCTACAGAAATACATATAGGTATTTTGGATCAGTTTATAATCTTCCTTCAACTACTATTCACTGTGTCAAATTTACCACATATATGTTTAAATCATTTCAATTCATATAAATGTTTATGCAAACAAAAATATTGAACAATTTCTCGAAAATTTTTATATGCTTTCAGCATTTTAATTCCTTAATATTTAAAATGTGTAATTTTATTGAAAAATATTAAACTTGAATTGATGTCATGAATATAAATTTACTAAATGCTTAAGGAAATTTTGATATTTTATTGTTAAAATTTGTATATATATTATTTTATCTATCGTACTTTATTCTTTTTCAATACAATCTACTACTTTATTATGAATTGTTAATTACCATGTTATTCATTAGTTATTATAATATTATTAATTTGTTAATGCAATCTTTTTTTTAGCTAATATTTGACTAATATATTGTAAATTATTTAATATTATCTTGTATAACATTTTTTATTAAGGTAATACACTTTATTTTTATATATTTAGTTTAATTAATTTAAATAAATTAATAAATATACATAATTAAAAAGAGAAAGTTTAATGAATTTTAAATTTAAATAAATTAATACAAATTGTATATTTAAATTTTATTAATTTTAACGTGAATTAATACAATGTGAAATCTATTTTTAAATAATTTTTTATTTTTATTTTTATTAAAATAAAATAATAACTTTGTTAATCTAAAATTTTAAACGGCTTTTAAGTAGTTCAAATCTATTTATATAAATTAGATTATGGCATACTTATGACTCATGACGTGGGTGGAAAATAAAATTATATAAAAATATATTTATAAAAAAAATAAAATTTTAATTGAAATGGTAAAGTAGAGATGTCAAAAACTATAATATCTTAAGTTTATGTGCCTATATTTTTTATATAAAAGATATAAAAGACAAAAAAAAAATAATTCAAAATAGTATAATATATTCTGTAAAATAATTGTATTTTAGTAATTACCTAATTAATTTGGTGTCCAATTAATTCTTGACACCAACTCAGTTAGAAGTTTTATAAACAACTAGATTATGACACATTTAAAATTTCTCATATAGGGAGGAACAAAATACATTTAGATTAATAGGCAAAATTATGGTTGTTTGAATTGGACCGAATTAGTCGATTAAATCAATTGGATCAAGAATCGACGAGGGTACTAGTCCGGAAAAGGACATTAGATTTATTGACCTAAAAATTGGTATGGACCAATTGAATTGACTTTTTTTAAAAAAAACTATTAATTATTAATATATTATTTAATAAAATTGGATGAATCAATTTGATCCACGAAACTAATGGACTATTATGAAAATGTTATGCAGGTGTTAGCTGATATCAAAGCTGGGTCACCATTTTGTACGTGTTCTAGAGGGTACCTAACATTCTTTTTTTTGGGGGGGGTGGTGTGTCCCTTTTCATGGGCAACCTGTAGAACTAGAGGTGAGCATGGGTCGGGCTACTCGGCCCGACCCGAAAACTCACCCGAAATGTGAGATGGTTTAGATAAAAATATAGGCTCAAAAAATGGGTTTGGACAAAAAAATAAGGCCCGTTTTTCGGGTAAGGCATTTTTGGCCATGGGCTCAGCCCGGCCCGCCCGAATTCACTAAAGGACAAAAAAATCTAATTTTTTTAATATTACTTTCTTGTTATTTTCTCCCTATTTTGTTACCATTTTACTATTATGTTGCTACTATTTTGTTGTTATTATTTAGATATTGTATAAAACTTATTTTATTGTTAATTTTGTTATTATTTTAAAGACATTTGTTAATTTTGTTATTATTTTGGAGACATTTGCTTGTTAAGTTGCATCTATCTTATTATTATTTAAGTATACATATTTTTTAAAATTTATTTTCAATTTGTTGGGAAATATTTATTTTGATGTTTTTAATATTTTTGATGTATTATATATATTAAAATTATATAAAAATTAATATGGGCGAGCCGGATCGGACCCAGATTTTAATATTTTTATCTAGGTCAAGCTTGAGCAAAATTTTAAGCCTATTTTTCGGGCCGGGCCGAACCGGAGCCTAAATTTTTAGTCGGGCCCGGCCCATGCTCACCTCTATGTAAAACCATCGTATATATCGAAGGCAATGGGATGGGACCAATACAAGACCATAAAATTTGTGGTACTCGATCAATTTGGTAATACGTAAAGCTAGAGTCCACATATGTTGAAAGAAAATTGCTCGAGAAAGTGACCGCCACTATTACCCATTTAACAGTTCTTCGGTTACTTTATGCAAAGTAAAAACAAGAAATTGAATGGATGAAATATTTCCATTTAACAGCAAATATTTGGCCAACCTAAACTGTCGGTTATATATATAGTTCGTGATGATCATACAATGAACCCTAAGAGACCCAAGCCAGACTGGGAGGGAAGCTGTCGTGTATTGCTGCCAGAGAAAACAGTATGAGTGCTTGATGTTAGATCAAATCATACCAGGAACAACACTTGATCTTAAAAATTGCCACAACGAAAAAAAACTACGGTAAATCACAATCAACTCGAAAACAAACCATTATTGGGCTTTAGACATCAAAAATGTTGTGAATTAGTGTGTTGTTTGTAATGCCAATGTTCATAATCTTCCCGGTGGGTATTAGCATAGCTTTTCGAATCAAATGTAGACAAAACATGCGTGTCACATATTCGAAAAAGTAAACCCCCACTGAGCACGAGCCATTGGCACAAGCCCCACGACGGGGTAAAAAGAGGGTAGAAGTGGGGAACCGGTGAAGATAGTGAGAAGTAGTAAGAGGTGGAGGTGGAGAGACAAGGGAAAGGAGGCAACGGCGGTGGCGATGAAAGGGTCTATAGAGGAAGAGGAGCAGGGGACGGCACTAAAAAGAGCAAGGAGTGGCCTTGACTCCTCAAAAAAATTTAAAAAAAAATTGCTATATTATCCCTTTAGAAATGATAATATTATGAATTAGTATCATGGTAAAGGAAAAAGAAAGGAGAAAATAGAAATATTTTTTATATTTCTTAGCTAATTTGTACAAAAGAAAGAATATTTAATACACTAATTAAACACATATAAGAAGAACAGATGAATGCCTTCTTTGCATTGCCCCTTAATTTGCCAAAAAAAAAACCAAGCATTAAGGCCATCAGCAAAAACGTGCTCTCTTCTTAGCATTTTGAGAAGAATCCCATTCAAATCCAAATATACGTCTTTCATCTTCAGCCATCATATCCATTAACGATCCTTGAAGATCCTCCAAGCTGTTTCCTTCCTACAAAAAGTAAAGCCAAACCCCAGAAATTTTCAGTAAACCATGACCCTTTTAATTTCTTGCATATGGAAAAAAGAGGGTATACCTTTGAGTTCACATTTTGCATCATCAAAACCATTTCTTGCATGAAGTTAAGAAACCCCTGTTATATAATTCATATCAGTACCGTATAGATTGATATCACATATGGGATTTTTCTAATAAAAAATAACAGATGACTCACTTCATCATCATCGTCTGTAAGTAGACCCAACAACCCAGCGTCATAAATCTTTCTCTTTCCTTTATCCGACAAAACAGCATAATTATAACAAAAACACCTCCTTTAATTAAGTTTATCTCTATGGTTATCTATTTAATAAACAAACATTAAAAAAAGAACACAAATAACCCACCTGAATAAGCCTCTTGAATCTGTTGAAATCGTTTCTTAGCTTCACCTGATACATTGGGGTTTTTCATCCATCTATCAGGATGCCATTTCTTTCAAAATCACATGCACAAATTACACAATGAAAGAGAACCCATTAGTTTACATTAATCAAGGAGTCAAGAAAAGTTGGCATAATTATATAGTATATATATACCAAAGCCTGTCTACGATAAGCTTCACGAATTTCAGAAGGGGAAGCTTGTTCACAAATTCCAAGCACTGAATAATAACAAGTTCCAGATTTGGACATTTTTCACCACCACCACCACCACAACAAACAGCAATGAAGCTGTTTGGATTTTATAAAAAGAGGGTTCGGCACTTTAAAGAGGTTGACACAATGACATTATGATTAACGAAATAATATTTGGGTAAGATTTATAGAGACATGCAATAACAACATGAATTTCTGCAAGAAAATAGATGTGGAAGGCGTAGAAAGGCACAAAGATGGGGGGGAAGGTTGCAGAAAGTTCGAGAGGGTTCGATTGAAAGTGAGGATTTTGTTGGCCACATGCAGCAGCAACAGGTGCGGAGCCACAAGATTGGTGTCTCTAAAGTCTAAAAAGTAAAACCCCCCATGGCTGAGAAAATGCTATGGTCCATGCTAGTATACCATTTGTGGCTTACGTTTTACCTTGCCATTGCATCAATTTCTACTTTAATTCCAGTTTGCTTTTTTTGTTGTTTTTTCATTTTGGGTATTAAAAAAAAAGCTAGTCAATTAAGTTTGATTTTAAATGTAAC
Organism: Gossypium sturtianum; assembly: GCA_025698515.1. Lineage (NCBI taxonomy): Eukaryota > Viridiplantae > Streptophyta > Magnoliopsida > Malvales > Malvaceae > Gossypium > Gossypium sturtianum. The sequence goes on from CM046954.1 coordinate 32,066,417, forward strand.
TCAAATATAAATAATTCAAATTTATATATTTTTAAATTCGATTGAAATAATGTTGAATCAAAGAGACATGTTAGTATCAAAGACAGGTTGGAGTTAGTTCTGATAATGTGTTAGGTTATCTGTCCAGATTCGAAGGTTCGTTCGAAAAATAGAAAAATTTAAATAAAAATATTGGCCAAAAATGAGATTAATAAAAAAATAAGGTTAATTTTTTAAACGGACTGAGCCTTAGGTAGGTTTTTTGGCCTGGGCCTGACCTGAATTAATTTAATTTTTTTTAATGTTATTTTGTTGCCATTTCGCTATTATATTACTACTATTTTGTTGTTATTGTTTGGATATTGTAGAACTCTTGTTTGGATATTGTAAAACTCTTATTTTATTATTAATTTTGTTACTATTTTAAAGATACTTGTTTGTTAAGTTGTAACTATCTTTGTGTTATTTAAGTATAAAGATTTTTTTAATGTATTTTTACTTTGTTGAGAAACATTTATTTTAATGTTTTTAGTGTATTTGATGTATTATATTTTTAATTTTTTATATAAAAAAATAATCTAAAAATAATAATACGAGCGGGCCGAGTCAAGCTCAGATTTAACATTTTTAATCTAGGTTCAACTTGGACAGAATTTTAAACCTATTTTTTGGGTTGGATCGAACCCGAACCTAAAATTTTACATCGACCCGACTTAAACCCAACCCGTAATCAGATCTAATAGGAGCTATGGTGACCCCCAAAAAATTAACCATAGATTCTTCACAAAATTGTTAAGTTATAGATTAATATATTGATAAAATTGTATTTTACTTCAATTCTAACTTTTTAAAAATTTTTCTACCTTCACCTTTAAATTGTATTCAACATGATTTAATAGCCATTTTCTTTTCCTTTTATTTTGGATTAATTGTAGCAATTTCAAACTATCATCCAAATTTTAAATTCATCTCTAAAAATTAAAATATTCTAATTGAATCCTTAAAATATCATTCTTGCATCGATCAAATCTTTCTGTCAACCTAGCTGTCAAGCTTATCATTATAATACCAATTCAAATTTAACGCAAATCATATTTAAAACACATATATCAAATAGTAAACATATATGTATAAACCTAACTTGGATCTAAAGCATTTAAAAAAAATACGCATTTAAAATTTGGGAAGATTATAGTTCTTTTTTCTTTTTTTACTTCGGATTCAAGTGGTCTATATTGTACGTGTATATGTATTTACAATTTAATTCATATGTTTTAAATATTCTCCAATTTAAAATCTAATTTAATAACTAAATTGACAGAACGACTTGATTGATATGATATTGATTGATACTGACCAAAAATTTAAAATTAAACCGGGGACGTATGGTGATTGAAGCATTTTATGTTTGTCCGGATAACATTAGTCTCCATGGGGGAACAACCAGCCCTTGCTTGGAAAATTGGGTCTAGGCCAGCCCAAGAAGTCTAACCCATGTTCACGTTCAAGGCTCTTACAGTTCACAAGGGAACAAGTCTATATTTGGGGCTCTAGAATTCTCCCAGAGGCCGTACACATGATTTCCTTTTGTTATTCCCAGATAGTTCATGCAACAATCGTGATTTCCCTCCCCTTGCGTCCAATCACTTAAATAATCTTGGACTTCAATCATATTTCTTGTTTCATCTAAAATCAATCCCTGTTTTCAAATTAAGAATTGAAACACTATGGAGCAGTTGAAAAATGAAGATGAGTTTTGTGGACAAAGAGCCCAACACCTTGACATGAAGCTACTTTTACAAGACGATGATGCTTTTGAAAGTATCTTCTTTCCCCCAACTTTGTTGGACTACAATCTCACTAACATCAACGAACTCATCGATTTCGACGAACTGCATTCCATTCTAAACGAGGGAGAAGTTAATCAAGGACATGATCAAGGTGGGAGCTGCCATGGCAGCACTACCACCGTGGTGACCACTGCTGAACTAATGAATGTCAAACCTAAACTAAACAACGAACAGCATGTGATCAAGAAATGGCGTACCAGGAAGAGACTTGAAAGAGGTTCTAAAGAAGCTGCAGAAAAGAAGGAATTACATAAAATCAAAAATAGAGAGGCAGCAGCTCGTGCATTTGAAGAAAAGAAGGTAAAAAACACCCTAAAGCTAGCTTGTAATTTTTAGACTTCCAAATGAAACCCTTTTTTCATTGTTTTGCACATATATATATCATCAGGCTTACATCAAATGGCTAGAAGTGGAAGTGGAGAAATTCCGCAAGAAGAATGCAGATATGAAAAGGCTGCTTCTGGTACTTGCACAAAATTCCCTTCTCTCCAATATTTTCAAGTATATATATATATATATATATATACATGATAATGTATATAGAGATTGATTTTTTTTCCTCTTGTTTTTAAACTTAGGTCTTAGGAAGTAGCATAGGCTCAGACATGGCGCGAAAACAATTAAGAAGGACAGCCTCTGGACTGCTGTGAGCTAATGCTTGGAATCGGAAATATTGCTCTATCTATCTATATATGAATATATAGATATATATTCTCCAATTAGATTAACATTAGTTATAAGTTCTGGAAATGTAACGTTTACAAGCAATCATAATTACTCAATTTGATATTACAATTTACTAAACTTGGTAATAGCTATATTTTAAAGTATTATATTAATATAAAATTTGAGTCAATTTCTTTCAACATAAATCTATAATTGTTGACTTTTTATTAGTATCAGATTTTCTTGTATTTGATAATTACGTTTAGCTCAATTAAAGCTCTCTTTATGGTGTAGGACGAGTTTAGTATTGCTTTTAAAAAATACTTTTAAAACAAAAGTATTCCTAAACAAACTGTTTTTTCAATGAAAAAATATTCTCCTAAGTACAAAATTAACCCAAAAGCTGAAAACTTTCTAAACTAGGCCTTAGGGCTTGTTTAGTAGTGCTTAAAAAGAGCACTTCTAGCTCCAAAAGTATTTTTGGAAGAAAGTTGTGCTAAACAAGCTGCTTTTGACTCAAATTTTTTGCTAAGCACTTTTGAAAAGGAGAATCTAAATTTAGCTTTTCCTCTCCCAAAATCACTTTTGGTGCTTAATTACTTTTTCACCTCTCCAATAATATGGTACTTTCTCCTCTCTTGTTTTCTTGGTGCTTAATTAAAAATGTGTTAAAATTATTAATTAAAAATAATTTTTTTTTAAAATACTAATTACAAATATTTAAAGGTTATATTTAAATATTTAAAATATAGTTTATATATTTTAATTAAATTTTATCAATAATTAATATTTATTGCTTAAAAAATTTAAAATTTATATTTCATATATTAAAATATTAACAACAAGTTATAATAATTTTTTTATATTCTTACTAAAATATAATAATATTTTATATTCTTACTAAAATATAATAATAGTAACTAATTTAAATATTATTTAAATGCATATTTGTTACTTGATAATAACATGTCTAAAATGAACATTTTATTTCTCAAAAGCACTTTTTGACAGTAATGCTAACTCAAATTTTAAACTAAACTTTTTAAAAGCACTTTTCAAAAGCCTTTTTAAAAATATTGCTAAACTAGCCCTTAATTTCATTATGGCCCAATGAGCTCCACCTTTGCAAATTGGGCATAATATCCTAGCCAATCGTGTGAGTGAGTACTAGTTTTTTGTCTTTTCTTTAGAATAGTTTTTTAGGTAACTACATTAATTGTCTCTAACTTTTGATTAAAATTACATTTCAATCATATAACTTTTGAAAGTTATATAATTGTCATTAAAGTTATTGAAATATTACATTTTTGTCACTCATTAGTTAGCTTCCGTTAAGAGGGTTGACGTGACACGTTAATTTAAAGGGTTAATAACCAATTTAGCCCCTAAATTATAACTAATATATCAATTTGATACTTTCTTAATAATAATTCTAAAAAAATTAAAGGGGTAAACTACTCAGATAGTCACCCAAGTTTTAATGCGTTTCTATTTTGGTTACCGATTTTTTTTCTTAATTTACTTACTTCTATTAGATTAATTTTCATTTTTAATTACTCCACCGATAAATGCCTTAGTCACTGAATGGAATACTGATGCAGTAGTCTTTTGATAGGTATAATAACAAATTTAGCTCTTAACACTTTACACATTCTGTCAAATTGGTTCTAATTCTAGAAATTTTCAATAAATTTAACCCTCAATGTTTGCACATTTTGTCAATTTAATCCAAATTCAAAAAATTCAATAATTTTAAGAACTTTAATATATATATTATTATTATTATTATTATTATTATTATTATTATAAAAGGACATAAAAATATAAAATATTTTAAAAATATATAAAATTACATAGAGTCTTAATTCTCATTTTGTTCTAATTCTAAAAATTCAATAAATTTAACCCTTAATGTTTGTGCATTTTATCAATTTAGTCCAAATTTTTAAAATTTATAAATAAAACATTCAAAAAATAATTGATCAAAACCCAAAATCAAAGTAAGTAAAATTTTCTTGTTATAATTCAAAATCATGAAAACCCCACAAAATGCTCCTACTTTTGATATATGCAACTGCACAACATTGCGATTAATTACAAGAAAAAAGTTCAAACTTTTCTTTCTTGTTACATGATTTTCTAGTCAATCAAACAAAAGAGAGAAACTTTGTAAAACAATATTCATCCCTTTATCTAATTTCCTGTTCATCTTTAAGCTTTCCATTGTTCTCGTACTCCCAGCCAAACCTCACAATCTCAAATACCATACCAAATTCATATCCAACTTTACCAGACTCAAACTACATCATTACTTCGCCATTGAGTACTCACCATTAAACTCACACCTAAAGTCGATTTTTTTATAGACATACTCAAACTTAGTTTCGCGTTTTCTTTTTAATTAGGAAAAATCGGTCGGTGAAGCACCAGTTAGTCTTAAGCATTTGAATCCCTCAAAGCCCTGCACTTTGCTGCTGAAATGGAGCCAAAGATGTTTCTATAAGTAAAGGCTTTCTGATGTGAACCCCTCAACCTATTTAATCATGGTTCTGATTGGATTTGGTAGTGATTGATTCAAAAAATTAATTTAAAGGACTTGTTTAGCTCGGTTGGGTTTAAAGAAAAAAAATATTGATTCAAAAAATTCGAGAGAAATTTTTGTTAAAATTTGTTGAATTTTTTGTTAAAACTCAAGAAATATTGATTTGAATCCCTCAACCTAATTCATATTTAAGCCTTTATATAATTTTATATGTTCTTTTAATAATTTATATTTTTTATGTTATTTTATAATAAATTTTATATATTTTCAAGTTTTTAAAATTATAATTTTTTTGAATTTTTAGAATTTAGACTAAATTGAAAAAAATGTGAAAATATTGAGGGTTAAATAATTTGTTGAATTTTTTTAGAATTAGGAACAAATTGACAGAATGTGTAAAGTGTTAAGGACTAAATTTGTTGTTATACTAATCAAAAGATTGACATATCAACATTTCGTTTAGTGGCGAATACATTTTAATGGTGGAGTGACTAAAAATGACAATTCATCTAATAGGTTGACTAAATTAACCAAAAAATAATTCAGTGACCAAAATAGGAATGCATTAAAACCGGGGTGACTATCTGTGTAGTTTATACTTTAAAATTTTTAAAATTATTATTAAGAAAAAATTTAAAGGTAAGTGCAAAAATATAAAGGATGGACCCAGTATTTTACGTTGAGGGGACCCAATATTTTGCACCGTTTATAGATAAGTCGACCGTTGGACGTTAAGAAAAGCCCTCCACTTTTTGACTTTTTATCTTCATCCTGGGCCCCCGTACATCGACCGTTTCAATTCACACAATATCCCTCAGATCCTATCAGATCTACGGTCCATATTAGTCGACCGTTAATAGAAACTTCTTTTTTCTGCTCTTTTAGTATAGTATTAGATTAATAAATTCCTTTCATTTCAATTCAAAATTCAAATGCAGCATTTAACTCCTTTTATCTTCATTTCTCTTCAGATTCTTGTGAGTTTCTCCTCATTTCTTTGCTTTTCTTTCTAGTAATATTCTTTTCTTTTTCTTTCAAAATTTGATAGTAAAGATGGTGCTGAAAACGGCCTCTTCTCCGTCTTCTTCTCCGGTGACGATAACGGTTTCGTCATCGGGAGGCAAAGAGACTGGGAGTAGAAGCATGGGGTTGACGAGTCCAGTTCCACGAGCTTCGAAATCAAACAACCCAAATTCACCTAGTCCGCTGGGTAGCAGAGGGAATCGAAGGGCTTCAAGTGGAGGAAGGTATTGCTCCATGTCGCAAGACGATCCAATTCCAATTGAAGAGATAAACTCAGAGTTTGTAACGTATACGGTGCATATCCCGCCAACTCCCGATCACCAATCCATCTCAACCTCCCAAACAAGCCTTAACGAAGAAGGGAAAGATGGGTTGAAGCTGAAACCCGAGAGGAGTTTCATTTCGGGCACTATTTTCACAGGAGGGTACAATTGCGTTACCCGTGGTCATGTCATTGATGGTTCCTTGGAAAGGCCCGAGACATTGAAATCAGGCCTGGTTTGTGGGATGAAAGGGTGTGATGAGAAGGAAATTGAAGGCAAATGTGAGTGTGGGTTTAAGATTTGTGGGGATTGTTACTTGGATTGCGTGGCAAGTGGTGGGGGTCATTGTCCTGGATGTAAAGAGCCTTACAAGGATGTTAGCGACGATGATGATGATGACGAGGTTAGGTCTGATTCTGAAGAGGATGATCAGGCTTTGCCTTTGCCTTCAATGCGTGAGTCCAAGTTGGATAAAAGACTTTCACTTGTGAAATCATTCAAAGGGCCGAATCATCCACCGGATTTCGATCATACCAGGTGGTTGTTTGAGACTAAAGGCACTTACGGGTATGGGAATGCTTTATGGCCTAAAGATGGTTATGGATCAGTTGCTAATGGCTTTGAGAACCCCCCAGATTTTGGAGAGAGAAGTAAGAGGCCTTTGACTAGGAAAGTTGGAGTTTCCACTGCAATTCTCAGTCCATACAGGTAATTTCTAATTTACCTTCTAATTCTTTTTAGAGTTCTTCAGCTTTATTATTGGAACATGAAAGACGAAACCGATATTAAAATACCAACAAGCTGGTTAATTGCAATGTGATTTCAAGTATAGTGATCTGAATTTATGTTGCAGTTGCAGTAATCTATACTATGGTCAAGTTGTGTGATTTTACATTGAAAATTAGCCTTGAATCTGTTGTTTGTGTGGCTTTGTGCTTAGCCTTGAATTTAAGTTATGTGGCTTTGTGATTTGAATTCAAGTTATGTTGTTTGTCGCTTTGTGATTTTACATTGAAAATTAGCCTTGAATCTGTTGTTTGTGGTTTTGTGCTTAACCATGAATATGTTTTTATGTTCATATATGCAGGCTGCTTATTATACTACGTCTTGTTGCCCTGGGTTTCTTTCTCACATGGAGGATTAGGCACCCTAACCGTGATGCAATGTGGCTATGGGGAATGTCCATAACGTGTGAGCTCTGGTTTGCCTTTTCGTGGCTCCTAGATCAGCTCCCTAAGCTCTGCCCTGTAAACAGAATAACCGACCTCTCTGTTCTTAAAGAGCGTTTCGAGTCTCCGAACCTTCGAAACCCGAAAGGACGATCCGACCTTCCAGGGATTGATGTCTTTGTTTCCACGGCAGACCCTGAAAAAGAACCTCCTCTTGTGACTGCAAACACCATCCTTTCAATCCTAGCTGTTGACTATCCAGTAGAAAAAGTTGCTTGTTATCTTTCAGATGATGGTGGAGCTCTTCTAACATTTGAAGCTTTAGCCGAGACAGCCAGCTTTGCTAGAGTTTGGGTTCCATTTTGCCGTAAACATAACATCGAACCCCGAAATCCCGATGCGTATTTTGGGCAGAAGCGTGATTTTCTGAAGAACAAAGTGAGGCTTGATTTTGTTAGGGAGAGGAGAAGGGTGAAAAGAGAGTATGACGAATTTAAGGTGAGGATTAACTCATTGCCTGAGTCCATTAGGAGGAGATCAGATGCTTACAATGCCCATGAAGAGCTTCGAGCAAAAAAGACACAAATGAAAATGGGAGGCAATCTTTCAGACCCTATTAAAGTCCCTAAGGCTACTTGGATGTCTGATGGTTCTCACTGGCCTGGCACTTGGGCTTCTGCAGAGCCTGACCATTCAAAAGGAGACCATGCTGGGATCATTCAGGTATATATTTCAGACTCAAATTAGCTACTGCTTTTGTGTTTGTTTCCAAATGCTTAAGTTTTTGTCTTTTACTTTGCAGGCAATGCTTGCTCCACCGAATGCAGAACCAGTTTATGGTGCAGAAGCAGATGGGGAGAACTTGATTGACACAAGAGAAGTAGATACAAGGTTGCCATTGTTGGTTTATGTGTCTCGTGAGAAACGTCCAGGTTATGATCACAACAAGAAGGCTGGAGCGATGAATGCTTTGGTTCGAACCAGTGCTATCATGTCAAATGGGCCATTCATCCTCAATCTTGACTGTGATCATTACATTTACAATTCATTGGCTCTTAGGGAAGGAATGTGTTTCATGCTTGACAGAGGTGGTGATAGGATTTGTTATGTTCAATTCCCACAAAGGTTTGAAGGGATCGATCCCAATGACCGATATGCGAATCATAATACCGTGTTCTTTGATGTGAGCATGAGAGCTCTTGATGGTTTACAGGGTCCAATGTATGTAGGTACAGGTTGCATTTTCAGGAGAACTGCACTCTATGGGTTTAGTCCTCCTAGAGCTACTGAACATCATGGATGGTTTGGTAGAAGGAAAATCAAGTTACTTTTGAGGAAACCCAAGGTGACAAAGAAAGCAGAAGATGAGATAGTATTGCCTATTAATGGGGAACACAATGATGATGATGATGATACAGATATTGAGTCTTTGCTTCTTCCTAAAAGATTTGGGAACTCCACTTCTCTGGTAGCATCGATCCCGGTCGCTGAATACCAAGGAAGGTTGCTCCAAGATATGCAAGGAATGCGAAACCAAGGCAGGCCAGCAGGTTCTCTTGCAGTGCCGCGTGAGCCATTGGATGCTGCAACAGTTGCAGAGGCCATTAGTGTTATATCTTGCTTCTATGAGGATAAAACTGAGTGGGGAAAACGAGTAGGATGGATATATGGCTCTGTCACAGAAGATGTGGTAACCGGTTATAGAATGCACAACCGTGGATGGAGATCAGTGTACTGTGTAACCAAGAGGGACGCGTTCCGTGGGACTGCCCCTATCAATCTAACAGATCGGCTGCACCAAGTACTTCGCTGGGCAACCGGTTCTGTCGAGATATTCTTTTCGAGAAACAATGCACTGTTTGCTACTCGACGAATGAAGTTCTTGCAAAGAGTAGCATATTTCAATGTGGGAATGTACCCTTTCACTTCTATGTTTCTCCTAGTCTACTGCATTCTACCAGCTGTTTCTCTATTCTCAGGGCAGTTCATAGTGCAAGCTCTCAGTGTGACCTTCTTGATATTCTTGTTGGCCATCACAATCACCTTATGCCTACTTGCCATACTCGAAATCAAATGGTCAGGTATCACACTTCACGATTGGTGGCGAAACGAACAGTTTTGGTTGATTGGTGGAACCAGTGCTCATCCTGCAGCTGTGCTACAAGGACTTCTAAAAGTCATAGCAGGAGTCGACATCTCATTCACCTTAACTTCCAAATCCGCCACCCCCGATGACGAAGAAGATGAGTTTGCAGAGCTATATGTCGTAAAATGGAGCTTCCTAATGGTACCTCCAATCACAATCATGATGGTAAACTCAATCGCGATCGCAGTGGCCGTTGCGAGAACCATGTACAGCCCTTTCCCAGAGTGGAGCAAACTTCTCGGAGGGGTGTTCTTTAGCTTTTGGGTCCTTTGCCATCTCTATCCATTTGCAAAAGGATTGATGGGAAGAAGAGGAAAAGTTCCAACCATTGTGTTTGTATGGTCAGGCTTGCTCTCCATCATAGTTTCATTGCTTTGGGTATACATCAATCCTCCATCTGGAAGTAAGGATTACATGAAGTTCAAATTCCCTTGATGTATTTTTTTTCTGTAACAGGGGCAGCTCAATTGTGCAATGACATGAAGTTTCTCAACTTCATTCTGTGTATCTCTCTATATGTTCTCATTGAATGTAATTTTGTTTTGACATTTGTTACTTATTATTCATTTGAAATGGAAACTATTTACCATAAAAGTTTGGGGGGGACCAAAGAATTTTGTTGATGGTCCCTTCTTCACCCCCACACATTAACCTCAATAGCTGTTTCTAGCTGTAAAAGAGGGTTGTCAAGACCTTCAACAGTCATTTTTAAGCCCACCATTTTCTTCTTTTGTGGAACACGCCCATGCTTTTAAATCTCTCCATGTTGGGAGAAAACAACAGAAGGTTTCCAACAGCCGAAATACATGTTGTGTTTGTTTGTATGTATGAGCAGCAACACTCAAGATTTTTATTATTATCTACAAACATGACCCCAAATGCTTAGAGATACTACTATCAGACAGCTATGGAAATCACTGTCAACATTCAATAAGGAGTGCTAATGTGCAGGTGGCATAAAAGGGACAGTTTTGTAAGTAACTCAACACCCGCTATAAAAGCAAAATCTTCAAGCAGTAAAAGTTTTCTTTCTTCATAAATGTGGAAATTTAGAAAACAAAATGAGGGGAAACCCAAAATAAAAATTATTTTTAGATTAGAATTAGGTTAAAAAAAGGGGGGTTGATTAAAAAAATAAAAAGAATAAATGTCCAAGGTTTGTTATATGTGCAGGGGTCGGCTTGTGGAACAAAAAGGCTACCAATGCCATGCTCGCCCCTCCTAGAATCATCCAAATGATTAGGACATAATTAAAAATAATTAAGTTGGAAAACCTGTCAACATCATTTCTGATTTCACCACCAAAAACTATGTAGGCCCCAATAGCTGTTACCATGTTTAAATCAATTAATTAGTAAAAAATAGAGTATAGTATATCCCTATTAATTCATAGATGCGAAAAGACTAGCAAAGCAGTCGCATGTAGATTGATGCCACATAGCCAATTAGTCACAACATTAACAATGAACCCACCCAACCACAATGGAACAAATCATATGGTGCTGACTAACTTTTATTTTTACAAAATAAAATTCAAACAACTGGCCACGTGTGGTGCCAGGGCACAAAAGAATCCGGTCCCATTTCCTACTTTGAACATTTCTATACGCTACAATGAATTCCCTTGATGCCATCATTGTATATGTATGCACGTCTCACATTATTTGGCAATGTAAATAAATAAATAAAAAGTTACAAAAGGGAAAATATATGTGCTTATCTTCATAACTGTGCTGAAGTTATTAACACCGCTGCCAATGGCACCACCGCTTCCCCTTTCACCGGCTAATTGGATTCCACGTCTTTGCTCATTGCACTCCACACCTACAACCCTATTCTCTTTTTTTAATTGTGAAAAGTACAAATTTTGAGTAGCTAATGGAATGGGCAATCTAAAAAAGATAGAATTAAAATATGTAAGTGACAAAAATGAATAGTCGTGGTAGGAATTTACCGGCCAATATATCCTTGCTGTGATTTCAATGTGGGTGTCCGTACAAGTCGTAAGGCGCCCACAATGCGTCCAGTGGACATGGCCGTTTTGAGTCCAGCCTTAGCCATGGCTTACCGCTACCAGACCAATGCAAGAGGCTGACGGGACCAGGGTGCAATTCTCGACAACTTCCCTTCACATTGTCCCCACCCAACCCGTGCTGGTTCCATCTATGCTCGATGGGCGCCACACGTCCCGCGAAAACCAACAGGAACGGCGGTAACGAACCAAGCTCATAGATCCGGTAACGTTTCTGGATCTGCATCCATCTTTCTATCCGTTTTGTGTACCCGACCCGTCTCCATTTAACTAGATCCATCACCATCACCCCTGTGTTGAAATAGCACGGCTTCCTCCCTTTGAATGTCCTCGAAAACCGTTGGTCCGACCAGAAACCACCGGTGAAATAGTTTGTGAAGTTGGCGTGGCAATATTCGGGTGCTCCGATTGTCCGTGAACCCAGGTTGGTGATCCATAGCTTAGTGATGTCGTCAACAACGACTAGATCAGAGTCCAAATAGATCACTCTCCGTACGCACGGTTCTAGCAGATCAGCTAAGTAATTCCTAGCGTAATTTAATGGCTGCTCAAGCGCTTGCCTAACAGAAGACGATATCAGGTTCCGTACAATCTCGGGATCGAAATAATAAACCTTGAACTTCAACTGAGGGATCGTGGACCGAACGAGAGTTTCCAGATCGGAGTCTGATACGATGAAATGGAAAAATATGTTCTCCGGACACAACGAATGCTGGAGAATGGAGTGGACGGCGGCCATTGACCCACGGAGGTAGACAACATCGAGAGTGATGGCCACGTGGACTAAAGAAGGATCGCAGACTCCGGTGATTTTACGGTCGGTGAAGCCACATTCGTCGGCATTACGAAATCCAGAGGCCTTTCGAAAAGAAAACCGATCCTTGGAAGAGTGCGACGCCTGATACGATGGTAATCGAAGGTAGCTGTCTAGGTGAGAGGATTTAATGGCTTCAGCTGGAGGGAATGAGTGGAGTGAAGGGGAAAGAATAATCATCAACATTGCTGCGAAAAAGAATCCCGAAAATCGCCTTATCCAAAGTATTTTACTACTGCAAATCCCTCTCCTCTTCTTCTTTTTAGATTTAAAATCAAGCCAATCTGCTAAGAGAATGAACAATGAAGAACGAAAGAACAACAGGATTCTCTTTAGGTCCGCCATGGCTCATGAAATGAAGTAAGAAAAAGCTAAGTTCAGATTTTAGAACTGGTGGAAACTGAGGCAGACACTGAAATAAGGGAACCGAGTACTATCGTGCGCCGCCGGCATACTCCCTCTAACTCCCTTTCACTTCTCCTCCTCTTTCTTTATCCAAAGAAGCTGACGGCAGCACCCAGGGAGACAAGGGACAGTGAGACGGAGGTGATGATACTAAGAACTTTAATTTTTTCTCTTAGCTTTACTGTTTTTCTACCATAGAAATCCACGGCCGAACGTGATTATAATTTTTAGAATTTAAAAAAAAATAAATTATATTAAAAACAGAAGAGAAGAATTTGGAAATTGTAAACTGGCAATGCTTTGAAGAAGGAAAGCAAAGTGCATACAGCTGTCCTTGTCTTCTTCTACAATGACGATTCTGTCCTAAAGCCTTAAGCCAGAAAGCTTGCACGTACGACACTTGGATTGTTCTACACGTCACTTATCCCTTTTTCTTGGATTCTTTTATATATTTTTATTTAACGTGTAATTATATATATAAATTTTAATACAATATAATTATATACATAAAATTTTAATTATGGTTTAAATATATATTTATAATTTTAATTTTAATTTAATTATATATTTAAAGAAATAAATACATCAATTTATTTTTATATTTGATAAATATAATTATTTATGTATACAATATATAAACATAAAATGATGTTATATCAATAATTGTATTAATAATTTATAAGAATCAGATTAAATCAAAATTTCATGTATAAAATTACACAAAATCAAAGTTCATGTATACAATTGCAGATTAAACTATAATTCATGTATAATTTTAAGTTTTATCCTTATTTTTAATATAATATATAATGTTAAATTTAGTCGTCGATATTTACAATTTTTTGTCAACTTAACTTTTATTTCTTAGTTAAATTTAGTTATTTATCTTTTAAAATGAATTAAATTGTTTTTTACGAAAACGATAACTAAAACATTACTTTTTATAATCTTAGCATGGCAATCTATATCGTGTTGATATGGCACTTTTTGTTTTATACGCCACATCAACAATCTATATCATGTAATTATGAACTCTTGAACCTTTAACCTTAAACTTATAACCTGTAACCCCAAACTCAAAATTTAAATCCTACATTTAAACCCTAAACTTCAAAGTTCAGGGTAAAATAATTACCAAAATTATGTGTGAATGAGATGGAAAAAATTGCACAAAAATTACTATATTTTTTAAAAATTGGTTGTACAAAAATAAAAAAAATATTAACTTATGGAAAAAACAAAATGATTAAAATTTGTAAATGAAGAAAAGTGTTTGTTTATAATTTAAAAAATTAATTATTTTAAGTAATTTAATTAAAGTTAAATTAAGTTGGAGAAAATATTAAATATAGATGAGTGTATAATAATATTTTGTTATCTTTAAATTTTAATAATGTGACACTATTTTATTGGTGCCTAAAAACTATACTTTTTAAGATGATCCTAATATAATTATTCCAATAATAATCTTCGAATGATAAAATATGTAAATATTAATGGCTAAATTTATCATTATGCCTCTGTATAATAATTTAACAATGTTTAATTACTACAAACATCTTCAAATTATAACATAAATTTAATTTGATCCTAAATTTCAACACAATTTGATTAAGTCATTCTATCAACTCATTTGTTTGCTTGGGCATTAAATATTAACTCAAATTTGGATTTAATAGTAAATATCTACATATCTAGTTAATAAACAACCTGAATATAATACGTTCAAAAAAGTAACCCTTCTAAAATTTACTTTAGATTAAAGTTGTCCATGCAGTGTACATGTTTGTACAATTTGATCTATGTATTTTAAATACGTTCAAGTCTAATTTAAATTTTCATTTAATATCTAAATTGAGGGTTAGAATAATAGAAGTAGATGATTTTGCAATTTAGTTAATAATTTAGGACGATGAGTGGAATTAACCCATTTAAGAATACAAAATCAAATGTGGGTGGGTAGGTGGGATCCAAGCCCACCCGGTTGTCTTTATAAAGTTAAAACCCGATGGGTTAATCCGTTCCTTTGGAGGGGGTTGCACAGACATCACGTGACCAATAGTCTTAGCCTTAAAAATGGTTATGGTTAATGATTGTCGGCAGGGAGAAAACAGAATTTTTATTCTTTTAATTTATGGTATTGGATGTGTGATGGATGCAATGATATTGATTAATCACCATATATTTATAATAAATTAAGTCATCATATAATGGAAGCTCATAGATGTCTTTTCTTTTTTGAGAAACATCTTTGTCTTGTTTGTAAAACATTTTCTTTTGTCTCAATTCTTTTTTCCCTAAAAACACAAAAATCTTTATACTTCTACTCTCTCTTTTTTTTTTTGCATAAAAGGAATAAAATAATTGATTTTCATCGTTTCATTTAAATTAATAGTTATTTCAAAAATATTTTACTAAATAAACAATTCGGTTAAAGATTATTCGTTAACATAAGAGTTTATCTAACTAAAGATATTTGCATGCTCGTCACATGAACTCTCACATTTTAATGGCATCCAACTTGGCCTACTTTAGACAATCTTCTCTTTTGTGCCAACCATCACACAAGAAGCACTTCATTAACTCTCTTTTTTTATTCCTTGTTATTTGATGGACTTCCACCACTTTCTTGTCAATGGTTTCCCATTACCAGTTTTAGACTGTCCTTCACGGTATCCCCCATCATAGCCTTTGTCCTTAGGTTTGTAAGACTTGTATTTGTCTTTTTCATTGAACTCTATTAAGGACTTAGCTATAGCTATGGCTTTGGTAAGATCCTGGACAACTCTCCATTGCAACTCTTCCTTAGCCCAGAAAAAGAAAATACATACTCATGAACATTGCATTGTTGCATAAGCCGTTGCAACTTGGCATGAGCCTCGTCTTCAGCATACTCTAGGTAAATTGTTGCTTGAATTTAGTTTTCAACTCTACCTAAGCTCCAATAGTGGTGCCACCAAGTTTCTTATCTGTACGACCCCGCCACAAAAGAGCAGCATCAGTAAAAATACATAGAAGTAGTGTTTACCTCGATGGCATCATCCTCAATGTCGACAACGTGGAATTATTGTTGCATTCCCCAAATAAAGTTGTCTATATCATTTGCAGACCTGGTCCCTTGAATTCTTTCAACTTAGGGACCTCAATCTTGTGCTTGGGTGTCATAGCTAGCAGATAATTACACACAGGCCACAGCTACTTTGCACAAAACAAACTCCCTATAAATTCTTTTATCTTTTTCATCAAGGCCATCACCACTGTTTCAAGAGCAACATTTTTTAAGGTCAACATATCTATAATGGCATTAAAAGCACCTTGCATCTCACCCTTAAGCTCATCTCCGGCAGAGACGCAGAGTCGAGTTCTTCAATGCGAGCCTCAACAATCTCAAGGCTTTCCTGCATATTTCCCCATAGATTCCTTGAGTTTGATAGACCTACCTTCCATTGCTAATAACATATCTCTCGAGCTGCTAGATTTCTTAACCCTTTTACGAGTTTCTAATTAGACACATTCACCATCTACATGAGTTGCCATCTCAATTAGCACCTTGACTGAATCTTGCTCTAACACCAACTATCACGAGCTTAAATTTTAATCAAGAAAACCATGCGACCTTAAGCGAAGAATTTGCTTCAAATTAACTAAGTCAACCTAAACCTTTGACGTTGAGAATCATAAGCACTGAAGCTAGAAATTTACTAAGCAAAACAAGCTAAAAGCAAGAAAACTCAAGAAAGCTCTAGAGTAAATGCTTAGCATATTGGTTACTCAATGTTTAATGATACAAATGAGACTCGAAAGGCTTATATTATAGTTGAGTTTCTTACATCAATAGTACATATTAAATTACATTAACGATTTAAATTCAAACTTATCTAGAAGATAAAGTTCTATTTCCCTTAGAATTCAAATTTACTTGGTAAAATAAATTTATGGGAGTGTTTACTAAATCACTAGGCTTCAAGTAGATGAGCTTTCTAGAATGTTCTAAGGATTGGACTATCTTAATATGTTAAGTAAGCTTAATTTACTCAAATGATAGTCTTAAGTTATTATGTGCGCCTTTGAGCATGGGCCATGACACCAAGTCCTTCCTTTATATAAGTTTCTTCTTTCTCCAACAATATTCTGGACACTCTTACATCACCCAAAAATCTATCTATATATATTCTCCGGGTTCTTCACCGGTGACTTTCAACACTTAGAAACCATTTGAAATTTCTTCCACCAAATCTTATATTAACAATACTAAATATAACAAATTAGAAAACAAAAAAAAAAAATCATATTCACCAAATAAAATATTAATGTATTCAAAATGATGAAAGACACAATGCTATTGTTACTACGTACATGTACGGTTGTAGTACAAATTGAACCTAAAACATACTCAAGTACTTGTTTGTCGCATATAGTAGAAACATACTAAATTAAGATGCCACCAAATTCAATGCATCAAGTTTAGGAAAAAAATACCATGAAACCAGGCATATTTGCTACAGCACCGCCCCCACATTTTACCTTTTAATTAATACTGCCTGCTAATTATTTGTTCAACGACGAAATTGTCGTCCTTAGAAGAATGGGTCCTGCCCAACCATGAATCCCATATCCGACCTTTTAATCCCACTGAGCTTTTGACTTACCTTTCGCAGCATAAAAACACTGGCGAGAGTTTACCAGTAAGATGAAGATCAATGGCGTGCACCAAACGTGGGCTTAATGCAAAATTAGTGAGGTCTAAGTCCACGTTTTAAGTGGATTCCTTTTTGTTAGAGATGAATATGTGTTCAAACTCTTTCACACTCCGTATTGAATAGTTTAAATTATTGGTTTTTCGATTCAATTCAATAAACAAATAAAAAAAAGTTAATAAACACGAATAAGTAATAATAATATAGAACATTCATTTTATAACAACAATACTACGTTTGGTAAGAGTAATGTTTTTTTCACATGTTTTGATCATGAGCTAGTTATAAATTAATTACATTGATGATTTTTAGCCATTTACACAACTTCTTTGTAACAAAGAGAAGGAAGGGGTTTTTTTTTTTTTTCCTTATTATTTATAAGAATTTTTTACTATCCTTCTAATTTCAAGTTCCAATTTGTACTAATTATTCTTCATTTTATGTCTAATTATTTTAACACATATGTATTAAATAAGCTTATTCTTCATGTTATTAGACCAGTAACCATACGTAGCACAAAGTTAAAATTTTAAAGAGATAAAATCTCAAAACTATACATGAACTTTGATCTGATGCATAATTAGAAACATGCACTTTAATTTTGTGCAATTGGATATATAAAAGTTTGTTTTCAGTCAATTTTCAATAACTGCTAATACTATTATAGATGTAATGTCATTTTATGTTTACGGATTGCATATAGAAATGATTATGTCTATCAAATATGAAAATAAATCCAAGTAGTACTTATTTATTTTTTAAATGTGTACAAGTAAATCAAAATCAAAGTTTTATGTTCACGTTTGAAACACAATCAAAGTTTTATATACATAATTAGTTTGATGTGGGTTATTTTTTTAGTTTTATGGTAGAAAAATAACTAAAATTTTAGTTATAATAAATCATATATATTAGTGTAATTGTAATGGTTTGGCTATAAATTAATGGTTGAAAAGTTCCACCCCTTTAATGTAAATAAATCTTTTTGAAAGCAAAGTAAATAAAAATTAGGTTGTATTTTTCCATTGATATAAAACATAAAAAGTTATATGAATTTAATATGCTATGAAATACTAATGTGAATATGAAAAATAAATAATGGGAAAATTCATCAAATGAGATAATGATGGGAAGATGTTGACAAATATTGATTTATATAGGTTTCCATAAATTACCATAATTGTATATGGTTAATTGTGAAACCAAATAATTCCCTAATTGAAGAAATATTTTATAAATTTCATGGCCAAAAAATAATGCGTATACTAATGTTAAAGATGTATTTTAGGAAACATTAAATTAATGATTGACCTTCAAAATTGCACTAATTTCAAATTTTAATTCGGCAATATATCATAAATTAGAATATTGAAAAGCATGATATTATGATATAAATAATTAAATGCCATAAATTATCAACAAGTGGTTGAGTGTAATGATAAGACACATTGCACTCTTAAGATGAGGACTCGGGTTTGAACCTTAGGAACAAACATTGTTGCGAGGGACAACCCCAAACATGGACCGTAAAATAGATATGAAGTAAACCAAATAAAAATAATTAAATGCCATTAAAAAGAATTGTAAGTAACAATTACTAAAAATAGTTACCGTACTGTTTTTTTTTTTTGGAAATTTTAAATGTAAAAGTTTGATGGTTTTGATTTAATAATTTTTATTAATAAAGATTTCAAAAAGCTACAGATCATGAACGAGAGCATTGGTAAGGTTATCAAGAAGGTCCGACGAAAGGAGGATGAGCCGCCAGATGAGGAGGGGGAGGCTGTTCAGATGGATTCTGATGTCCCTAAAAAGGTTTCCTTTAGAGACATGGTATTGAATGCATCACTGGAGATTGAATCTAAAGAGGAATCCTGGGTTGAGGATGATATTGAACTAATAGAGGAATATGTCAAAAAAGAGATAGTGGATGGTGTTCCATCCATTAATTTTTCTGGACGTGTTTATTCACTGATTGAGAAAAGTATGGCCAGAATGGTAGTTGTAAAATTGCTTGGGAGGACGATTAGATATAACGCCTTATGGAACAAAGTGTGTTCCTTATGGAAACCGACACAAAGATTTCAGTTGATGGATGTTAATAATGACTATCTCTTGGCAAAGTTTGAGTCAATGGAAGATTATACAAATATCCTATATAAGGGTCAATGGGTGATCTTTGGGCACTATTTGACGGTTCAACCATGGTTTCCTAGCTTCACAACACTACAATCGTACCCCCACAAAGTTGTTGCGTGGATTCGTATCCCGGGATTGTCAGGAATGTTATACAAAAAGAGCATTCTCCATGAAATTGGAGAAATGGTTGGCACATTCATAAAGATTGATCTCCAAACTGACAAGGGATCATGAAACCAATTTGCAAGATTTGTTGTGCACGTCGACTTGCTTAAACATCTTATTTCAAAAATCAGGATAGCTAAAAGAATTCATCGTGTAGAAGATGAGTCTCTACCAATTAGTTGCTATCACTGTGGTACTTATGGACATTTGAAGGATAAGCAACATTTTTACGGAGAATCGAGCTTGATTTTTTCTTATCACTTGTCGACAAGTGATAATCATGGAAACAATCAAGTTCATGGAAACAACCATGATTATCACTTGGATTGTTTCCATGATCCACTTGGATTGGTTCTAGAATAAGAGTGCCTAAAAGCCATCACTTCCTGGAGCTTTTAAAGGGGCCATATCAAATAATGTTGCTTTAATCTCATCATCTGACACTTCCTTTCCAAGAATCTGAACATCACATTGCTCAAGACTAGGGAATGAGTTAGGGGGTAAAATACCCATGGGTCTAGGTTGCTCGCCATATAACTTCTAAAAGAAATTAATTGCTTCAAGTTGAAGGGCTTCAGCATCATATATCTATTCACCAATACCATTCTTCAGAGTAGTACTACGATTATGTTTCCTTCTTTGTAAGGACAGTGAAAAAACTTGGTATTCCGATCACCCAAATTTAGCCATTCACATTGGGTCTTCTGTTTCCATAAGAGTTTCTCATGATGAAGAACACTTTCCAATTCCTCTCGAACTTCCATTTCAGACTAAAGAAGACTACTAGAATCAAAAAGCTTTGTCCTGTTTTGTATACAAGAAAGCTTATTCACTAGATGCCCTTTGCATGTTCCAATATGCCCATAAACAATTCTATTCCACTCCTTAAACCCCAAAGAAAAACTTGAAAGGCAGCCTGCCAAATTACCATTAAATCCCCACTGACCTTTACCAAAATCCGAAAAGGTTGGATGTTCAAGTCACCTAGCTAGAAATCTAAAAGGTCGCTCCTTTGAAGTTCTAACCTTAGGTTTTAAAGAAAGAAAGAGCGGTCTATGGTTAGAATTAATCCTTGGAAGATGAGTAACCAAACAAATAGGGAAATCATTCAACCATGCATCATTCCCAATGGCTCTGTCAAGCCTCTAAAAAATCCCCCATCTGCACCAAGTGAACTGTGGGCCTTTAAAACCCAAATCATGAACATTGATGGACTTTAAGAAATCATCACAAAGTAGAAACCTCCTTCCTTTAATCTTTCCATCTCTCTTCTCATTAGTTGAAACAGTGACATTAAAATCCCCAATAGCGAGCCAAGGGACCCCTCACAGGAATAGTAGCCTTAAGCCCTTCCTAGAGAAATTTTGTAACACCCTATACCCGATTCCGAGGCTAAAACCGGATACGAGACATTACTGTGTTTGAACTTCCTTAAACATGTACTTCTTTTTCTTAGTCAAATCATTCATATTGTAGGCCTACGAGGCCTTAAACTTGCGTCCGGAACCTTTTATAAGCTAAAGGAAACTTTTCTTTAAGACAGGGGCCACATGCCCGTGTTGGTATAGGGACACGCCCGTGTGCCCTTAAGACATGCCCGTGCCTTTCACCCGTGGTCGACACTGACTAAATCCACACGGCCTGGACACGCCCGTGGCCCTGGTCCGTGTGACAATTAAATTTCTAAGTGTCAAGTGCAGACTTCACACGGCCTTGGCACACGCCCGTGTGCCAACCGTGTGTATCACACGGCCTGAACAAACGGCCGTGTGACCAGCTCGTGGTCTAATCTCACTTAAGACACTAAGGTGCAGGAGACACACGGCCTAGACACACGCCCGTGTGTCTATCCGTGTGGGCACTTAGAGGCTATCTACCAAGCCTTTTTACCACTCTCATTTGCATACATTCATACATCATCACATAACTCCACATAGCATCAATTTAACTCTTGAATTAAAGACATTTAATCATTTAAAGAGGCAAAGACTTCATCCCATACAACAGGGAGAACGATTCCGAAACAATTACAATTAAAACTTAAGCCATCATCTATGGCTATACACAACCAATCTCTAAGTTCTCTTAGGCCAACACAATTTGGCTACATCAATTAGAACTTAATCGACCTTAAGTACTAGCCATATACATGCCATGACTTCTAAGGACTTGATACCTCATACCAAGTGTCTGCTCGATAGTGTGAAAACATCTCCGGCGATCTCCAACCCGAGCTAGCTAAATTAACCTATAAGAGATGAGAAAGGAAGATGAGTAAGCAATAATGCTTAGTAAGTTCATATGCTTATAATAATCAGATATTGATAATCATTGATTATACTTAACCGTAAGGTATTATAATGAGTTTTTCATCTTAAACTCATAGATACCTACACAATAACCTTTGAAGCTTACTCATTCTGTCTCTTACCACTTCTTAACCAAGCCACGAGCCAAATGCTCATATTAATTAGCATGCATCCCTACACTTGTCACCACATGATTACATAAAGCATTTTCAATAAACCACTCATACTACCCATTACTCATGGTACCAACATCATGAATTCTCACTAATCCATCCACAATGCTAAATTACTCGATGGTTTCGCACTCAACCTACCTCAATCAGATAGTAGGGTAGTATCGCACATAGCCTATAGTTATTATACATTCATGGATAGTTATCCACATACATTTATCTATTTCAAATGTCTACTCGGGAACATCTTCACACTCTATCATTCTTACTTAGCTTTCTACTATAATCGTTTGCATTCACACAATGCATTAATAATTATAACTTATGCAACCAAAGTGCATCATTTACACATAACCCACAATGGGTTCATCAAATACCAAATTCATCTCAATTCAGTTTTAACACATACTTGTACCTCTCATGGTACAACATATTCATTCTCAATTTTCAAAATACTTGTTGAGTCACTAAAATTGTTAAGTAACTCCATTGAGTCTCATACGCGTAATGTCACATTGACATCATACCCCCGATATGGTCATACATGATTTAACATATCGATGCCATGTCCCCGACATGGTCTTATACGAAATATCACATCGGTGCCATGTCCCTGACATGGTCTTATTCAATATCTCTCACCGAGGCCATATTCCAATATGGTCTTACACGGAACTTTAACTATCATCATTTCATACTATTTGCATTTCTTACTATTCTTAGATTCAATTCTCTTAACAACTCATCAACACGTATTTAATACCTTCATTGTGTAAATATACATTCCATACATCATTGGTATATTAAATAACCCGTACGTACTTGCAATATTTGCATACGAACTTACCTCAACGTCGAAAGGCCGAAAGGGACTTTTTGCCCACATTTCTCTTTTCATCCGTTCTAGGTCCGAAACTCATTTTCCTTGATTTGAGTGGAGAAAAGCTTGCTGGAATTTTTGAGTTCCCCAACCCTTGTTTGCTGCCCATTTTCGGTGGTGATGAAGAGAAGAAAAGATGATAGCTTTCTTTTCTTTATTTTTCTCTTATTTTATTCATTTAGTCAACTAATGTCACCAACCCTTGTCAAAATTTTAATTTCTTGTCCCCTTGACCGTCCATCACTTATAGGAAGGCATAATTGCACTTTAAAGACCCCCAATTCACATTCTATAGCTATTTGGCACTTCTAGCAAGTAAAATAGAACTTTCGCATTTATGCGATTTAGTCCTTTTTCGCAATTAAGCCCTCAATCGCTAAAATTAAAGCACCAAAATTCTCATGCCTCTTTATAAACATTTAATAACACATAAAATAATATCAAAATATTTTTATTCAACCTCGAATTAGTGATTCTGAGATCACTGTTCTGACTAGCCCCTAAATCGGACTGTTACAATTCTCCCCCCTTAGGGATTTTCGTCCCCGAAAATCTTATCAGGAGGAGTTGCTACCAACATTCTTAAAACGTTTCCATTTACTCTTCAAAATCGTGAATCCACTTATCCTCAAGTTTCTCTTATCAATAACTCTTTAGCTATAATACACAAGGTCAAAGCGCAACTTGAGACCTAGGTTATTCTCCCTCCTGGGCTTATACACAGTAATCCACCAATTTAGAACTCTGTACATGTCCAAATGATCATTCGAGTCTTTACTGGTTGATTCACTACAATTCGAATGACATATTCGAATGACATCCCCCATCTTGGGAATTATGTCAAACCAAAATTCGAAATCTATAAGGTTTCATCTCACTTCCTCATTAAAGCATTCACCGACTTTAATACTCTTGACTTGTACGCTTTAAAAACTCAGCTTTTAGTGGTCAGTTACTTCTGACCATAAACTCAATCACATTGTGAAATGTACTCTATTGTAAAAACATTAATGCACATAACCGTACTTCCTTATTTTTGTATTAGTAGATATGCTACTACTAAATCTCATACTAAAACTTCTACATAAGTTCTGGATTCATCATCATTCAAATTCTATCTCAAGAAATCATCAACAACTGAAAACTTATGCAACCTGTATTTATCCTCTCAAATAAACTCATTCGGAGCTTATTTAAAATACCATTTACTATCTCATTTCTGAACCTTTTTATTCTGAAAAGAAAGCTCGCTCTTGTCATTAACTTGCTGAAACTAGGATATTACCAACTAAGATTCAACCGAGTAACTAACTTGCATTGCTTAACGTGGATCTTTTCATAATATCTAACTCATTACACAGACACAAAGGTGATTGTCTCTGGATCACCAATCTGGCAATTCTTTTCTCGATTCAGATTGAACTCAGTACTAGAACTTTCAATAAATAGTTCCTTCAATAACTTTCAACTCAACCATCACAGTCTGAACATTTCTATGAGCATATCCTTGTATCATGCTCCCTACTCACGTACACACAGAATTTTATTCTCTTTACTGATTCATGCATGAATATACTCAGAACTTGAATCATTTTTCAATACATTAATCTACTCTTTTCTCCATGCCGAGAACATATTTCAAGCTCACTCTCATCTGAGTTTCTCTTGTTATGCTAGTCTAAGACCTTTACTATCGTCATATCACACGATAGCAGGGTCATCTTGATCGAATTCATTAACTCTATTCGGCTTATCCGAAAACCCATCACACAACGTGAAACTCATAATTTCACTCCTTATACTAGAATCATCTCCAACTTCTCCCTCAAAGCACCCGAATAGGGTTACGAGGAGATAAAGGAATGTCGATTTCAATTTACTAAATCGACAACCATTTTGTCTGATTTTTACAATCAGCTAACATTCTCATAAAATCATGGTTTATGAAGAGAACAACTACATCAGCCCTGAAAGGCAATAGATATTTGTACATAATACTAAAGGAGATTATTATAATCTATCATTGACATCAATTAACCATGCACAAACTACAGGCTTCGAGCCAACTTACTCATACTTGCCACTTATTTAGCACATATCGTGCCACATATCGTACTCGTTTATTCTTGACTCGTTCATGAGTGCCTGTGTTCACTTATTTACACGGCTTTAGTACAATTTTCATTTCTACCTCTAGACTCATCTATCTATCCCTTTGATCACTAGGGATAATCAAAGAAGCATATTCATCATCACTTATGTAGGCACGAAACCAATGCCACACTCCCGAGGTGATCTTATATGGAGTCACCTCTAAATGCCAATGCCATATCCCGGATAAGGTCTTATATGGATTTCCACATCATGTATCGATGCCATATTCCAAATATGGTCGTATACGATTCTCATATCCATTACCGAAACCATATTCTGGATGTGGTCTCATACAGAATCATAACTTGGTGTCGAGGCCATGCCTCGAACATGGTCTTATACGGGACCTTCTCTATTTCATATCTCAATAATAGCCTTTTCATTATAGTCCCCTAGGACTTCAACCTTATGTTCAAATACAATTACTCTATATAGTAGAGTATCATGTATCAGCGTGATACAAAGTATTCTCAACTATGCTAACATAAATTTTTGCATTAATCACATGCGAATTTATTTAACTTGACTCTCATAACATCTCATCATGATTTAGCAGTGGTAAGGGTGGTGAAGTCGTAGAGCCCCTAACTTGATTCTCGTGACTACATACATATGATTTATCATTCATCATCAATGAGATATCATCATAGTTACACAACTCACTTCAAGTGAGTTTTCACATTTTTCATGCCACAATTGTTTCTATCACTCATACTTTCGAACAATGACTTTACTTACTCAAGTTCCACATTAACATCTACTTAAGTATTCAACATTTGATTCTACTTCCTCTTACTATTGCTTATCAATTTAGAGAATGTCTTACGGGTTTTGAGTACATCGTTTACTTGATTGCCATAGTCCAACTATGGTCTTACTCGTATCACAACGTCATAGCCCAGCTATTACTTTACATGTCATCACGATGCCATAGCCTCGCTATGGTCTTACACGAAATCTCATATCAATACCAATGCCATATCCCAGATACGGTCTTACATGGAAACTCATATCGATGTCGATGCCATATCCCAGATATGGTCTTACACGAAATCTTATATCAATATCGACGCCACATCCCAGATATAGTCTTACACGATCTCATACCGAAGCCAGGTCTCAGACGTGGTCTCACACGAAATTACTATTTGATGCCGATGTCATATCCCAGATATGGTCTTATACGGGATCTCATAACAAATATCAATGCCATATCCCATATATGGTCTTATCCGATTAACTTATTCAATACCAAAGCCATATCCCTGATATGGTCTTATACGGGATCTTGCAACTCGATGTCGATGCCATATCCCAGATATGATCTTATACGAGATCATACTTAGATGTCGATGCCATGTCCCAGACATGGTCTTACACGGAATCACTATTCGATGCCAACGCCATATCCTAGATATGGTCTTACACGGGATCATGTATCATTGCCAATGCCATGTCCCATACATGGTCTTATATGGGATCTCATGTATTGCCATGGTCCTACCATGGTCTTATTCATCATTTTATCATTGAACGACCGTACTCATCTCCTGCATTCTACTTAGTCAAACTTTTCAGTTTTAACTCTCACACCATAATATGTGTGACTTTGTAACAGGGTCATAAGACGAAACATAATATCTTCTCTACTTTAACAGTCACACGTGATTTTTAACCATGTGGACATATCTATCATAAACAATGGCATCACAATTCTCAAATGCTTACTTACTCTTACTGTTTCTCACATATATCATGGTACTTACTAGTCTCATGCTTGTAAAGTAAACAAGATAACTGTAACATTTGATCACATAGATAAGTATAATTTGCTACTGTAAGCATAATCTCCCATCATCCTCCATAACATGAATAACACTTCTTAGTCAGCTTTATCTAGCATGACGTGATATCAACTTTACTAAATTAACTTCTTGTTATCTCATTTAAGCTTTACTCGTTTGCCCGATGATTTACTAAGAATGATCGGATCTACTGAATCTCATCTCACATTTAACTTTCGATGCCAAAGCCATATCCCAGATATGGTCTTACATGGGATCTCTATCTCATGACAGCTTTTCAATGCCAATACTTGTCTTGGTCTTACATGATAACTTGCTTAATTGCCGATGCCATGCCTCGGCTTGGTCTTATACGAACTTTCTTGTCTCAGGTGGTAGATTGAGTATCCTAAGTAATTCATCTTCAATCGGGACTTTCATATACTTAATATCATTGATTTCTTTGTTAAACAAGGCCTTAAGCATTTCCATGGTAAAAATATACATTATACTAAGCAATTCAATGATAGAAATCATAAAGCTTAGAAATCACACAAACTTACTGAAATTAGCTCGGTTGGGAATCATTACTGTCTTAACAAAACAATTTCGTTAGAGCCGGGAGACATCACACTATCACGGTCCACATATGGCATGCATAGCTAGACTCTTACTCTCACTAGGTTAGTCCTAGAACCGACTAAACCATAGCTCTGATACTACTAAATGTAACACCCCATACCCGATTCCGAGGCTAAAATCGGATACGAGACATTACTGCGTTTGAACTTCTTTAAACATGTACTTCTCTTTCTTAGTCAAATCATTCATATTGTGGGCTTACGAGGCCTTAAACTTGCGTCCGGAACCTTTTATAAGCTAAAGGAAACTTTTCTTTAAGACAGGGGCCACACGCCCGTATTGGTATAGGGACACGCCCGTGTGCCCTTAAGATATGCCCGTGCCTTTCACCCGTGGTCGACACTGACTAAATCCACACGGCCTGGACACGCCCGTGGCCCTGGTTCGTGTGACAATTAAATTTCTAAGTGTCAAGTGCAGACTTCACACGGTCTTGGCACACGCCCGTGTGCCAACCGTGTGTATCACACGGCCTGAACAAACGGCCGTGTGACCAGCCCGTGGTCTAATCTGACTTAAGACACTAAGGTGCAGGAGACACACGGCCAAGACACACGCCCGTGTGTCTATCCGTGTGGGTACTTAGAGGCTATCTACCAAGCCTTTTTACCACTCTCATTTGCATACATTCATACATCATCACATAACTCCACATAGCATCAATTTAACTCTTGAATTAAAGACATTTAATCATTTAAAGAGGTAAAGACTTCATCCCATACAACAGGGAGAACGATTCTGAAACAATTACAATTAAAACTTAAGCCATCATCTATGGCTATACACAACCAATCTCTAAGTTCTCTTAGGCCAACACAATTTGGCTACATCAATTAGAACTTAATCGACCTTAAGTACTAGCCCTATACATGCCATGACTTCTAAGGACTTGATACCTCATACCAAGTGTCTGCTCGATAGTGTGAAAACATCTCCGGCGATCTCCAACCCGAGCTAGCTAAATTAACCTATAAGAGATGAGAAAGGAAGAGGAGTAAGCAATAATGCTTAGTAAGTTCATATGTTTATAATAATCAGATATTGATAATCATTGATTATACTTAACCGTAAAGTATTATAATGAGTTTTTCATCTTAAACTCATAGATACCTACACAATAACCTTTGAAGCTTACTCATTCTGTCTCTTACCACTTCTTAACCAAGCCACGAGCCAAATGCTCATATTAATTAGCATGCATCCCTACACTTGTCACCACATGATTACATAAAGCATTTTCAATAAACCACTCATACTACCCATTACTCATGGTACCAACATCATGAATTCTCACTAATCCATCCACAATGCTAAATTACTCGATGGTTTCGCACTCAACCTACCTCAATCAGATAGTAGGGTAGTATCGCACATAGCCTACAGTTATTATACATTCATGGATAGTTATCCACATACATTTATCTATTTCAAATGTCTACTCGGGAACATCTTCACACTCTACCATTCTTACTTAGCTTTCTACTATAATCGTTCGCATTCACACAATGCATTAATAATTATAACTTATGCAACCAAAGTGCATCATTTACACATAACCCACAATGGGTTCATCAAATACCAAATTCATCTCAATTCAGTTCTAACACATACTTGTACCTCTCATGGTACAACACATTCATTCTCAATTTTCAAAATACTTGTTGAGTCACTAAAATTGTTAAGTAACTCCCTTGAGTCTCATACGCGTAATGTCACATTGACATCATACCCACGATATGGTCATACATGATTTAACATATCGATGCCATGTCCCCGACATGGTCTTATACGAAATATCACATCGGTGCCATGTCCCTGACATGGTCTTATTCAATATCTCTCACCGAGGCCATATTCCAATATGGTCTTACACGGAACTTTAATTATCATCATTTCATACTATTTGCATTTCTTACTATTCTTAGATTCAATTCTCTTAACAACTCATCAACATGTATTTAATACCTTCATTGTGTAAATATACATTCCATACATCATTGGTAAATTAAATAATCCGTACGTACTTGCAATATTTGCATACGAACTTACCTCGACGTCGAAAGGCTTAAAGGGACTTTTTGCCCACATTTCTCTTTTCATCCGTTCTAGGTCCGAAACTCATTTTCCTTGATTTGAGTGGAGAAAAGCTTGCTGGAATTTTTGAGTTCCCCAACCCTTGTTTGCTGCCCATTTTCGGTGGTGATGAAGAGAAGAAAAGATGATAGCTTTCTTTTCTTTATTTTTCTCTTATTTTATTCATTTAGTCAACTAATGTCACCAACCCTTGTCAAAATTTTAATTTCTTGTCCCCTTGACCGTCCATAACTTATAGGAAGGCATAATTGCACTTTAAAGACCCCAAATTCACATTCTATAGCTATTTGGCACTTCTAGCAAGTAAAATAGAACTTTCGCATTTATGCGATTTAGTCCTTTTTCGCAATTAAGCCCTCAATCGCTAAAATTAAAGCACCAAAATTCTCATGCCTCTTTATAAACATTTAATAACACATAAAATAATATCAAAATATTTTTCTTCAACCTCGAATTAGTGATTCTGAGATCACTGTTCCGACTAGCCCCTAAATCGGGCTGTTACAAATTTTCGTTTCTACCGATCAAGACTTTCATACACAAAAGCGATATAAATAGGTTAGCGATGAGAATGATCAATGACACAAATTAGAATAAATTGGGGATGATTATGAACTACCTCAACCTGAACTAAATCCTTCCAACCAACCCAAATACCACTAGAAAATCCAATAGCTTCTACACGATGAGAAAATTGAAAACCTAACTTGTCAATGATGTTATATGCATTTGTTCAACTAACTCTCGTTTTCAACAAGCTCATGATATCCGGTTTATATTCCAAATTATACTCCCAAAAGATATGGGGAAATTTTATACTTGCGCAACCTTGACAATTCCACGAAAAAATTGATAAATTCATAAAAATACAAGAGTTAAAGGAAAAGAGAATAACCTCTACAATTTAGCGAAAGACAAACTTTCCAAGCCTTTCTCATTCCTTAATTGAGCTCCCATGTTACCAACAATATCAATTTGGGAACTAATAAGTTCAGCCATAGAGTTTATTGTGTCCGAAAGAGGAAAATATGAATTCCCCGAAGCCTTGAATCTTTCTCTATGACCTCGAAGAGTCATATTCAGAAACTTTCCATTCCTATTTGAATCATTTTTTCCACCATTCCCACGTCCTCTACCAACATGAATGCCTTTCCCTGACTTTATCAGGTTATTTTCCTTTAAAGGTTTTCTTTCCGCTGCAGTCAATTTTTCCTTAAAAGAAATGGTCAAATGCTTACTTGGATCAAGCACTCATTCTTTCAAAGGAACATCCATCCCACTTGGTCCTAAAAAAATAGGATTTAAAAAAGTTGTTGAGTTAGAAATCATCTCTATAGTATTAAGCTTATTGTCAACTCAAAACTCCTTAATATTTTCATTGACAATCGGTACATTAAAGTTAACATAGGAAATATTAGGGTGGGCCTCCCCACTTTCGGTGAAAATAAAAATGGAGGGACTAATGGGTTGATTGCCCATCTCTTTAGCTTGTCGTTCTTCTATACCCAGATTGGGGTTATAAAAGGCCAAATGGGTCACAGTCAACACCGACCCACCTTGTGCACCAACAGCCAAATTTATTTCCTTATTATTTTTATTTTTGATGGGCCTACTATCTCCTTTACTTTCTGAAGTAAAACCCTTTGTGATGCCCTTTTAGGAGAAGCCCTAGGTTTTAGATTTTCAGTCGAAATCTTCTACCCTTCAACCCCCACTTATCGCCACTATTAACGCTAAAAGATAAAGTCCTAAATCTGGAGCCATTCCCTCAAATCCCAAAACAAAAGCCTATTGACTACAATTCGACCTTGAACTCCACCGAGATTTCCTATTGATAACCATCCAGGGCCTGTATGCCACCAAATCCCCGACTAAATTCTCCTTCACCACCGTCAGAACCTCCACCTCCAATTGGCTCGTTTCAGTAGCTTTTTTTGGACACATCTTTCTCACATGGCCATATCATCCACAACTAAAGCACACCATCGAAAGTGATTCAAATTCCACCTGTTGGATAGTTCCATTGATCAGCACCTAAGAGATCAATGGTTTGTCAAGGTCCACATAAACTGGCATCCGAGCAAATTTTCCTCTTGTTCTACTGTCTGTGTTGAAACCCAATTTTGTAACCTTACCAATTGTCCCCCCGATTTCTTCAAGAATCCTTCGTTTGTACAAGAAATCCGAGAGACCTGGAAATCTAATCCATGCTTTAACAACACCCGAGTAAGGTTTCATCAGGTTAAAATCCGGACTCCAAGGTTGCACTGTGAAGTATTGCCTGTAAATAAATCCATGGTCCTTAAGACAAAACTTCCTCAAAATTTTCTTTGTTCTGGAATTTTGTTAGAAAATATCCGTTTTATATGTCCATTAGATGAAATAGTGAGGAAGGTCTCCATAAACTACTAATTCTATTTTGCAAGGCATTATATCCTATGGAACGACCTAAAAGCTTGATTACCACCGTGGTCGCCATGTCTTTCATCAAAAGTTGATTGACTCTTTTAGAAAAGTTAATCGCAAGGATTCTATTCACTATGGATCTTGTGATATTTCCTTCTAACAATTAGACTTTTTCGACATCTCTAAAGTTGGACTGGGTCTCTGACGCCCTCGTGTCACGGGGCTAGAACTTTAGTCTTGGAATCCGTGCGGCCTTAGATGATTCCTTCGTTTCAAATGCGCCTAAGTCAGCTTAACTCCCACAAAGTGAGCATTCTCGCAGAGTGCTAAAAAAGAGCAGAATAGGTATAGAAAAATAATACACGAGAGGTGTTTGAGTAAATGCTCTCAATTTAGTATTTACTCTCAAAGAATACAAAACAATGGATGATTTACAACTTAAGGGGGGAAAACCTCTATTTATAGTCGAACTCCGCCAAATCTAACGGTCTAGCTAATTTATATCAACAGATGAGATGAAGCCTATCCCTACAATTAAGGGATTTACAAGATTATACAATCAAATCAAATCAAATCTTATTATATATTATTCTCTTTAATCTTTTAATATTAGTTTCCTTATTTATCAAGATAGCCTAACTTTTCACATCTACTTTATTGGGCCACACAGGCTTCAAATAGATAAACTTCTTCATCAATTTTTTAAACATAATCAGTTCTCGTGAGTCAAATAATTCTCATCTAACCGATAAACCTACATAAAATACACTTTGTGCGATGGTCACGAACTTTAAATTACAGTCCAAGACACTAAAAGCACCTACCAAACCACCCAAGAGTCTGTCTTTCCAGAAAAGTATCGACTCAGGTTCCAAATCCATAGCCATATCGATGTCCCATCCTTATTCAAGTAATTGAATCTCACTTTTTTGATTGATGTATCGTGAGAAAATCCAGAGCTTCCACCACCGTTATTTTCCATTTTTTTATAAACCTTTGACTTTTTCTCTAATGTAATCAATAGCTTTATGATAGGAATTTTTCAATCGTATAAATAATCTTTTATATGGAACTATATATATATATATATATATATATATATATATATTATGATGTAGATAGCTTTCCAAAATATCTTTCCCTACATGTATACTACACGATATTTATATTTCTTCAAAAAAGTATTTATATTTCTATTTAAATTGCATTAATAGTGAAAGAATTTTTAACATGCCAAAAATATAGTGATAGCAAATTACGGAATAAATTTATTATTTCAAAAATATTCAGAATAAATTCCAAAAAAAAAGGTGAAACCCTATAAAAATTTATTTATTTAAAAATTTTTTGAAATTTTTTAATTATAAAAAATAGGTTTTTTATTTATAAAATTTGAAATTTATAACATAGTATATCTAATATTTATTATATTTATTTAATAAAATAATTTATTTCCTTCATTAACTTTTCTTTTTTACCAAAAAATTACACCTTTAATGTTAAAAAATTGCAAAATATTTTCTTTCCATATATTTTACATTTTATATAAGTTAATTCTCTAGAAAAACAGAAAAATAAATCATAGGTCAAAATGCTATAATTATTGATTAATTGCCAGCAATTAAAAACAAAATTTATTGAAGATGATATTTGACTGCTTTATATGGTTTTGGCTGAATCAATTAGACATCAAATTGATGGCATTACACGTGACATTATTAGATGATGACAATTGTCGTCTTTTAAATTTATCCGCGTAACTAAATTTTTTTATTTTTGGATAAAAATTCTACTATAATACATATATTAAATTACATAAAATAAAACTGGGTTTATTCTAATAGGGTTGAAGGGGCAGCTCAGCCCAGAAAATGCTTGAATTGATAATTCACAGAACCCCTGGTAGTGCTATTTATATATCCAAAAGTATGCAAATAAATTAGGAGGCCTTTATATTAGGAGATCGGGTTACATTTTATCTTCTTTATTAAAAAAATTATAAATTAATTCATATGCATTAGATCAAAGAACAAATTGATCTTTTTGTTAAAATTTCATCTATTTCTATGGTTAAAAATTGGTCCATGTGTGTGAGGTACATATGGCACGCCATGTATAACTGTTTGATTATTTTGTCAGTCACGTAAGTTTTTAATAGTAGAATTTTTTAACAAAAAAGACTAATTTACTTTTTGGTCTAACATATAAGAACAAATTATCTATTTTAAAATGAAATAAATAACATAAAATCCAACTCTTAATACGGAATCCTCCTTACTTAAGCCGCATTTTATACCCATTTTGCAAGAAATATGTTGTCTTTCTGAGAAAAACCATACCTTGTCTTTTTCTACCTTTTACTTAGTTTTTTTTTTTATTATTATTATCATTTTTACATATTTTTCCTTTTACTTATATTTTCATCAAAAAAAAATTCAGCCACATAGCTTCTTCTATCTCGGGAGGTCAATTGAAAATCTGTCGAGGCACATGGGTTGGGCACATGCCGAAACAAAGGATCCAACAAAATAGTCCTTGTGGACTTAGGGTCGGCCTAAAATCTGGGCTTTCAGTTCAATACAATCTATCATTGATTTCAGCTTTGGATGTTGAATATGGCCCATAACAGTTCTAAAACAATTATTTGTTGTTTAAAAGTCAACTGTATCACTTTTGAATTAAGTTTGAATATTGAAATTATCATAGTTGGAAAGACTGTACTTAAATATCAGTTCCAACTTGAGATGGCTACCCTTAGACCGTAAAAATAGATAATGACACGTGATTATACTAAAAAAATAGAATAATTATATATATATATATATATATATATTAGGGTAAACCAGAACAATGACACTAAACTATTAGTAAATTTACATTTTAGTCACTCAACTTCAAAAAGTTACAAAATGATAACTAAATTATTGAAAAGTTTACATTTAAGTCAATAGGCTGTTAAAATTGCCGCTATATGGCCTTCTTTGTTTGCATTATCTGTACCAATCAAAAGCTCTTCTTTCCATTCTTTTTTACAAGTCAAGTTTATTTTTTCATGAAACAGTTTTGAATTTTACAATTCTATGAACCAAAATCTAAACAGCTTTCTTCTCTGATCTTCAATATTGACTCTCAATACCGTATTCATTTAGAAGAAAAACAAAAATTGCGTTTTCATTATGGCCTTACAGAATGATAATTACTTAAATACGTTCGTATTGCCAGAAAAGCCAAAGGGTCAACAGGTTAGGTTTTACTATAATTACTTGAAATGCGGTTGGATAACACCCTTTTTTGATTGGGTATGGCTTCGACTATTCCTCAGGCCCGTCAATTAGTTAACCATAGACGTATTTTAGTTAATGGGCGTACAATAGAGATACCAAGTTATCGTTGATCTAAAATATGTTCTTCTACTTGTCAATGGATACTGATTAATCATACCGATCGTCGAATTGTCACTTGAAACTCACTACTTAGACTTTGAGAAAAAACTTAATAGCCCGGTAATTTAAATAAAAATTTTCGAATAATTCAATGATTATTTTATAACTTTTTAAAGTTGAGTGACTAAAATATAAACTTTCTAAATAGTTTAATCAACCTATTTTTTAAGGGTAGGAACATGGATTATCCATATTTGAATCCAACACGCAAAAATCTACTATTACATTAATGATTAATTTACTTTATTTTAAAAAAGAATTAAAGCTCAAATTGGGAAATGAAATGAAAATGATGTGAAAAGGATTGATTGAATATTAGCTCGGTTGGTATCGATATTACTGTCAGTGTAGGAGGACGTAGGTTTGAGTGTGCTGAAGCGCATTATCTTTCTATTTAAAAGTTAAAGAATGATTATGAACAATTTTAAACTTTATATAATAATAAAAAGGTGAAAAGGAATCTAAGCAACCTCCAAGTGTAGATGCCATCTTAAGAATAGAGTACAAAAAAAAGTGAATTAATTATATAGATAGGCACATTAATTAAAACGCGTGAGGGTGAGGGTACCACCATTTCTTGCGCACTTTAAGTGGGGCGGATGGTCTCTTGGAATAGCAGCGCCACCACATTATATAACTATATTTACGTACACTTTATTTGACCAATCACGATTTAGCTCAACTTTATAGTCAGTCCATATATTTTTACATAATTTGAGATTAATCCTTACTTATTTGCTACACATGATGCTGTTTCTTTGCTCGATTCTCTCACCATCTAGTGCGACGATACGAGTGTTATCAATATAATTTAATCACTTCGCCTAAAAATTCATTTAAATTTTATATAAATATATATCTATTTACATATTTTTTTCATTATATGTTTCATAATTTATGAGAATAAATATTGTAGAAATAATTTATGATGACTTGATAAAGGGGTAATCTCTATATAGGTAACTGCTAAGCTACATTTCTTGTTAATTGAACAAACCCACTAATTGAGACCCTTGTTTTATCTTTCATGTAAATGAAAACCAGATCTGAAATAGATTGAGAATGATTTTTGTTTTGTTTTTTCTTCTCTTTAATGTCAGGTTATGCTAATAAATAATTTTGTTCAAGGTAAAAGATTGATGGATTCAAGATAGTCGTTGTATGGTTTTCTCTGTTTACACCGCTTGCTCCAATTAAAAGCTCTCATTCTTTTCTCTTCTACTGTTCAGTTTTTTTTCTTCATGAAATAGCTTTAAACATCATGAATCTATGAACTAAAATCCAAACAACTTTCTTCTCCGATCTCCAATTTCAACCGTCAGATCTACTTGGAACTAAGATATGTTCTTCTACTCATCTATGAGTATTGATCTACTATACCGATTGTCAAATCGTTACTCGAATCTCATTAGGCAAATTTGTTTTTATAGAAAAAGAACTTAACCGCATAATGTTTTAAATGAAAATTTTTAATTTTTTTTAATAATTTTTTTAATTTTTTAAAATTAAATAACTAAAATATAAATTTATTAATAATTTAATAAACTTTAGATTGGTTGAAAGGTGAAGTGAGGCAACAACATCCATTCTTGTCACATTCTTCTAATTAAATATGCTTTTGATGGCAGACGTTTTATTTTTAAAAAAATTGGTAGTACTATTTTATATTGGACAAGTATTGGTATTAGCTGTCTTTCTTATCTGTCATGATCGATTCATACAGAGTTATTCATGTCAATTTGAGAATGATTTATAGTGTCTTTTAATTGTAATTAAAATAAATTTATATAATATAAATAAAATTTTAATTACAATTAATAATATATTTATATAATTATTATAATTTATAATTAGATTATTTTAATTCATAATAAATTGATTTATAATAAATTGCAATATTTTTTTTTAGTTATATGGTTATCAAGTAATTATTATTTTTTATTTTGAAGTACCACACCAACAAATTTAACAAAAAATTAATAGTATTAACAGTTGGTTATGAATTTTAAAATATGATAAGTAAAGAGATTAAATTCCTAAAAATAAAAATATAATGACTAAATTCTAAATTATCAAAAAATACAATATCTTATGGCATATTTAACCTAAATATTTTATAAATACATGTTATCAGGATCTTGTATTTTAATGCATGGAAAGGATAGTATGTTGTAGGCTTATAAATGTTGTTGCAAAAGTTGTAGTCCTTATCATTTCTCTTTCATCAAAGCTTAAAGAGAGACAAAGAATCTCTAAAAAAGGAATACAAATAATTTTCAAAGTTGTTATACCTCTCCCACCAAGGAAGACACGTGCCAAGCTAAAAGATCATCGGAGGGATGAACCCGTCAAACAATAATTCCAGAAGGATGCTAGAAACCTCACCTCTCGTCCTAACCAATCATACAAACGTAAGGCAGTCGATTCAAGGAAGTCAACCACCCGCTTCTCCAAGCTCCCAACTTCCTATTAAGAACGTGATCTTCTTTGTCACCAAACCCCACGTAGGTTCAACTGCTCCATACCATTGAATCAGAATGAATGACAGGATTTGTCCTATCACAGACATCCTCGTCCAACCGAAGACGCCTTCCACACGCGTTCTGCAATGATGATCAGATGGCAAGTTCAACACGTTATCATCATTTTACACGGGATCCCACCTATAAATACCCCCAAGAACGATGGAAAATGGATCAACTCTCAAGCATACAAAGCCTACACTTTGTCAACCTAATCTTGGCGCTTGGTCTCCATACTCTTTTCACCATCACTCTTTGTAACCTCCCGCTTTATACCCGGATTGGGTGAATTGACCTCCACAACCACCATCACTCCCTCCTCCTTACTCTTCCCTTGTTGTACCATTGTATTAATAATTGGTGCGATGAGCATGGACAACATGACCTTACAATCTTAGAACAACATCCCCATCGACCTAATTAACCCTACCAACATAGTCATTTCTTCTTCCCCAATTGACACCTCCATTCCCGCTAGATTAGGATCCTCCTCTGGCTTGTTGTCCTCTCAAACCTCTCTTCTTCCTCTTCTCAAACCACAAGATTGCCTTTGCATCATGCGTCCAACCTTCTACCATTCTTGGAGCAATTTATGAAGGCTTTGAATATACCGTTGTGTCCCAATTCAGTTGTCTCGTCTGTACCAACTATTTTTGTAAAGACTCAGAATTTAGTGGTGTAAAAAAATATGGTTTTGGAACCCTATTTCCATAAACCAAGTCCGTAAATATAAAATAGGAATATTTATGGAGTTAATACAAAAATATATTGAAGTTCGATTGAATAATTTAGTCGAAAAAGTGGTTAATTATGGCTTAGGTACTAAATTGTAAAAGTTCAATCGCTATATAATTTTAATTAAGAAAAAGCTTTGGAACCTAGAAAGCAATTATTCAAATGATCAAAATAGTTATTTAACCATTTTTAAATTATGATAATAGAATAGGATGATTACATGCACTTAACTTAATAAGTTTGATTAATTAGATTTAATTTAAGAACATGATACTATTAATGATGATTAATTAAAATTAATCATGTAACACCCTATACTCGGCTCGACCGCTAGGCCCAGGTACCGAATGTCACAACAATCTGAATAAATTAACAAAATTTCCATCTAATTATACTACATACTTAGATAACCCAACTTTTCCAACAACTACCTACTACTAAAGCTCATCTCATCCTAACAATAAATTCTTACAGCTTTGGATCCCTATATAAATACGACGGTTATTTACAAGTTTTAAACTAATGGTCAAATTGCAGATGTAATCAATTTAGACCTTTAGGCGTAACCTCCAATGGTGCCCCTCTATATACATGATACAGTTGTTGCGCCCAACTTTCGCTTTAGCGGAGTCTAGTTGGGTCCCCTTTCTATTGATTTCCCAGTCTTTATCTACCTTGCATCCAAACAGTAAATTTTATAAGTTTAGAAGAATTTAGTGAGGTCTGTTCATACAATTTTATAAAAAAACTGCTTAAATTCTAAGCAAAAGGGATTCTAGGCACAGAGTTAAACTCTTTGGATTTCGTGGGCAAAATTTGATAACTTAATTAACGTAGCCAATGTTTCATTCTCTTTAAGTTGAATGTTGGTGGACAAAGTCCTTGGTTTGAACATAACCATATTCTATCTAGATCTATTCTCATGTGGGTCTTACCCCCATTATTCATTATTTTAACTTTCAGTGTACCCTTCTTGATATGCTTCAAAATTATCCCATAATTACCATTTCAGACCGGCGACAATTACTGGTGGTTATTCAATTAGTCGCCCTGACAGCGGGTCCTTAGCTTAATCTTTTTTCCTGAATAAGGTCTCTTCCTAATACCCTCTTTTACGGACTTAACTTGTAATAGCCTTATTTTCAGTGGTGTCGTAAACAGTGGTTTGAGACCACAAAATCCGACAAGTAAGCTCGTAAAATTTATTATTTAGTAATTAAGAATGTGATTTTAGAAAGATTTTTGAATTGGTAATTTAAGGTTATAATGAATTATTAGGTTCGAGTAATAAAATCTTAGGTCAAGTGGTTTCGAAAATGAGGTATCGAGACCTCGATTCTATAAAATTAGCCGTAAATATTTTTATAAATATTTACAGAGTGTTATTAAGTTATTATTAAAGTTTTGTTAGAAAATTTTAACGTTTTGATAGTTAATTAATTAAAAAGGACTAAATTGAAAAGGTGTAAAACTTGTTAATTAAAAGAAATAGTGATTAAATGGTAAATAGGGAGGACTTAAGGAGTAGTTTAGCCTAAGTAAATTGGCTGGGGCGGCATAAGTGTAGAAGAAATAACAAAATTAGTGTGAACTAAGGGCAAAATGGTAAATTTTGTAAAATTAAACAAATAAAATAGCAATTAAAAGATTTTCTAGACATTTCTTCATCAATCTTCATCCAAAAACAGCCATAGAAGAGTTTCTTAAGCTGGTTTTTCATATATTAGCTTCATGTAAGTTTAATTCTTGCCTTTTTTTTTTATAATTCTTGTGTTTTTTAAGACTTTTACAATTTGGTCCAACTATCTATTTCATTAGTTTTTGATTTTATTGGAAATTTTGAAAGTTACCATTGATGAATGCTAGATTTTTTTGATGAAATAACAAGGATTTAGAACTTTAATTTTGTTATATGATAATTTTATAAAGAGAATTTGATAGATATTGATTTTAGGACTAAATTGTAAAGAATTGAATAATTAGGGTTTTCTATTAAATTTTCATGTATCAAGGGCTTTAAGATAGCCTAGAATACTTAGATAAATTGTAAATTGAGAAAATTTAGCTCATTTGATAGATTAATTAGTAATGGACTAAATTGTAAAAATTGTAAAAGTTGGGTAAATGTGTAATTTCTAAAATTGAGGGGTATTAATTGTGAAGTGAATTGAAATTGAAATATATGCTAATGAATGAATAATTTTATATTTTAGATCAAGAGCCCGTAGATAATCGTGAAAAAGAGAAATAGTAGAATAGTCCCTGAACTTCTACAAATTTTACAATTTAACTCAGGTAAGTTCGTATGATTAAACTTTAATAATTATATTGAATTGGGGAATGATATTATGTATTTAGTATATTGTTGAAAAATAAAATATTGTTAAATTATAAATTTGAAGTGAATATCCGATTTAAATGGAACGCGAGATTGAGTACAATCGTTGTGTGGCGAAAGACAGCAAAGGAATAATTGACGAAAAATTACCCAAGTAAACCGAGGTTCAACATTTGTTGTGAACTTTCTTGTTTATTTTTCGTTTAGCTCTCACGAGCTTCTGTTTAACTCATATGAGTTTCCGTTCAACCCTAATGGGTTTCCGTTCAGCTCTATTGAGCTTCTGTTTAATCCTTATGGGTTTTCGTTCATCTCTTATGAGCTTCCGTTCAAACCTTTTGGGTTTCTGTTTAGCACTTATGTGCTTCTGTTTAGCCTTTGGGCTTCTGAAAATGATGTATTCATATCCATAAGCCGTTCTCCGATTCGGTAAGATTTGGTAAATGACTTATGTGATTGAAATTGAAATATTTATTGTTTATTATTGATATTGAATTGAAAGAAATGTGTTCATCGATTTATGTTCTGATTTGACTGGGAGAGTTCATGAATAATTTACTATTTAAATTGTTATATTAAGTTTGGTAAGATTTATGTTTAACCTATCAAACTTACTAAGCTTCATTAAGCTTACTTGTGTTTTTTAATGTTCTTGTAGATTAACTTGAGGTCGGGAGATCGGATCAACACATCAAGCCATACTATCCAACTCACTCCGGTAGTTTTTGCAATGTATATTATGGTTTATATGGCATGTATAGGGTTGGTTTGGAAATGAAATAAATTGAAATGTGATTATGAATGATATATGCTTGTATGTATGTAACTAGTAGTAGAATTTAATAAATCAATGAGATGGATTAAATAGGTAAGTTTAAGTATTTCAGTATTTGTGATATTATGTCATGTTTAAAACATGATTTTGGCTTGTGTTGATTGCTTGTTTGGGATGTATTGATGCATTAAAATATTGTGTATAGGTTGATATCAAAATGGGTGAGAAAAGTGGCCTTAAAATGACCTATTTTCATCGACACGGGCGTGTGTCTCAGCCGTGTGTGACATACGGCCTAACACATGGGCGTATGTTTCGACCGTGTGTCTCCTGCATCTTTAAAATTGAGAAACAGAATGCCCAAGTTTTTACACACGGCCTAGCACACGGGCGTGTGGCTTGGCTATGTGACCCAAGTCAGTAAGCACCCTAAATTGGACACGGGCTGGGACACGATCGTGTGCCTCACATCGAATGCCCACACGGCCTAAGACATGGGCATGTCTCTTGGCCATGTAAGCCACACAGCCTGGCCACACGGGCGTGTCCCATGCACCTAAGGAAAATTTTAAAATTTTGGGAGAAAATTTCTGAGCTTCCGGTTTAGTCCCGATTTACTTCTAATGCGTATATTCAGCCTCGAGGGCTCATACAAGGGACAATAGGAGTGATTTATGATTAGGTTTTGATATGTGTATTAAATTTTATGAAAGGTTCGCATTTGACCTAAAAAGTCTGGTAATGTTCCGTAACCCTGTTTCAGCGACGAATAAGGGTTAGGGATGTTACATTTAGTGGTATCAAAGCTTCGGTTTAGTCGATTCTTGAAATGAACGTAGTGTGTAAAATGTTTAGAAATACATGCCATATCTATTATAGTGTGATGTGTATGATCCGATCTAACCTTTGTTTTCTTATAAATTGTAAAGATATCAGATGGATCTGAACATGCTGACCATGATGAGGTCAATAGTGGAGCACCGACTTCTAAACATGGGACGAGTAGTAATGTCCCGATCCCTCAGGCTCAAGAACAAGAACTTAAAAACATGTTCTTTGGATATATAAACCAATGGTTTAGTGAGTTTATGTAGGGAAAAAACCCGGCTGAACAACCTCCTCCTCCTACTGTACCACCTGTAGTGCCTCCGGTTTCACCTCCACCTGCTTCAGTGACAGAATCTAGTAAACGTACTCCGATTGTGAAATTCAGAAAGTGTGGGGCTGAAGAATTTCGGGGTAGGTCAGATGATGATCCAGTTAAAGCTGAGTATTGGCTCTAGAATATAGTAAGATTTTTTGAAGAAATGGCTTTCTCCCTTGATGATTATTTGAGATGTGCTATTTC
The DNA here is from genome assembly GCA_025698515.1 of Gossypium sturtianum. NCBI lineage: Eukaryota > Viridiplantae > Streptophyta > Magnoliopsida > Malvales > Malvaceae > Gossypium > Gossypium sturtianum. Next base: position 32,109,910 of record CM046954.1, read on the forward strand.
ATTATTAAAAGAGGAAGCATATAACTGGTGGTCGACAATAGTGGCAGATGTGCCAAAGGAGAAAATTTCCTGGGAATTCTTCCAGAGTGAATTTAAAAAGAAATATGTCGGTAAAAGGTATCTAGATAAGAAAAATAGAGAATTTCTTGAGTTGCACCAAAGGAACATATCAGTAGCTGAGTATGAAAGGGAATTTGTATACCTCAGTAAATATGCTCGAGAAATTGTGCCAACCGCAGAAGAAATGTGCATACGGTTTGAAGAAGGGTTGAATGATGAAATTTGAATGATGATTGGAGGCACTGAAATACGAGAATTTTTTGTTTGTCAGATCGTGCGCAAAAGATGGAAGAGGTGTATAACAGAAAAGTGCAACAAGATAGGCGGAATCGAGAATCTTACAAAAGAGGTTCCTTTAAATCATTTTCGACATTACCTGCGAAAAAGTCTAAAGATGATTTCAGACGAGCCACCTCACTGTCAAAACGTTCGAATAAAAATAAGACGATTCAACAAGATTTCGGAGGAACTACTAGACTCGATGTTAGTGTGGGTAGTGTGCAAAATACTCCTAAGCCCAAATGCAAATACTGTGGGAAATACCACCTTGGTGAGTGTAGAAGCAAAGTGGGGGCTTGTTACAAATGTGGAGTAATTGATCATTTTATCCGAAACTGTCCTCAATTACAAAAATAAGATGAAGAGCAGAAAGAAAAACAATTGGTTACTTCTCAGGAAAATAGGTGTTCAGGCCAAAATAGTGCCACTGGGACTGCTCGTTCGGGTATGAAAGATACTGCTGCTTGTCCAGAGGCTAGAGCACCTGCACGTACTTATGCCATCTGAGCTAAAGAAGAAGCTATGGCTCCAGATGTGATTGCCGGTACATTTTATCTCTTTGATGTTACTGTATATGTATTGATTGACCCTGGGTCTACTCATTCTTATATTTGCACTGTATTAGTAACAGAAAAGAAATTGCCTGTTAAGTCTATCGATTATGATATTCAAGTTACTAATCCATTAGGTCGAAGTGAGATAGTTAATTTAGTGTGTCGTAATTGTCCACTGAAAGTGAAAGGCTGCGATTTCCCTGCTAATTTGATGTTGCTACCTTTTCGGCAATTTAATGTTATTCTGGGAATGGATTGGTTGTCTTTACATGATACTGTGGTAAATTGTAGACAGAAATAGATTGATTTGAAATGTCGAACAAGAGAGATGATTTCAGTTTAGTCTGAGAATCCAAAGGATATTGTTAGAATCATTTCAGCTTTTTCTGCTCAGAGATTGATGCAAAAAGGTAATGAAAAATTTCTAGTTTACATTCTTGATAGAGTTCAGAATCGAAGCTAGATCAATTACCGATTGTTAATGAGTTTACTGATGTATTTCCTGAAGAATTACCGGGTTTACCACCTGATCGTGAAGTTGAGTTTGTAAATGATGTGATTCCTGGAACGGCTCTGATATCAATAACACCATACCGAATGACACCAGCTGAATTAAAGGAGTTAAAGGCACAGTTACAAGAGTTATTAGACCGAGGGTTTATCAGACCGAGTATATCTCCCTGGGGTGCACTAGTTCTGTTTGTGAAAAAGAAAGACAGTTCTTTGAGATTATGTATAGACAACAGACAGTTGAACAAGGTCACAATTAAAAATAAATACCCTTTACCACGTATCGATGATCTGTTTGATCAACTGAAAGGTGCCGCAGTGTTTTCGAAGATAGACCTTAGATTCAGGTATTATCAGTTGATGGTTAAAGAGTGTGATGTGTCAAAGACTGCTTTTAGAACTCGATACGGTCACTATGAGTTTCTGGTAATGCCATTTAGCTTGACTAATGCCCCTGCTGTTTTCATGGATTTAATGAATCAAATTTTTCAACCTTATTTGGATAGATTTGTAGTTGTGATTATTGATGATATACTGATCTATTCCAAGACAGAATCCGAGCATGCACAACATTTGAGAATTGTGCTACAGACTTTAAGAGAAAAGTAGTTGTACGTAAAGTTTAGCAAATTTGAATTCTGGCTTCACGAGGTTGGATTTTTGGGTCATATTGTATCATCTGATTGGATTCGAGTTGATCCGAGTAAAGTTTCTGCTGTAGTAAATTGGAAAACTCCGAGGAATGTTACAGAAGTGCAAAGTTTTCTGGGTCTAGTAGGTTACTACCGATGTTTTGTCAAAAAAAATTCGATGATTATTTCACCGTTGACCCTATTATTACAAGAAAATTATTGAATTTTTTTGGTCTGATGAGTGTCAGCAGGGTTTTGATCAGTTGAAGAAGATATTAACTAAGCTCCAAAGATTGACTCAAATTTAAATGCGGTGTATCTTGTATGTTGTTTATAGTGATGCATCTCTAAATGGTTTGGGTTGTGTACTGATGCAATCAGGAAAGGTAGTGGTTTATGCTTCTCGACAATTAAAACCGTACGAGAAGAATTATCCTACACATGATCTTGAGTTGGCTACAATTGTATTTGCTTTGAAGATTTGGAGACATTATTTATACGGTGAGAAACGTTACGTGTTTACAGATCACAAAAGTTTGAAATATTTGATTACTCAGAAAGAGCTGAATTTGAGACAGAGACGGTGGTTAGAGTTACTGAAAGATTATGATTTAATTATTGACTACCACTCGGGAAAGGCTAATGTGGTTGCGGTTGCACTTAGTCGGAAGTTGTCATTGTTTGCACTCCGAGCGTTGAACGCTTATTTATCTCTTAATAAATATGGTTCTGTATTAGCAGAGTTGAAAACGAAACCTCTATTCCTTCAACAAATTCGGGAATTGCAAGATGATGATCTGAAGTTGGTGCTGAAATGACAAATGGTTCAGGACGATCTGAGTTCAGAGTATAGGATTGATGAAAGTGGTATGTTATGCTATCGTAATAGAATTTGTGTTCCGAATAATTTAGATTTGAAAAATGATATTCTTTCTGAAGCTCATAGTAGCATGTACTCCATTCATCTGGGTAGTACGAAGATGTATTGTGATTTGAAACGGATGTATTGGTGGCCGAGTATAAAACGAGAAATTTGTGAATTCGTAGGTAAGTGTGTGATTTGTCAACAAGTGAAAGCAGAACATTAGGTACCAACGGTATTGTTACAACCTGTTATGATACCAGAATAGAAGTGGGAGCATGTCACGATGGACTTTGTATCTAATTTACCTGTGACTCCGGGAAAGAAAGATTCAATATGGGTGATTGTTGACAGATTAACTAAGTTGGCACATTTTATCCAGTCAGAACAGACTTTTCACTTGAGAAGTTAGCAAAATTGTATATATCAGAGATTGTGAGGTTACATGGGATTCCAATATCCATTATTTCAGATCGAGATCCGAGGTTTACATCGAGATTTTAGAGTAAATTACAAGAGGCTTTGGGTAGCAAGCTAAATTTTAGCACAACGTTTCATCCTCAAACCAACGGGCAATCAGAAAGAGTGATTCATATTCTAGAAGATATGTTGAGATGTTGTATACTCGAGTTTGGAGATAGTTGGGAAAAGTATTTATTGTTGGCTGAATTTGCATATAACAACAGCTATCAATTCAGTATAAAAATGGCACCGTTTGAAGCTCTTTATGGGAGGAAATGTAAGACACCATTGTATTGGTCTGAATTGAGTGAATCCAAGCTAGTAGGAGTTGACTTGATCTGAGAGACTGAAGATAAAGTTCGGGCTATCCTGGAGAGCTTGAAAGCTACTTTTGATCGTCAAAAATCATATGCAGATTTGAAAAGAAGAGACATAGAGTTTGCTGTTTGTGATCGAGTATTCTTGAAGGTCTCTCTGTGGAAAAAAGTGTTACGATTCGGTAGGAAAGGAAAGTTAAGCCCAAGATTTATCGGACTGTATGAAATTATCGAAAGAATCGACCCAGTAGCTTATAGATTAGTTTTGCCTCTGGAACTTGAGAAAATTCATAATGTGTTTCATGTATCGATGCTGAGACGGTACAGATCTCATCCTTCACATATGATTCCTCATAGTAAGATTGAGCTACAACTAGAAATGATGTACTCGAGGAACCGGTGAAAAGTTTGGTTCGAAAGGTTAAAAAATTACGAAATAAACGAGTGCTTAGCTGAATAACAACCTCCTTTCCTTGGTGGACTCATGTCCCCAATGTAATCCCATCATACTTATTCTTTTAGTCTTTTACTTTAAGATACTCAAATAAACAGATAGTTCCCAACGTAGTTCCTCTTACTCAGGTATTCCTTGACAGTTTCCACCCTTGGTAGACCTACAAGATCTTTCCCGTACTTCATGGCCATGGTGGACTTTTGCTTTTTACTTTTCTGGCAGACCTTAATAATCATTCAACCTTGAGCTGGCATTTTCCTGCATGAAGTCTATTGTCAGTCTACTCATTCTTCCAGCTACCTCTTTATCGATTACCAAATTAAGATTTTTTCCCATTGTAACCTATTCTGCATCTTATTAACCAATGAGGGATCCGCGACTTCTCTGGTGGACTCTTATTGGCAAACATCATGTTTACCAATTTGTCTAAGGAATCTCTCCCTCCTTTCACTCATAACTAAGTTAAAACGCTTTATAGGCTCCTCTTATCGTTGCCTTTGGCGAATCCCCTTATTATCCAATTAGCCTACGTTCCCAGACACGTCAATTCCATTATGTCTTGTGTCTTGTCGTTCGAGTCACACAGTGAATTCTTCTTTATACCTTGGCGGGACTCTTGGTTTACCGACCTGTAGACTCCATAAGCTACCATACCCGAGCCCTGGTCTTACACATTGCAACCCCATGTTTAATGTTCTAGCGAACTCTATTGGTTGCATAGTCAAGTTATGGTCTTACACCTTAACCTTATGTTTAATGTCTTACTGGACTTTCTCGCGTTTACTATCCTAACGAACTACCTCATGTTTACTGTCCCAGCGGACTACCCCATGTTTACTGACTCTGAGAGTCTCTAAACCTCTTTCAAGGTGTCGCTTCGTAAAGCATATATACAATCATCATGGTGTTGCCTTGAAGGACCAGTCGATAACTGTCGTCGCGGTGTCATTCTAGTAGGCCAATAGGTAACCAATCCATGATGCCACCCAACCTTCCTAGAATTCCCATTCCAAATCGCTCATTCCTTCAATACACCAATTATTCATATCTTCAACTATCACATCAAGGTAAATTCCCCTCCATACTCCGTATATATTACTCAAGCATATCATACAACTCATCATTATAAATACAATACGCCAGTTGACTCTCTTATTTGTCCCCAGTGGAGTCACCAAGCTGTCGAAACTATTTTTTGAAATCGACTTTTTATTAAAAAAAACAAAAATAGAGTTGCCACCAATCCTTTTTATAAGGTGTGATCGGATCACTTCGTAATTTGATCATTTTAATAAAAGATTTGATTTATTAAAACGATTTTCAGTCTACAAAAATCCAGAAAATGGGTCCGAGAGTCGGTTACGTACGAGGAAGGATTAGCACCCTCGTGACGCCCAAAATTGGTACCTAGTTGATTACTTGATGTCTTAGTGTCGAGAATTGAAAATTTGAAGAGAATTTAAAACACGATCCATTTTTGTATTAAGGCAGTACTAAATTAATTTTCATGAAAATGGCTTATTTCAAGTTAATCGAGAAGGAAGGATCATGTCCCGTAAGTTAGGACACAATGCCTTAAATCCTCAAAAATGAGAATAAACGCTGATTGATCATTACTTGAATCTCATTTTTTTTATTTTAAAGTAAATATTCGACTATCTAGGTTTTAGAAGGAGGCCATATTTCGTAAGTTAGGAACACGACTTTTCTAATTCCAAAATAATGAACATTTGCCTCGGTTTAAAAATTTTCCTTTTTTATGCATCACGCGAAAAAATAAACGTAACACATAAGATGATATGCATTTAATTTATTCGGGCGTGGTATGAAAACGGAAAAATATGTTTAAATATAGCGTATGATATAATGATAATAAAGTAATGTGAAGTAATGTGAAGTAACTATATGGGTAGAACACTAGAATGATAAATAATAAATAAAGGAATGCTATAATAAAATCAATATAATTATAACAATAATAAGAAAAACATTCATGATATTAGTAATAAAATAAATAAGGTAATAAAAATAAAAGAAATAAAAATGTAGTAAAATAAGATAAAACATAATATAATAACAATAATAATACTAAATGAGTAAAAATGTACAAATAGAAAAATATAACAATCTTATTTTTAAATATAAAAAAACAAAATAATAAATAAATGGATAAATAAATAAATAATAGTAATAAAAATGATGATAAGAATAAAAATAATACGAACAACAAGTGCGTAAATACAGAAAATATAAACATTATAATCTTTAAATATATAAAAGGGTAAAAGATAATAAATAGATAAATAAATAAATAAAATAATATATATAAGATCTATAAAGGGTCGAAATTAAATAAATAAGGGTCAAGTCACAATTTAGATAAAATTAATGGATAAATTGTAAAAAAAAAAAAAGAAAAGGCAGAATGAAGGGCCAAAATAAAATGCGCGAAAAGGGACGGAGACTAAATGGGAAATTATTCCCAGTCCCTCAAACGAGCTGTTTCATGATGGACTGAAACGAAACAAAATCCAAATCACAGGGTAAAAAAAAACAGGACTAAATTGAAACATGCCATAAAAGCGGAATGACCGAAAGTATAAATATCCCCTCCAGGCAAAAACACGCGGATCCTAGGGGATGGATCGGGTCGAGCCGCGGGTCGCGTCAAAACGACGTCATTTTGACGTCTGAAAATCGGCCCAAAACGGTGCCGTTTTATACCACCTATTTAAGCCAACAATATTATAAAAAAAATCATTTCTACCTAAAAATAAATTATTTTTTTTAGAGCCCCGCTTTTTTGCTCTCAACTTCCCCGATTCCGGCCAAGGGAGTCGCCGAGCTCTGCCGCGACGGCCGCCGATCGCCGACGACGGCTCTGCCATCCACGGTGGTCGGTAAAATAAAAAAGAGGCCTTTTTGATCCTTTTTACTTCCCTTAACCTTGATTTTAGGGTAAAATACCCAAACCACCCACCAAAATTCAAAAAAAGAAAGAAAAATCAAAAGAACCTTTCGGTTCCTCGTCACCCCTGACGAGGTTTTCGACGAACCACCACGGATTCGGCCACCTTCTAGACCAGAGAAATCTCCGACGACGGCAGTTAAGGTAAAACCTTTCGTATTATTGTTTTTTATATCTATATATATATGATATGTTTTAAAAGAAAAAAATGCAAAGACGAAATAAGTACCTTTCGTAAAAACTATTGTGAGTTTTTTATATTTCTTCCGATCCCCTTAAAAAATACATTGGACTCAGCTTTTATGGCCATTCATACATGTTTTATCTACTGTTTTCGACTACTATTCATTGTTGTTTTTGTTTCTGTCGTTTTTATCCTTTTTGCAAGTTTGGCGATCGGTCAACGGAGGAGAGAAAGGCAGACCTTTTACCACTTTGGTGAAACGGCGGCAGAAAGGGTACGTCAGGCCTTGGGACGAGGTGCCTCGGGCAGCGTGCAAAAAAAGAGAGGTGTGGCGTAGAGATTTTAGGGTTTTGATTTATTGGAAATGTTTAAGTTGTTTGGCCAACGGGCCGTTAGGGTTTTCTTTTATTTTGGGCCATTTGGGCCTCTTTTTGTAATTGGACTTGTAATTTTTATTTTTATTTTGTTTGGTTTGGGCCCGGGCAAAAAATGGCCTATTACAGCTGCCCTTCTTTGCCCGTTGACGTGTAACGGGAATAGAGCAAAGTCCTTAAAAAGGGCCAATTTTGCCTAGTTTTACCAAATCTCGACTTCTTTGATGTTTCTCTTTTCTAAGTAGCCTTGTTCTAACCCATTGCAACTTCAGGGGTATAGGAATTGGCGCTTCAGTCTACTCCACTGCAACTTCAGGGAGATAAGATTAGTAGTTTGTAGCTTTAATCTGTTCCACTGCAACTTCAGGGAAATAAGATTCGCTATGGTAGATTTGATCCGACCCACTGTAACTTCAGAGGTATAGGATTTGTCGCTTTAATCTGCTCCGCTGCAACTCCAAGAAGATCAGATTTGTAGCTTTAATCTGCTCCATTGCAACTTCAGGGAGATAAGATTTGTAACTTCAATCTGCTCTACTGTAACTTCAGAGAGATAAGATTCGCTATCTTTAATCTGCTCCACTGCAACTTCAGGGAGATAAGATTCGCTACGATGAATTGAATCCATCCCACTGCAACTTCAGGGCTATTGGATTGTTGACTTGTAGTTTTAATCTATTCAACTGCAACTTCAGGGAAATAAGATTCGCTATCTTCAATTTACTCTACTGCAACTTTAGGAAGATAAAATTTGTAACTTGTAGCTTTAATCTGTTCCACTGCAACTTCAAGGAGATAAGATTCGCCATGGTAACTGCAATCCGTCCCACCGCAACTTCAGGGGTAGAGGATTTATGGTTTCACTGATCTGTTACACCGTTCTCTGGGGAACATGACATGTAGAATCCATTTCATGGGCCTATATTTATGCCAAGCGGTTAGGATGTTATGATCAGAATGAGTCAAATGCTCCTAACTAGATGTGTATGAATGATATTTGCGTGCATACAGAATGTCATTTTTCAAAAGTGATTCCCTTTTTAATGCTTAAGTTGGCATTGCTCATTATTCGTCGAGGTTCCATCAGTGATGTATTGCTATGCCTTTTTGTTCAGATCTAATATCTTCGACAGAAAACCCGAGGAAATAATCACAATTTAGGCTATTCTTTCCCAAATATTTCCAACTCTTAAATTTGGCTAGTTCTGAATAGTGGTCCTGTTTCATGTCCTTGTACTATTTAGAAAACTTTTCAGAGCAATATGCAGAAATCCTTTTACTTGAATATTATTAGTCCATTAATTGTTTATTTCAATGAAAAATGCTTGAAAAAGATCGGAACAATGGATAAGATTGAAATTTATTGGGAGCAAAGCTCAAAATGAATAAATTAATCAAAGTAGCAAACATTGCTATAATACAAAATGAATAAGATGAAACTTGGTGCCCTAGATATCATAGCATGAGCTTCTCCGCACTAACTTCTCGAGGACTATTTTGAGCCTGATATGTGTTTAGGAGATCTAGAGTATTTTGTTGATGCCCCAAGATGTAGCGTTCTTCCTTCTGAAAAGACCCGACCATCACATGTTCAATCCAAATTTGAGCTGCCCTTTCTTGGGTTTTCAACTCAAAACCCCTTTGATCTCAAGGCGCCCTTTGCGAGTTTTCACCTTGGCCTCTCCCTCTTTTTTATTTTTTTAGGTGAAGTATTTCTAGACTGAATCCGAATTCACAGGATTAGGCAGGTTTTTGCCATTCATCTCGGTCAAAATCAACGCTCCTCCAGAAAAGGCCTTCTTTACCACATAAGGTCCTTCTCAATTTGGCATCCACTTTCCTCTGAAATCCTTTTGTATGGGAATGATCTTTTTGAATACCAGGTCCCCCTCGTGGAATTATCTGGGGCGAACCTTTTTGTCATAAGCTCGCGTCATTCGTTTTTGGTACATCTGTCCATGACGGATAGCTTTCAACCTCTTCTCTTCAATTAAATTCAGCTGATTATATCGAAATTGAATCCATTCTACTTCATCTAACTTTAACTCCGACAAAACTCGGAGAGAAGGAATCTCAACTTCAATGGGAAAAACTGCCTCAATTCCATAAACCAATGAAAAAGGTGTTACCCCAGTGGAGGTTCTAACAGATGTTCGATAAGCATAGAGGGTAAATAGTAACTTCTCATGCCAATCCTTATAAGTCTTAGTCATTTTCCCCACGATCTTCTTAATGTTCTTATTGGCTGCCTCCACTACACCATTCATTTTTGGGCAATATGGTGATGAGTTGTGGTGTTTGATCTTGAATTGACTACAGACCTCCACTATCATAATGTTGTTCAAATTCAATGCATTATCAGATATGATCCTTTCTGGCATCCCATACAGACATATGATCTCTTTCTTCAAGAATTTGCTGACTGCTGACTTCGTGACATTGGCGTAAGAAGTGACCTCTACCCACTTGGTGAAGTAATCAATGACCACAAAGATGAATCGATGCCCATTAGAAGCTTTTGGCGAGATCGGCCCAATGACATCCATGCCACACATAGAGAAAGGCTATGGAGAAATCATAACATGTAAAGGTGAATGAGGCACATGAATTTTGTCTCCATAAATTTGGCACTTATGACATCTCTTGGCATAACTGATACAATCTCCTTCCATGGTGGACCAATAATATCCAAATCTCATGATTTGCCTGGCCATTGTAAAACCATTAGCATGTGTTCTGCAGACGCCTTCGTGGACTTCTTCCAAAATTTTCTTGGCCTCAATAGCGTCCACACATCTTAGTAGCACCTGATCCTTTCTTTTTTTTTTATATAGGATCTCCTCGTCTAAGACATAGTCGTTGGCCAGTCTTCTTAGCGTCCTTTTATCATTCTCGGTTGCCTGCTCCGAGTATTCACGGTTCCTTACAAATCGCAGTATATTGTGGTACCAAGGGTGGTCATCCTTTTCTTTTTCCTCGATGTTGTAACAATGGGCCGGAGCCTCATAAATACTCATCTGGATAGGTTTTACATCCTCTTCTTTGTTCACTTTGATCATGGAAGCTAAAGTAGCCAATGCGTTAGCCATCTGGTTTTCATCTCGCGGGAGGTAGCAAAAGGTGATGTCATCAAACTCCTCAATTAACTCAAGAACCAGCCTTTGATAATTGATCAATTTAGGGTCTCTCGTCTCCTATTCACCTTTGAGTTGATAGATCACTAGTGCAGAATCCTCATATACCTCAAATACCTTGATCTTGCGTTCTATGGCTGCACAGATACCCATGATGCATGATTTGTATTTTGCATATTATTTGTGCAATCAAAATCCAATTTACTAGTAAAGGAATAATGATCTTCGTTTGGGGATACCAGGACTGCCCTGATTCTGTTACCTATAGCGTTTGACGCTCCGTCAAAATTTAGTTTCCAATGATATCTTTCTTGAGCGCCTTCTTTAGAGGTTGCAACATGCATCAGATCTTCGTTTGAGAAATTAAAATTCAAAGGCTCGTAATCTTCTAGAGCTCTACTGCCTAGAAAATCTGCTATTGCACTCCCTTTTACTGCCTTCTGGTTTACATAAACTATATCGAATTCGAAAAGTAGAATTTTCCACTGAGCCATATTTCCATTCAAAGCAGTCCACTCCATCATGTACTTTAGAGGATCCATTTTATAGATAAGCCAAGTTGTATGGTACAACATGTACTGTCTCAGTCTTTGGGTTGTCCAAATTAAAGCACAACACAACTTTTCAATCAGCGAGTATCTTTCTCACATTCAGTAAAATTTTTATTGAGGTAATATATTGCTCTTTCTTTTCTCCCTAACTCGTCATGTTGGCCAAGCACGCATCCCATAGAATTTCCAAATACTGCCAAGTACAGTATCAGCAGCTTATCTGGGCTAGGTGGCATCAATACTGGGGCATTGGACAGTAATGTTTGACTTTGTCGAAAGTCTTCTGGCATTCTTCATCCCAAACGTCTGGATTATGTTTCTTAAAGAGACGGAATATGGGGTCGCATTTCTCAGTTAGTTGTGAAATGAACCTAGCGATGTAATTTAATCTCCCTAAGAAACCCCGGACCTCTTTTTAAGTGCACGACAGAGGCAACTCCTGTATATCCTTAACTTTATCTAGGTCGATCTCGATCCCCTTTTTACTGACTAAAAATCCTAGCAATTTTCCCGACCTAACCTTGAAGGTACATTTTGTTGGATTGAGCTTTAGTTGGAATTTTCCTAATCTCAAGAACAATTTCCTCAAGACTTGTACATGCTCTTTTTCTGTTCGGGATTTTGCAATCATATCGTCGACATAAACTTCGATTTCTTTGTGCATCATATCATGAAACAAAGTTACTATGGCTCTTTGATATGTTGCTCTCACGTTTTTTAGTCCAAATGGCATAACTTTATAGCATAATATTCCCCACATGGTTACGAATGTGGTCTTTTCCATATCTTCAGGATGCATCTTGATCTGGTTGTATTCGGAAAATTCGTCCATAAAGGAGAACAGTGAATAACCTGCCGTGTTGTCCACTAAGGTGTCGATGTGTGGCAACGAAAAATTACCTTTCGGGCTGGCTTTGTTTAAATCCGTGTAGTCTACGCACATTCGTACTTTCCCATCTTTTTTAAAGACAGGGACAATATTGGCTACCCATTCTGAGTATTTAACCACTTGTAAGAAATCAACGTCGAATTGCTTCTTAACCTCTTCTATTATTTTCAGCAAGACGTCGGGCCTCATCCTTCGGAGCTTCTGTTGAACTGGCTTGCACTCTTCTTTTATGGGGAGCCGGTGTACCACGATATCAGTACTTAGCCCAAGCATATCTTGATACGACCATGCGAATACATCTTTGAATTCATGGAGTAATTCAATAAGGTCTCGCTTTGTCTCTGCGGTGATGCAAGCTCCGATATTCACCTCTTTCTCTTCTCCTAAGCTCACAATTTCTACTGACTCTTTGTAAGGTAGGATTTGTTTCTCATATTGTTCTACCATCCTTAACAAATCAGGAGATAGGTTACAATTTCGATCATATTCAAAGTCCTGAAGTTCCTCTAGACATATATCTTGCTCAAAAGGAAACCCTAAGTTGGTAGCAGCGTCGCTCGTATCATTGATATCTGGAGACCTATTATAGGAACGAAGGAAAACCCAAAGAAAAAATGAATCTAAGAATAATTATTTGTGTGGTATGAGTATGAATGAAATGGAAAAAATAAAAGAATATTTTCCCAAAATGAGACGCAAAGATGCATTTTATTGAAATAAAGATGTTGGACATATGCCTTTTTCACAAAAGGATTCTTATTGCTCCAGGCTTAGAGCAATAAGTGTGTTTTGAACATTACTCTGAATTCGTTCTAAAAATTACAGGGATCTCTTTCGCAGTCCAATTGTTCAGAACACTTCCAGGTATGTAAGGGTAAATGTCTGATAAGTTCTCTTCTCCAATTCCTTCTTCGAATATGGCATTGATACTCAGATTTCCCAATATTTCTTCCGCAGTTTCTTTTCTCGACATCTTTTGCTCAAGGTAAATGGTTCTTCCTGACACGAATGTTCTGGATATATGGAGAAAGGTTATCGGTTCCCACTTGACCTCTCCTCCACTCAGTCGTGCTCTTCTCATTTCTTGCTTCTTCTCCAGCTCTTTCTTCTTTTGCCTCGCATCTGGCTCATATCATGAGCCAAAGAGATCTTGTTTGTCCATTAGAATTAGTGCATCAACCCTTCATTGTAGGTATTTTTCGAGTCCTTTCCCGATTAAGGCTCTTTTCCCAATTGTCAGCTGCAGGCCCATCCTCATAGTTTTAGATATTTTGGGCACTGGGATCTTGTTCCCTTCAACAATGAAGGTTGTATTCACAAATTCAAGCGATCGAAAGGAACATTCTATTATCTCATCATCCACTCCTATGTATGGTGCGTCACTGGTTACGGATGCAATAATGTCTTCTTCAGCATTTATCGTCACTAGTCGACCCTCTGTTACCAACTTTAGCTTTTGGTGTTGTGATGACGGCACTGCCCCAGCTGAGTGAATCCCAGGTCTACCCAACAAGCAATTATAAGAGGGCTTGATATCCATCACCAAAAAGTCTACCTTAGATGTGTTTGAGCCAATTAGGATAGATATTTCAATCCTTTCCATCACCTTCCTTTCTGTACCATCAAATGCTCTCACTATATTTTGGCACGTCTTCATATGAGAGCTATCCACTGGCAACCTATTCAGTGTGGATATGGGTAAGACATTCAGTGCAGATCCATTGTCGATTAACACCTCTGGCAATGTATATCCTTTACAGCGGGTGGTGATATGTAGAGCCTTCGTAGATCCTATGCCCCCTGACAGTATTTTATTATTATTGAAAAAGATGAAATTATCGGCACTTATATTGTTAACCAGACGATCTAGCTTGTTTATAGAGATATCATCAACAACATAAGTTTCATTTAACACTTTCATCAACACGCTACGATGTGTCTCTGAGCTCAAGAGCAAAGCTAGTACTGATATGCGAGCTGGTAGTTTGTGTAGCTGTTCTACAACACTATACTTGCTATGCTTTAAGAATTTCAAGAATTCCTTAGCCTCTTTCTCAGTTACCGGCTCATTAACAGGTGATTCAAGTCTAGCCGTCTTTTCTTTCTTGTGTTCGACCGCCAAGGCTTTTCCTTTAACAGTCTCGGGTTCTTGCCTTTGCAGGATCATAGCGCCTCCCACTGCACGTGTAAAAACCCATATCCTAGCCCTATTCTAAAGTGCTAACTAGGTTCTCCTCTCCCGGGATCATCACGTTGCAGTCATAATTGCATGGAACCCTTTTGCTGTCTTTGTAGGGGAAAGCCACGAGTTTCTGAATTATGACCCTTGGTGCAATTTGTGCTCCCACTTCATTGGTTCTTGGTCGTGAAATAATCACCACAGGGTGATTGACCTTATGGACCGTCTTCGTCGATCCTTCCTCTGAAGCGTAAACATCTCCTCCTTCCAAGCCCTTGACATCTTCATAAAATTCAATTTCTTTGTTATCCATCAGATTTTGCACTAAGGCCCTGAACTGAACGCACTATTGGGTCTCATGACCCTCTTTAGCGTGAAAATCATAGTAATTCCTCGCTCCTTTGAGTCTCTCATCTGAATCTCGCATGATTAATCCTCCATCTATCATTTTTTTCCAGACCCATTTTACCGGGGATTTCACCTCCACAACATCGATTTTGGTCATCTTTCCTCCATTCTAAATTATCATGTTTACCCCGTGGTCTGAATGACTAGGTAACGGATTCCCTACCACATTAGGTACCGATGGATCATCAAACCTTACAATCCCTATCTTGATGTACTTTTCAATTAACTTTTTAAGTGTAGTGCAGTTCTCAATTGAGTGTCCCATTATTCTTGCATGGTACTCACATTGAGTATTCGCATCATACCATTTTAGGAACGGAGGTTGCATGGGTTTCAAATAAAACGGGAATACCACACGCGCATCAAACAAATTTTGATATAACTCCCTATATGTCATCGGGATGGATGTGAATTGGAGTCTTTCTGTGTTTAGTCTTGAGTTAGATTCTTATCTTGAGGGGCCTTGATGGTTGGTTGTTACAGTCATTGGTTGGCCCACAGTGACCGATTTTGAATAACCTTTATTATACACGCTCGCGTTATTCACTTCATTTTGTTTCTTCCTCGGGGCTGATCTTTTGGAGTTTTCCTCCGCATCTATTTTCCCATTCTTTACTGCATTTTCAATCATCTCACCAGACATTACTATATCTGAGAAGCTCTTGGTAGTGCTTCCCAACATATGGTTAATGAACGAGGCTTTTAGAGTATTTATGAAAAGCATTGTTATTTCTTTCTCTAGAAGAGGTGGTTGGACTTGTATTGCCACCTATCTCCATTTCTGAGCATACTGCCTGAAGCTTTCACTTTACTTCTTTTCCATATTCTGCAGCGTAATTCTGTCAGGTGTCATGTCGGTCACATGGCTGTATTGTTTCATGAAAGCCTGTGACAAGTCTTTCTAAGAGTTGATTTTGGTGCTGCTTAACTGGTTGTACCACTTGGCGGCTGACCCGATTAGACTATCCTAAAAGTAGTGGATTAATAATTAGTCGTTATTGACGTATCCCGTCATCTTTCAACTAGTTCCATTATATTTTTCAAATTCTGGAGTTTTAAATTTTGCTGGGAGTACTAGATCTGAGACTAAGCTCAAATCCTTAGCATCAACCCCGCAAAGATAGTCAGTATTCTCCATAGCTTTGAATTTCTCATCCAACCACTTGCACCAATCTTCCAGCTATTTCGGCAACTCAACTCTTGCTCTATCCATTTTAGCCATATTGTCCAAATCGGGCACAACTAGATTAGTCAGATTATCCTCGGGATTGGAACCTGAACCCGTCGGGTAATTAACCGGTACTGAGGTACCGGCTTGATATGGTTGAAGTCTTATGGTGACGGGTACCTTTCGTGGATATGTATCTGGTTGGGCTTGAACATTTACCGGGGTAAAGCCTAGGGGTAGGTAGGGTCTTCATTATCATCCTCCGAGTTAACCACAATGCTTTTTCCTTTTTCGATCCCTCCGACCAACAATTGTGTTAACTGGCTTATCATACTTTGTTGGGATTCTTGTATTTGATCCCTCATGTCTTGCTGTACTTTAGCTAATTGTTCTTCCAGCTGTGCTTGCAACGGATCTTGCATGTCCTTTTGAATCTGTTCTAATCTCTCTAATATTTTATCCATTGCTTTGGTTTTGCCTCAGGTACCGTAACGATATTTAGTTGGTAGATTCTTGTTGGTTTCCAGGGTAATGTCATAATTTCGATTAATTAGGGTCTTTGTATGGAATTTAATGCATATGATGAAATGTAATGCTGATGAATGAAATGAATGCAAAAAGAGGCATTTATTCTGATTCAATTCTATTAGAACAACTTTACTAGAAAACAGATCTCTTTACATAAAACAAATATTTTACATATACGGCCTTGCTCTAATATTCAAAGCCTTGACTTTCCTAAGGAGCCAAGCTAATTCCCGGCCCTGATCTAATTCTGATTCGTATTTTAAGCTCAGCATGTCAGCTTGAACTGCTAGGGTTTGCAAATGGTCGGCTACCTCCCGTATCTAAGTCACAGCTTCGCCCATGATATGATCTCTATCCCTAATCTGGCCTTGAGATCGTTGAAGTTGCTCTTTCCATTGTTCATTGTTTGTTTCAAGAAGCTCAACTCAAAATTCACAATTTTGCAGTTCGGCCTCGAGCTCTACTATATTTCCCTTCAACTCTTCAATCTTATTCAGGCTTACTTTCAACTCGATTGCAGAGTTGCGACTACGATATTGATGCAGTGACCTTTTTAATTCTACTACCCTAGCTCTTAATCCCACCTTTTCATTTCGGCTTTCTAACAAACTCCTTTCTAGAGCATCTTCTCAAATTCGAGCATATTGGAATTTCTTTTCCCACTAATCAGCTCTAATCTTTTCCTCTTTGATCTCTTTCTGCCATTGTTCTGATGTTTTACCCAACCCGACAGTCTTCATCGACAAACGCAGTTTCTTATAATCTGTTTTTAGACTGTCCAAGTCTTCCTCAGCCTTGTTCTTTCCTTTTCTCATCTTCTCGGCCTCTAACTTCTGGATGTCGACGTCTAATCCTAGCTGCATCTTTTCCTCTTCCAACTGTTTTATCTTTTTCCCCAGTTCCGAACTTCTCTTTTCAAAGTCTTGTTTTATGATTTCTAGTTCAGACGGGATCACTTGTAGGTGTTCTTCCATTGGTCGAGTGTTTTCTTGATTTGACACAGGGACATTGTCATTGACTATTTTACCCCACCACCAATCGTATTCGGGGGTTGTCATGTGATTTGTGGTAAATATTTTCATTCTGTGGGTTTGATTCTAAGCGTTTGATATTTCACCTTCTTCTTGTAATTATCACCCTTGTACGCAAACTCGCACTAAGCCAAACCTTGCGTTGCCGGTATGAACTGCCTCGACCTATACTACCTCAACACAAGTAGAGGAGCATATCCAATAGCTCCCCATATCCCGAGTAGAGGGACCCAGTCAAAGTCTCCACATCGGTACAGAATATCATCAGGGATCATCCAAGGAGCTCTTCATTCAACGTCTTCGTCTTGGAGACTCTGGAGAATTGCCATCGGTTTTTCTAATTCCAAAATAATGAACATTTGCCTCGGTTTAAAAATTTTCCTTTTTTATGCATCGTGCGAAAAAACGAACGTAATACATAAGATGATATGCATTTAATTCATTCGGCGTGGTATGAAAACGGAAAAATATGTTTAAATATAGCGTATGATATGATAATGAAGTAATCTGAAGTAACTATATGGGTAGAACACTAGAATGATAAAAAAATAAATAAAGGAATGCTATAATAAAATCAATATAATTATAACAATAATAAGAATATTAATTCATGATATTAGTAATAAAATAAATAAGGTAATAAAAATAAAAGAAATAAAAATGTAGTAAAATAAGATAAAACATAATATAATAACAATAATAATACTAAATGAGTAAAAATGTACAAATAGAAAAATGTAACAATCTTATTTTTAAATATAAAAAAAAGCAAATAATAAATAAATGGATAAGTAATAAAAATGATGATAAGAAAAAAAATACGAACAACAAGTGCGTAAATACAGAAAATGTAAACATTATAATCTTTAAATATATAAAAGGGTAAAAGATAATAAATAGATAAATAAATAAATAAAATAATATATATAAGATCTATAAAGGGTTGAAATTAAATAAATAAGGGTCAAGTCGCAATTTAAACAAAATTAAGGGATAGATTGTAAAATAGAAAAAAGAAAAGGCAGAATGAAGAGCCAAAATAAAATGTACAAAAAGGGACGGGTACTAGATGGGAAATTATTCCCAATCCCTCAAACGCGTTGTTTCATGATGGATTGAAACGAAACAAAATCTAAATCACAGGGTAAAAATTAAAAAAAGAAAAAAGAAACAGGACTAAATTGAAACATGCAATAAAAGCAGAAGGACCGAAAGCATAAATATCCTCTCCAGGCGAAAACACGCGGATCCTAGGGGATGGATCGGGTCGAGCCGCGGGTCGCATCAAAACAACGTCGTTTTGACGTCTGAAAATTGGCCCAAAACGGCGCCGTTTTATACCACCTATTTAAACCAACAATCTTTCAAAAAAATAATCATTTTTGCCTAAAAATAAAAAAAAAAACTGAGAGCCCCATTTTTTCCTCTCAACTTCCCCGATTTCAGCCGAGGGAGTCGCCGAGCTCCACCGCGACGACCGTCAATCGTCGACGACGGCTCCGCTGTCCACGGTGGCCAGTAAAATAAAAAAGGGGCCTTTTTTATCGTTTTACTTCCCTCAACCCCGATTTGAGGGTAAAATACCCAAACCACCCACCAAAATTAAAAAAAAAAAAGAAAGAAAAATCAAAAGAACCTTTCGGTTCCCCGCCACCCTCGACGAGGTTTTCGGCGAACCACCACGGATTCGGCCACCTTCCAAACCAGAGAAATCTCTGGCGATGGCGGTTAAGGTAAAACCTTTCGTATTATTATTATTTTTTATATCTAGATATATATATGATATGTTTTGAAAGAAAAAAATGCAAAGGCGAAACAAATACCTTTCTTAAAAACTATTGTGAGTTTTTTTTTATATTTCTTCCGATCCCCTTAAAAAATACATTGGACTTGGCTTTTATAGCCGTTCATACATGTTTTATATACTGTTTTCGACTACTATTCCTTGCTGTTTTTGTTTCAGTCGTTTTCATCCTTTTTGCAGGTTTGGCGCTCAGTCAACGGAGGAGAGAAAGGCAGACCTTTTGCCACTTTGGTGAAACGGCGGCAGAAAGGGTGTGTCAGGCCTCGGGATGAGGTGCCTCGGGCGGCGTGCAAAAAGGGAGAGGCACGGCGCAGGGATTTTAGGGTTTTGATTTATTGGAAATGTTTAAGTTGTTGGGCCAACGGGCCGTTAGGGTTTTCTTTTATTTTGGGCCATTTGGGCCTCTTTTTGTAATTGGACTTGTAATTTTTTTTTATTTGGTTTGTTTTGATTTGGTTTGGGCCTGGGCAAAAAATGGCCTATTACAATAATCAATCTTCATTGTAACTTCTCCAATAAAAGAATAAATTCTATGTTTTAATGTGTGCATCGCGATGCCAAAACTCAAACAAACTAGGGCAGTTTTCCTCATTCACCTCCTGTAGATAGTACATATACCGAAAGATACGAACGAAAGGTTTGGAACCTCTTTTACGACAAATAATAAAGTACCCGACCAATAGCCACCAGGAAACACTTGTTAGTTGCCTAAGTGCAACATTAAAGTCATAAATGGTATCTCGAATAAAATCCAAAAGGGGGAAAATAAACCCTGCCTCAAGAAGGAACAACGAAAGATAAAACCCAAGCCTCCCACTAGTAAAGTCAAAACCAAAAACTTCAATAAGATGATGGGACCCCCTGGGAAGTTGAACTCATACTTATAATGCTTCTCAAGCAAGCTGTGACACTTCAACAAATTCCTCATTTCTCGTTTTGTCGCACTACACATATAGCTAAGACTAGTAATCGGTTCATCCTCTACCCTCAGATTCCTTAATAATGATCCTCTGCTCCTTCATCAACTCTCTCAGTGGAGCAATTCCAGAACGACCACTAGTTCAGCCTTGAGCCCTACAAGATCTCCCATTACCCTGGCAATCTCTTCCAAAAAGCATCAAATATTCTTAAAAATTCATCAAAAAAATAGGTACCACAGAGAATCCAAAGCACAAACGCCTCTTGGAAACTAAAGATCACTGTAACAATCAAGCAAAAACCCAGAGAACAAAGAAGTACAGTTGTAGAAATTTCAAATGTCGAAGAAGAAAAATGGTTCCAAGATAGAAAACCAGAGAATAGATAGGATCGCTTCTTAAAATGCATCGTTTCAACAAGCATCTAACATCCAATGATAACTTACCACATGTTTGGAAGGGTCATTGTTCATCATTATCATGATTCCCCAAAACGCAACCCCAAAGCACATTTATGGCAGATTCCCAAAAGTCTTGTTATAACACTTCACTATTTGACAAGAACCACCATCCACTGAAGAGTTATTTAGCAAGAAGACAATTAAGAACAATTCATCTCAAGAAGGGCCACTTCATAACTCCTTATCGACTTAAAAGGGAGGAATATTGTTATACCTCCCCCACAAAGGAAGGTTGTGGCAAGCCGAAAGATCACCAAATAGATGAACTCCACCAGCCAACAATTTCGGAAGGACGTTAGAAACCTCATCTTTCATCCTAACCAACTCGGGCAAATGGAGGGTAGCTGATTCAAGGAAGTCAACCACCCGCTCCTCTAAGTTCCTAGCTTCTTGTTAAGAAAGTGATCTTCTCGGTCACTAAACCCCAAGTGGATTCAACTACTCCGTACCACCGAATCAAAATGATTGGTAGGACCTGTCCTGTCATAGACATCCTCGTCCCACCGAAGATATCCATCTCATGCGTTCCGCAATGATGATTAGATGACAAGTTCAACACGTTAACACCATCTTATACGAAACCTCGCCTATAAATACCCCCAAGAATGATGGAGAAAGGATCAACTTTCAAGCACACAAAGCCTACACCCTGTCAACCTACTCTCGAAGCTCAGTCTCCATACTCTCTTCACCATCACTCTTTATAACATTTGACTTTCTGCCCCGACTGGATGAATCAACCTCCACAACCACCATTGCTCCCTCCTCCTTACTCTTCCTTTATTGTACGACTGTATCAACAAAAGTTAGGATGATTTATTTGTCTATTCCAATTCAATTAAAATAAATAAAAATGATTTAAATTTAAATTTAATTATAAAAATATTAATAATAAAATATTTTAATATTTATTATATTGACACTAAAACTAAAGTTAGACCAAATTCAAGTTTAAGTTTGTAAATTTATTATAACTCAACTCAACCCGACTCATGGACACATATGTATGACAAACAAAGCTTAAGACTTCTCATTTTGAATTAACTCTAAAGGTGCATTCTCCATTAAGGTGGAAAAGTAATGAAGAATACTTGATTTTTTGAATCAAAAGTGCGAACTTTTTCACCCAAAACCAAAAGTTGGAGTTTAGGTGCCTTTGACTTTTGCATTTGGAAGTAGAAATTGTAAAAATATGTTATTTATATTAACTACTTAAAAAGTATAAAAAACAGATTAATTTTTATTTTGTATATCACTATATTAAATTATTTAAATATCATATAATTTAACTAATCTTTTACTTTCTACTATATATCATATCTAAAAATAACATTTCTAACCTTTAATTGTTAACAACAATAGAAAACACTAAAAATTAACAAACAATCTATTTTTTAAATACATTTAAAAAATATACTTTTGAAAAATACTTCTCAACTACAACCTCTTTCATTGACCCTCACCCACATGAAGGATCTTGATATTGAAAGAGCTTTGCTTTCCCATTGTCAAAGCTTTTTGCAGTTATTACTTTCCTCATTTCATGTAGTTCCAAAGCCCCACCAAACATGAATATTTTAGCTGTGTTTTACTTGGAAGTTGAGTCCTTAATTGTTATACAAAAACAAACTTTGCTCTCAATCATTTTCTTTGGTATTTGATTGCGTAATTTAGCTACTACAATCAATGAATCTTCATCAAAAGTTAAGGTTATGAAAGAAAAAATATATTCCAAATTGTTAGTCACTACCTTAATTTTTAATGTGGTGAAAGAAGTAGAATAGATCTTAATTAAACTTGTTAATAAAAATTAACTACATAAGATGAACATTTAAACCATTTTGAACAGAAAAAAGTAGTAGTTTTTTGGGGGGCTTGTCTTTGAGGATCGATCCCTCCTCTATGGTTCCATGAACTTGTTTTCGCCACTGAGTTTTGTGGTACAATCCGATGACAGAAAAAGAAGATACTTATTTCCCCCATTTCACCGTTGACAAATAATGGCAGAGCTGAGCTTCCCCGCCTCACGAGGCACCAGCTGACCTTGCGCCATCACCAACGATTTATAGATCTCGACGATCATTTTCTCATCGTATTCCTTAACCGGACGCTTCCCCAAGGCTGCAATCCCATGATGGTCCCCCATAGCTCCACCGTAGCCGGTACTAACCATCCGGGAGTTAGCCAACCCCAGCATCATTTTCACGTACGCATCACGTAGCCAAACAAAGAACTTCTTGGGCGAAGGTAATCTCAGCTTCGCTTTCACCCTTATCTTCCAGAATCGCCTCCGCCGCGACGACCCAAGCTCCACCTTGCTCCGCCGTCCTCCTCCTTTCGTACCATTTAGCTTGATGTAGCCTCTCCTTTGCCAGTACCCTTTCAAATTCTTGTACATGGTCGCTGAAATACCTTCCATCACTGTTTCGTAAGATTTTTCTTTTCAATGGAAAGAGAAGAAAAGAAAAAGGA
Organism: Gossypium sturtianum; assembly: GCA_025698515.1. Taxonomy (NCBI): domain Eukaryota; kingdom Viridiplantae; phylum Streptophyta; class Magnoliopsida; order Malvales; family Malvaceae; genus Gossypium; species Gossypium sturtianum. The sequence goes on from CM046954.1 coordinate 32,133,108, forward strand.
AGTGGGGTGGAGATTGAAGAAGATACGAATACATATATACATGTACACATATATATATATTAAATATAAATTAGTGTAGTAAATAATTAAAGAAGAGAAATTTATAGATATATAGAGTAGAGACAGAGGGAGAGGGTGGGGGTGATAAATGAGAGAGATGCAAATGAATTAAATATATGTAGCAGTGCCAACATTTTCTTACAGGGTGTCCCCCTGTCTATATTAAATGTGTGTTGCCATTCCACGTACCACGTTATAGCCGTCTGATCGTGGATCAGAGTTCGTGGGGCTTCAACTCTTATTGGTAATTTGGGAAGTATTATATATTAAACTCACTCACGTTCTTTTGAGATAAAGATTGATATATGTTTCAACAACTTCAGCTTTTTATCAGCTTATAAAAATCAAATCATGTAAGGGGGATGAAGGGAATTCCGTTTTCAGATTGTAGGTAGGTTTTCCAATTCCAAGGTGAGAAAGAATGAACTACCTAGCTACACCTAGCATTTGGATTAACAAGTTTTTATATAAGATATTGGTGATGGAAGTTGGTGAAGGTTATTTCTTGGTATAGTTTCAAAAAGAGTTTGGAAATGTCTTAGAGTAAGCTGATGAATGGACTTGATGTGGATCATGTCTTATAGGTAGATCAAGTAGCTGAATCATGGTAAGTTTGTTTGCACATTTATTTGAATGTGATTGGACGGTTCATTGTTTGATTATAGAGCTCTCGTGTGGGTACGATGTTATTAGGAGTATCGCCAATGTACAGAACACAAATGTGGGTATGATTGATTGCATATATCTCTTAAAACTCAATTTTGACAAGGCCATGCATATTAATGGTGCTAATGGCATATCATTCATTTGTTTACGGATTGTATTTCTTCTAGAAACAAGAAATGATTAAGCAAAGATGAATTAAATATTTAATGAGAACACATGGATGATTGGGCGGTGGCTTTGATATCTGAATAAATTACGCGAAAAAGGGCAGACTTTAAGCAATTATTCAAGCAAGTCAAATCGTTTTCTAAGTTGCACATGTATATACCTTGGACCTGTCATGGAGATCATTTCCTACTAGGTTTTGATACTTTCGGAAAATATTAAACACTTAAAAGGTTAATTTAACAGTAAAATAATGTTACAGCTGAGAAGTGCAGTTAAAAAATATATTTGAAAAGCAATAAGCCACCAGTTCTTAGTTTGTATCCCATAGATATGGGAACATCATACATTTGACCTGTTAACTGAAGTTTCTTCAAATGTAGACAAACATTTGGAAATTGGGAGTGAAAAGGATGATACAAATTCGATTATAAAAAATAGAATTTTTTTTCGCTTTATTCGAGTTATTTAATTTTTTTAATCAAAATAAATAAGTAATTTAATTTTTCGAGTTTGGGTCGAGTTCAATTTTACAATTCAAATAATAAGTTACTCCTTGTGTCCTTGAAAGTTTAGGAAATCCATATTGATCCTTCTCAAAAAATTCAAAATAACTTTCAAAAAATTTGAATATTTATAAATATTTTTTTTCCAAAAATATATAAAAGCAGAAAAAATAAAAATTATTAAGAAATCTTAAAAATATATAAAAATTTAAATTATAATTTTAAAAAAATATGAAATGATAAATTTGAGACGTTAAACAAATAAATTATTAAATCAAGTGTATCATACAACTTTAATTAATTAAAATTTTTATTTTATTTAATTCGATTTGAAAATTTTTAAATTAAATTTAAAAAAAATATTTACTCGATTCAATGGAACCATTGATTTATTCAATTAAAGAGTATCTTTACAGGATTGGGGTGTGTTGGAAACTGTTAGGTATTCTGCCAAAGCCGTCGTTTATTTGGACGGTGATGATTGGGTCATAAGACAATAGCCGGGTGGTTTTGAAGTAGTAATGCCTAAGCTATTAGAATAGCTTGGCCAGCAGAATTCTCTTCTTCATGCTGACTTGTTAGTAGAGGTGTACATGGGCCGGGCCGAGCCTAACTAAAAATTTAGGCCCGTTCATTGTGCTCGGGCCGGGCTGGGCCCAAAAAATGGGCCTAAAATTTTGCCCAAGCCCAGCCCATATAAAAATGCTAAAACCCGGGCCCGGCCGCCCGCCCGTGATAATTTTTTTATATTATTTTATATAATTTTTAAATATATATAATACATCAAAAATACTAAAAAATCAAAATAAATATTTTTCAACAAATTGAAAATAAATTTTAAAAATATGTAGACTTAAATAACACTAAAATAGATGCAACTTAACAAGCAAATGCCTCTAAAATAATAACAAAATTAACAAATGTCTTTAAAATAATAACAAAATTAACAATAAAATAAGTTTTATATAATATCTAAAAATAACAACAAAATAATAGAAACATAATAGTAAAATAGTAGCAAAATAAGGAGAAAAACAATAAGAAAATAATATTAAAAATAGTTTTTTTCCTTTAGTGAATTGGCCGGGCAGGGCAGGCTGCCCGGCCAAAAATGTCTTATTTTGAGCCCGGCCCATTTTTTAAACGGGCCTTATTTTTTTGTCCAATCCCATTTTTCGGGCCTATATTTTTGCCTAAACCCTCCCACATTTCGGGCGGGCCTTCGGGTTTATGTACACCTCTACTTGTTAGGCCGAGGACCGTGCTTAATTTAGAGTTAAGCCACCTCCAACATCTCATATAATTTATTGAGGGGATTTTGATAGATTAAAAAGACTACGTGAAGTGTGGTTTGTTAAAATATGAAAAATTTTCAACAGGTATAGTATTGGATTCGGGTATTTGTGTTTAAATTTATTTTAAGATTTTGTTTCTCGATTTTGTAAAGAGTCCGAAGAGATAGTGAATTTATAAAGCGAGAGCACTTCCATTCATCAAGGAAATCTCTACATTTGCTCTTGTTGAGATTTAAACCCATATGGCATTTGTGAGTAAAGAGGGTATTGAGTCATTTTGTGAACCTGCTTCGGTTCTTAGCAAAATTGAGAGTCAAAACTCGATGATAAAATCTCACATAGACACCTCGAATCCAATACTTATTGAGGGGATCCGTCAGCCCTCAGCAAACAACACTTCATGGATTTCTCCTCGAATGATCAAAATTTCCTCAACACAAATAAATCACTACCAAGTGTTGAGTGTAGCGGTATGGTAAATCGTACTCTTAAAGAAAGAAACCAAATTCTAACTTAAGAGACAATATTATTGTCGAAACCATTTTTTTAGTTTTGAAAAAACAGGAATCGACTTTAAAAATGAAACATGGAGTCGCCACCAATCCTTTTTGTTTAGGTGTGATTGGATCACCTATAAAATATTTTTGGCCTACGAAATTCAAGAAAACGGGTTAGGAAGTCGGTTACGTACGAGGAAGGATTAGCACCCTCGCAATGCCCAAAATTGGTACCTAATTGATTAATTGATGTCCTAATGTTGAAAATTTGAAAATATTTTAGAATACAATTACGTTTTAAAAAATTTTAAATAACTCGAATTGGATATTGAGATTCTCTTGTTCCGAAGGAATAAAATATCGCATCCAGCACGATAGGATATGACGTTTTAAACCCTCGATGCCAAGATCCTCTCATGATTTCCAAAGTTCATGCATTGAGATTTTTATAAGGATATTCAATTATTTGGACAAACGAAAAACCGAAGCCCAGCACGATAGGGTACGATTTCTCGGATTTTCAAACACGAAATATTGCCTTGTTTTGAAATTTTTTTTCTAAGCAATTATAAAACCAAATCTCAAAATGCATTAATTTATTTGGAATAAAACGGAGCATCTATTAAAAAATTTGAATAATTTGGAATTTAAACCTCAAAGCAATATCAAGAAAAATAAACATAGCTTTAAGCGTAAAATAATATGTGAACTCAACATTATGCAAATGAATAACGATAATATAAACAATTTAAATGTATAAATACACAATAGCGATTATTTCATGGCAAATTCTATTTCAAAAGGCACATTTCAACGATCAAAGACAAATAAAATAAAAGATATAGTAATCCTACAAAATTTACAAGGCCAATTAGAACAAAATAAATTTTAAATAATAACAAATAGATTTAAAACAACCTAAATTATTTGAAATCAACAATTTATGAAACGATTCAAAAATCAGTGTAATAATTTACAAATAAATTTATGAAACAATTATTATGTAAGAAGGAATTTAAAATGTATGGTGTTTAAAATAATCTAAAACCGAACATACCTATTATAAAAAAAAATTAATGAATAATGTATATAAAAACATAATAAAAAATGTTTGAAATAAATAGAGTATAGTTTAAAATAAGCTCTTTTAAAAGAACAATTGTATATATACATATATTTAAATAAAGTATATACATAGATAGATTAAAAGGAAAATGCATGCATAAAATATTACGAAATCAATAAAAATTTTAATACTGATTATATATAAGTATGTATAAGTTAATAGTAGATAAAAGTACTTAAATTAAATATTATATAAATCTTTAAAACAAGAAACATATAAAAAAAACATTTTGAAATTAAATATTTACATAATAGATTAAAAAACAGAAGACAAAACAAATTAATATCATTATAAAATCTATTTCAAAATAGTTTTATTAAAACAAGCTAAAAAAATGAATAATAAATAAGTTTTATAAACAAAAACTAAAAAAAATACCTAATTGAATTAAGAATAAAATTAACAGGCTATTTTATAAAAACTTATTTAAGCTGAGTTAAGGACCAAATTAAAATGCGCATAAATAGTTAGGGATTAAACTAGCAAATATTTGAATAGTCGAAACGCATCGTATGGACCAGACTAAATTAAAAAGCGCACAACATTTAAGGGAAAAAAAATAAAGAACGAAAGAAATAAAATCAGAGCTCAATCAGTTGATGGCGCAAAATGTAGGGACTAAATGCACAAATATACCATCGGAGACCAAAACGCGCGGATCTCAGCCGCATATGGGTCGGGTCATCGGGTTATCGTGAAACGATACCGTTTCGAACACTAACCCTCACAGCTCAAAACGTTGCCGTTTTAATCAATGTATATAAGTAAAATAGTTTGCCCTAATCCTCACTGCGCCGATTTTCTTCTCAAAACAGATTTCAAAAGACTTTTCATTCTTAAAACCTTTCAACCTTTCCGCCTCCTCAGTCGACCCAGGGGTTTCACCGGCGCGTAGCGCACCTCCACCACCGTCGCGATTCAAGGGGCAAATCCAGGTAAGCCCACTCCCCTGATTTTATTTGAAATCGATTTGTAAAAAAAAAAAAGAACGAAAAAAAAACGAGAATGCGAAAAGAAAAGAGAAAAAAAAGAGTAGAAAACCTCTTAAGCCTTGAATCTGATCTTTTTTTTATTGATTCCTTTTTTTTTGTATTCAGTGTACAAAAAATCGTGAAGAAGAATTACAGTGGTTTGTTTCGGTCCTTTTAAAGCCGAAAATAAAAATAAAAATAAAATCCCTAAATACAACTGGTTTTTCTTTGTTTTTTTCTGCTGCTATTTGTTTGCTGTGTTGTTATCGTCCTTCTTGCAGGTACAGAGGTGGACGTGGCACCGTACGCAGGTGAGTGACGTGGGAGCTTGCGGCGCTAGCGCGCGCGTGCGTGGTGGTTTGGCTGCTCGAGCGGCGCTTCTAGAATCTTCTAGGGTTTCTGAGTCTTTCAAACTATTCGGGCCTTAGGGTTAGGGGCATTTGGGCTTAGTTTGTAATTGGGGTGGTTGGGTTTAATTTGGGTTTTGAAAAGCTGTTATTTAGACTTTATAATTATTGGTTTTTTATTTATGTTTTGGTAGTTTTAATTGGCCAGGCCAAAATTGGCCTATTACAGCTGCCCCTATTTACTCGTTGTCGTATAACGAGAACGAAGCAAAGACCTTAAAAGGGCCAATTTTGCCTGGTCTTGCTAAATCCTGACTTCTTTCGGTGCTTTTCATCTTCGAGTAGCTTCGTTCCATCCCGATGCATCTTCAGGGGCATGAGAACTAGCGCTTCGACCAATTCAAGGAATTTAGTCTTGTAGCCTCAATCTGCTTCCACCGCAACTTCGGGGAGATGAGATTTACTATCTTCAGTCTGCTCTACTGCAAACTCAGGGATGCCAGACTGGTATCTTCGATCCGCTTCGCTCAGGAAGGCAAGATCTACTATCTTCGGTCTGCTCCACTGCAAACTCAGGGATGCCAGACTAGTATCTTCGATTCGCTTCGCTCAGGAAGGCAAGATCTGCTATCTTCAATCTGCTCCACTGCAATCTCAGGGATGCCAGACTGGTGGCTTAAATCTGTTCCACTACTGCTTAGTGAGACAAGATTTGCCGTTCAATCTTGGTCCACTACTGCTTAGGGTGACAAGATCTACAATCTTCGACCTATTCCACTGCTGGTCAGGGAGATAGGGCTGATGGCTTAAATATACTACGCTGCTTCATGGAGATAAGATTCACCATCTTCGATCTGCTCCACTACTACTTAGGGAGACAAGATCTGTAATCTTCGGTCTGCTCCACTGCAAACTCAGGGATGCCAGACTAGTATCTTCGATCCGCTTCGCTTAGGAAGGCAAGATCTGCTATCTTCCATCTACTCCACTGCAATCTCAGGGATGCCAGACTGGTGGCTTGAATCTGTTCCACTACTGCTTAGGGAGACAAGATTTGCCGTTCGATCTTGGTCCACTACTGCTTAGGGTGACAAGATCTACAATCTTTGACCTATTCCACTGCTGGTCAGGGAGATAGGGCTGATGGCTTAAATCTACTCCGCTGCTTCATGGATATAAGATTTGCTGTCTTCGATCTGCTCCACTACTGCTTAGGGAGACAAGATCTGTAATCTTCGGTCTACTCCACTGCAAACTCAGGGATGCCAGACTAGTATCTTCGATCCGCTTTGCTCAGGAAGGCAAGATCTGCTATCTTCAATCTGCTCCACTGCAATCTCAGGGATGCCAGACTGGTGGCTTAAATCTGTTCCACTACTGCTTAGGAAGACAAGATTTTCCGTTCGATCTTGGTCCACTACTGCTTAGGGTGACAAGATCTACAATCTTCGACCTATTCCACTGCTGGTCAGGGAGATAGGGCTGATGGCTTAAATCTACTCCGCTGCTTCATGGAGATAAGATTCGTCGTCTTCGATCTGCTCCACTACTACTTAGGGAGGCAAGATCTGTAATATTCAGTCTGCTCCACTGTAAACTCAGGGATGCCAGACTAGTGTTTTCGATCTACTTCACTGCAAACTCAGGAAGACAAGATCTGTGAATTCACCAATGTTGCGACACTGTCCTCTGGGGGACCTATCCTGTAAAATTGATTTTATGTGTTTATGCTTATGCAGAATAGTTAGGATGCAATGATCAGAACGAATCTAATGCTCCTAACTAAATGTATTATGGAGGACATTTGCATGAATGCAGAATGTCATGAGAATGGTCTTTTGTTAAATGTACAAGGATCAGGATGCAATGATCGGAATAAATCAAATGCTCCTAACTAAATGTGTCTTGCATGAATGCAGAATTTCATGAGAATGATCCTCTTTTAAATGTTTAAGGTTGCCATCGCTCATTGTTTATCAAGGATTTATCACTGACGTATTATGCTGCCATCTTGTTCAGCTGGTATTCTTGACAAAAAACTCGAGAAAACAAGTATATCTTGCTCAACAGATTTGCCCCACTGTAACTTCAGGGTTCATCTTATTGTGACTTAGGGGTATAGGATCTGAATCTTTTCTCATCCATCCCACTGCGACTTCAAAATTTAGGATTTGTTTCTTCTTCAATCCATCTCGCTGTAAATCAGGAGTATAAGATCTGCCTCTTCTTCAATCCAACTGGCTGCAAATCAAAGATATAGAATCTGTGACTTGTTCCATCAACTGATCACTCCCCGTGTGACCTAACCAAATGTGTATGCATGATATTTGCATGGATGCAGAATATCATTTTTTCTCGAGAGTGATTCTCCTTTTTCATTCAGGTTGACATTGCTTATTTTTCCGTCAAGGTTGTATCACCGACACAATATCTAATCTTTTGATCAATCACTATTTTTGACAAACAATCCGAAGAAATGGTCTCTATTTAGACTCTTCCTTAAACTTGGTGAGTTTTAAACAATAGTCCTGTTTCAGGTTCTTGTACTATTTAGAAGCTTCCAGAGTAATATGCGAAACTCCTTTTATGAAAGTATTATTAGTCCACTAATCGTTATATCAGTGCAAAATGCTTGAAAAAGATCATAACAATAGACAAGAAGGAAATTAACTAGGAGCATAACTCGAAACAAATAATTTAAGCAAAGATAGCAATCGCAATCAAGAAGGAAATTTATTGTGAACATATAATCACAAATAACAAATTTAAAATGGGTAAAATGAAAACTAGGTGTCCCAGATATCGCAGCCTGAGCTTCTCTGTTCAAACTTCTTGAGGACCATTTTAAGCTCAATATGTGTTTAGAGGATCCGGAGTACTTTGTCGATGCCCCAAGACGTAGCATACTTCTTCATTGTTAGTTCAAGTATAGCAAGACTACTATATGCCCCACTTTTGATCAAAATTTGAGCTGCCCTTTTCGGGTTTTCAACTCAAATCCCCTTTGGTCTCAAGGCGCCCTTTACGGGTTTCCGCCTTCGCCTGTCCTTTTTCTTCTTTTTCTTTATTTCCATTTTTTTTGTTGTTTTGTTGTTTTTTGTTTTTTTTTGAAAACTTTTTATTGAATCTGAATTCACCGGATTGGGCAGGTCCTTGCCATCCATCTCGGTCAATATCCATGCTTTCCCAGAACAGGCCTTTTTTGCTGCATAAGGTCCTTCCCAGTTTGGCATCCACTTTCTCCTGAAGTCCCTTTTGCATGGGAAAAATCTTCTTCAAAGCCCTATCATGAAATTTTCTAGGGCGAACCTTTTTTGTTGTAAGCTCGCATCATCTGACCATGACAGATAGATTTTAACATTTTCTCTTCAAATTCAACTGATCATATCGGGATTAAATCCATTCTACCTCTTCCAATCTTGAGTTCTGACAAGACTCAAAAAAATGTCGACTTCAATAGACAAAACGCTTTTATTTCACAAACTAAGACATTGCCCCTACGAAGGTCTTGGCCAATGTTTGATAAGCATGGAGGGTAAATGTGACTTCTTTATGCCAATCTTTACAAGTCCAGGTCATCATCCTATTGCTCTTTTTTTTTACTGGCTGCCTTTGCTGCATTGTGATGTGGCACCTGATCTTTGAACAGACCGCAAACTTTTGACATTGTGCGGTTAAATATGATCTTTTTGACTTTTTTTTTGTTCTGATGACTATCGACTTTGTAATAGTGGCATATGAAGTGACTTTTACCATCTTAGTAAAGTAACTGACATCCACGAAAATGAATCGATGTTGACCAGGAGCTTTTGATGAGATTGGCTTGATAACATCTATGCCCCGCATATAAGAAATCTTATTTCTGCATTGAGCTAGGCTTTGATCTTCATCTCCTTCCTTGGCTCGCGACGTAGGATCTATTTTTCATCCAGTTCTATCATCCTTAACAAATCAGAAGATAGGTTACAATTTCTGTCATCTTCAAAGTCCTGAGATCCCTTAGACCCATATTTCATTCAAAAAGGGAGTCAGTAACAACGTCGCTCATGTCGTTGATATCTGGGTAGCTAGCTATGAAGGCAGAAAATCCAAAGAATAAATGATTCTAAGGATGATTATTTGTATGGTATGATCATGAATAAAGAATGAAAGAATATTTGAATAGTAATCCAAAGTATAAAAGAATCTATAAATAGAAAGAATGGAAAAATATTTGCTCAAAAAGATGCATTTTATTAAAATAAAGATTCTGAACACAAGCCTATTTCAAAAAATGACTCTTATTACTTCTAGGCTGAAAGTAATAAGCGTGTTTTGAATATTACTCTAGATTAGCCTTAAAAATACATGTCTCTTCCAGAGTCCCATTGTTTAAAATCTTCCCAAGTACATAAAGGCAGAAGCTTGGAAAAGTCTATTCCCTGGTTCCCTCTTCGAATATGTCGTTAATGTTCTAATTTCCTGATTTCTAGGCTTCTGATGACTTCTTCAAGGAATCGCAACTCTCCTGCCCCCTCCTTCAATTATCACAATTTACTGCTTCGTTTGGCTCATCGAACTTCACAACCCCTATTTTAATAAGCCTTTCGACCAATTTCTTAAATGCAATGCAGTTATCGATTAAGTGACCCGTTATTCCCGCGTGATACTCGCATTGAGTATTCGAATCATACTATTTGGGGTACGGGGGTCGTATTGGTTCCATATAATGAGGAGTCACCATATGTGCATCAAATAGGCTTTGGTATAGCTCTCTATACGTCATGGGTATAGGTGTAAACTAGAGTTGCTTTGTAATGGATTCTTGTTTTGATGAGCCCTGATGACCAGTGGTTGTTGCTTTTGGCTGGCTCACCGTGATCGCTCTCGAATGACCCTTGTTATATGTACTCGTATTATTCATCTCATCCTCCCTTCTTCTCGGGGCTGATCTCTTGGTGCCTTTCCTACTTCAATCTTCCCACATCTTATCACATTTCCTATCATCTCCCCAGACATTACGATATCAGAAAAGCTTTTAGTAGCACTTCCCAACATGTGGTTGATGAAGGGAGCCTTCAAAGTACTGATGAAGAGTATGGTCGTCTCTTTCTCTAAGAGTGGTGGTTGGACTTGCATCGCCACTTCCCTCCATCGCTGGGCATACTGCCTGAAGCTCTCGTTTGTCTTCTTCTCCATGTTCTGGAGTGTAATCCTATCGGGCGCTATGTCTTTCACGTGGTTGTACTGTTTCATGAAAGCTTGAGCCAAGTCTTTCCATGAGCCAATTTGGGAACGGGTTAAATGATTGTACCACTTGGCCGCAGACCCGGTCAGACTTTCTTGAAAATAGTGGATTAACAACTGGACGTTGTTGACATATCCTGTCATTCTCCGACAGAACATCATTATGTAAGCTTCAGTACAGCTAGTCCCACTGTACATTTCGAACTCTGGCATTTTAAACTTCAGTGGGAGCACCAGATCTGGGACCGAGCTTAAATCCTTCGCATCTATCCCGCAACAGGAATCAGTAGCTTCCATTGCTTTAAACTTCTCTTCCAGCCACTTACATCTCTCTTCTAATTGCCTTTGGGATTCTGTCATTGCTCTTTCCTCTCCTACCACTTCATCCAAATCAGGAATAATTGGATTATTTAAACTATTTCCAGGGTTAGAGCCTGAGCCTGCCTGAAAGTTCATTGGTATCGAGGCTCCGGCCTGAAACTGTTGTGGCCTGATAGTAACAGATGATCTTTGTGGATTTATCTCGGGTTGTGCATGTACATGCGTCGGAGTAAAACCAAGAGGATATTAAGGGTCTTCATTACTTTCTGCGATATTATCCATGGGGTTTTTCCCTTTGTCTATCCTTCCTACCAGTAGCTGGGACAATTGAGCCATCATGCTTCTTTGAGACTCCATCATTTAATCCATCATGTCCTGCTGGATCTTAGCAAGCGCTCCTGCATCTGCAGCTGAAGTTTATCTTGCATCTCTCTTTGGAGTTGTTCAAGTTTTTCTAATCTCTGATCCATATCTTTCGTCTTGGTTCGGGTACCGTAGGGATGTTTGATTTTGCTGGTGTCCAGGTTAATGCTGAAATAATTTTTAATTAATTAGAGTCTTTCTACAAATTTTAATGTATATGATGTGATGTAATGCAAATGCATGAAATGCAATGCAAATGTATGGAATGAATGCAAAAAGAAAGAGAGGTGTTGATTCTGAATTCAATTCCATTAGAAGAACTTTTCTAGAAAATAAATTTCTTTACATAAAACGGGTTACATATACGACATTGTCTTCATAGTCCAAGTGAAGACCCTGATCTTTTCTTCATATCCGGATGTTATGGTTGAATCCTGTAAATCCTCCCAAAAGATATATCTCTTATTTCCACTCGGCTTGATCCGGGTCGTGGTTCGCTGCTCACTTATCCCTGCGATGTTAATTAGCTTCTTTAAGAAAGTTGAGGCATGACGGCTCTCAAATAATCCTTGTTGGCTCAAAACCTCAGGCAACAAAGTCTTGTTTTCCTCCGCTGACTACTAGCCTTCTCTTGTTGTGTTTACTTGGACCACATTTGGACGGCCGTATTATAACCCAATTTATCAAGAAATCTATTTTTCTATTACAAACTCTTCTATTTAGTAATTGAATATAAATCAACACCTTCTTTCTATGATGGTGCAATGCAATGCAGTCATAAACAAAGCACGTTAGCACAGGAAAAATAAACAACAGAATAGAACACCTAAAAGGGTAACCACTAGGGTTTGGGTATGATTCTACCTATGGTAGGCTCTTAAGGCTTTTTATATGTGGCTCGGTTCTAAAGTTGAGGTACCTGAACCAGCAGATTCCTCGATCCTCACCCATTATAGGCTCATACGAACCGAGTTCGGCTCAGGGGGACACATTTCCCTATGGCCATGCGGAGATGAAAATATCACGAAGCACATAGGTACAGATGTATCCCGGAAGCAGTCCACTAGCCCATGCGGAGGTAAAAACCTCACGAAGGCATAGTTTCTCACTCCCACTTAAAGGTGTGACCACAACGGTCATGCAATGTAATGCCAAAGTAGTTTATGAGACTCGACATTATTGCAATCATAGCACAAACAAATGCATCAAAAGAAACATGATTTTTCAAAACAATTTTCCAAATTTTCAATCAAAAGGACAAAAATTAATCAATTTATGGCCTGACTCTCAACCAGTCCCCAGTGGAGTCGCCAAGCTGTTGAAACCATTTTTTTAGTTTTGAAAAAACGGGAATCGACTTTAAAAATGAAACATGGAGTCGCCACTAATCCTTTTTGTTTAGGTGTGATCGGATCACCTATAAAACATTTTTGGCCTACGAAATTCAAGAAAACGGGTTCGGAAGTCGGTTACGTACGAGGAAGGATTAGCACCCTCGCAACGCCCAAAATTGGTACCTAATTGATTAATTGATGTCCTAATGCTGAAAATTTGAAAATATTTTAGAATACAATTACGTTTTAAAAAATTTTAAATAACTCGAATTGGATATTGAGATTCTCTTGTTCCGAAGGAATAAAATATCGCATCCAGCATGATAGGATATGACGTTTCAAACCCTCGATGCCAAGATCCTCTCATGATTTCCAAAGTTCATGCATTGAGATTTTTATAAGGATATTCAATTATTTGGACAAACCAAAAACCGAAGCCCAGCACGATAGGGTACGATTTCTCGGATTTTCAAACACGAAATATTGCCTTGTTTTGAAATTTTTTTTCTAAGCAATTATAAAACCAAATCTCAAAATGCATTAATTTATTCGGAATAAAACGAAGCATCTATTAAAAAATTTGAATAATTTGGAATTTAAACCTCAAAGCAATATCAAGAAAAATAAACATAGCTTTAAGCGTAAAATAATATGTGAACTCAATATTATGCAAATGAATAACGATAATATAAACAATTTAAATGTATAAATACACAATAGCGATTATTTCATGGCAAATTCTATTTCAAAAGGCACATTTCAACGATCAAAGACAAATAAAATAAAAGATATAGTAATCCTACAAAATTTACAAGGCCAATTAGTACAAAATAAATTTTAAATAATAGCAAATAGATTTAAAACAACCTAAATTATTTGAAATCAACAATTTATGAAACGATTCAAAAATCAGTGTAATAATTTACAAATAAATTTATGAAACAATTATTATGTAAGAAGGAATTTAAAATGTATGATGTTTAAAATAATCTAAAACCGAACATACTTATTAAAAAAAAAAATTAATGAATAATGTATATAAAAACATAATAAAAAATGTTTGAAATAAATAGAGTATAGTTTAAAATAAGCTCTTTTAAAAGAACAATTGTATATATACATATATTTAAATAAAGTATATACATAGATAGATTAAAAGGAAAATGCATGCATAAAATATTACGAAATCAATAAAAATTTTAATACTGATTATATATAAGTATGTATAAGTTAATAGTAGATAAAAGTACTTAAATTAAATATTATATAAATCTTTAAAACAAGAAACATATAAAAAAAACATTTTGAAATTAAATATTTACATAATAGATTAAAAAACAGAAGACAAAACAAATTAATATCATTATAAAATCTATTTCAAAATAGTTTTATTAAAACAAGCTAAAAAAATGAATAATAAATAAGTTTTATAAACAAAAACTAAAAAAAATACCTAATTGAATTAAGAATAAAATTAACAGGCTATTTTATAAAAACTTATTTAAGCTGAGTTAAGGACCAAATTAAAATGCGCATAAATAGTTAGGGATTAAACTAGCAAATATTTGAATAGTCGAAATGCAGCGTATGGACCAGACTAAATTAAAAAGCGCACAACATTTAAGGGAAAAAATTAAAGAACGAAAGAAATAAAATCAGAGCTCAATCAGTTGATGGCGCAAAATGTAGGGACTAAATGCACAAATATACCCTCGGAGACCAAAACGCGCAGATCTCAGCCGCATATGGGTCGGGTCATCGGGTTATCGTGAAACGACGCCGTTTCGAACACTAACCCTCACAGCTCAAAACGTTGCCGTTTTAATCAATGTATATAAGTAAAATAGTTTGCCCTAATCCTCACTGCGCCGATTTTCTTCTCAAAACAGATTTCAAAAGACTTTTCATTCTTAAAACCTTTCAACCTGTCCGCCTCCTCAGTCGACCCAGGGGTTTCATCGGCGCGTAGCGCACCTCCACCACCGTCGCGATTCAAGGGGCAAATCTAGGTAAGCCCTCTCCCCCGATTTTATTTGAAATCGGTTTGTAAAAAAAAAAAGAACGAAAAAAAACGAGAATGCGAAAAGAAAAGAGAAAAAAAGAGAGAGTAGAAAACCTCTTAAGCCTTGAATCTGATCTTTTTTTTTATTGATTCCTTTTTTTTGTATTCAGTGTACAAAAAATCGTGAAGAAGAATTACAGTGGTTTGTTTCGGTCCTTTTAAAGCTGAAAATAAAAATAAAAATAAAATCCCTAAATACAACTGGTTTTTCTTTGTTTTTTTCTGCTGCTATTTGTTTGTTGTGTTGTTATCGTCCTTCTTGCAGGTACAGAGGCGGACGTGGCACCGTACAGAGGTGAGCGATGTGGGAGCTTGCGGCGCTGGCGCGCGCGTGCGTGGTGGTTTGGCTGCTCAAGCGGCGCTTCTAGAATCTTCTAGGGTTTTTGAGTCTTTCAAACTATTCGAGCCTTAGGGTTAGGGGCATTTGGGCTTAGTTTGTAATTGGACTGGTTGGGTTTAATTTGGGTTTTGAAAAACTGTTATTTGGACTTTATAATTATTGTTTTTTATTTGTGTTTTGGTAGTTTTAATGGGCCAGACCTAAATTGGCATATTACAATTATTAAAAGAGATAATTATAAACCCCAAATATCAACAGATTTGAAAAATACCAAAAAAAGAAAAAAAGAAAAGTTAAGGTGATACCGGAGATTGTGGGACGTAATCACAATTGATGTAAGGTTGGAGCAATGTTCAATCCATTTACTGTCCAAATATGAATACCTAGAATTGTTGTTGTGAGCCAGTAGTCCGTGGAGTTTTATGGAGACGTTGGTCCTATACTGTTTGCTCACTTATTTAGTGAAAACAATCAAACAAATGTCAATTAATTTACAGACAATGCTCGAGTATTTAATTGACATCCCCCTCCAAGTAAGCTGAATTGGGCAATCAATGGAAAGGGTAATCCCCTTTTGCCCTCATCATTTAATATATATATATATATATATATATTGAAACAATCCCTAATCATATATGCTTTTTTTGACACAATACTTAGAACTATCCATAATCCCTCCCCAACCCATAAATATGACACTTTAGCGCACTCGAACCCACATCCTCCTACATTGACAACAATAACCATGTCAATCGAGTTAAGACTTAAACGGCTAATATCAATATATTTTTTAATCAATATAAATATAACTTTTAACATTTTAATACAAATATAATTTTTATAATTCATAATCATTTTAATTTATAATATATTATTTAAATAAATATAATTTCAATCTTTTTGAATTTTTATCATAAGTATACATATTTTAATCTAATATCATTAATAGTCATTTTATACTTTCACCTTACTTCTATCATTGTGATCATTGAATCTAAACACATATATTACTGCTGATTTTAATCTCATTACCACCATCATCTAAATCAAACCTTGAAAAAGAAAACCTTTTAGGCCATCACATGCCTCACCGAAGCCAAAATCTCAAATGCTCCCATCTCTATATGCCACCTTAATTTTGTAAATCCCATCAAAATTCACGTATGCATGTGCAATAATAACAGCATCATTTAAACTTAAGACTTTTGGGGTTTAGTCATATGAATCAGTGCCTTGCATTAATAAACCATGTTTCTTGATAAAATTAATTAATTAACTAATCCCCAAGTCTCCTGAATCTGGGAGTCCATTCCACCTTGGTCATTCCTATGCAATTTCAGCTAGAAACTTCGGCATTGGTAATAAATATTGGAGTATAAAACTTCAAAGTTATAGTTTATTGGTTATTTTCTTTTAGAAATTATTTGAGCTTGAATCATTGATATAATAGGTGTTGTGCTGTGTGTTGGCAGTAATTATTTTTAAAAATTGTCTGAGTTAAAATCATTGATATAATACCTGTTATGATGTGTGTTGGCACTAATTTACTTCAATAAGTGAAGTATGAGTTGTAAAAGAAGACACATGGGCTATACTGAGGTTGAGCAACTTATGATCATCAATCCGAGAACTAAATAAGGTTTGGATCGTCTACCCGTGACTCGGTTAAGTCTTACCGGATGGATAAGCACAAGTTTTACAGTAAGAAGTCAGTAACAGGAGCTCGTTGTCTTAGCTCACACATGCCACGGGGTGCTCGCAAGGGAAGCTCGCGGTCTTAGCTCACATATACCTAAGGAGTTCGTATGTGGGGGCCACGAAATCCAGCAAGTAGCCTAGAACAGTATATGTGTCCTGTATGCATAAAGTCTACTAAGAACGTCAATTCCATAAACAATATCATGTATATAAATATTCAATTGTCCCCTATAATAAGGAAAAAATTAATAGACATATTGCAATATGGAGTATTGACAAGCAGAAATGATTCACATGGAAAATTATATAATCATATTTTTCAACAGATTACAAGGAAGAGATTAAAGATAAAAGCAAAAACTACTACAACCAACATTTCTTAATATGATGAAATCAACCTTATTTTTCATGACCTAGCTAGTGATTGAAGTTGATTATTATCTGCCATTGTAGAAATTTGGTAACCCTTAGAAGAAGCTGAAAGTGGCCGACAGCAATAGAAGAACGATGGGAACGAAAAGCTTCAGTTCCAAATGCCTGGAGCAACCAGCCCAATGATATGAAGGTGGAGGGAAGTAAGGAACCGCGCCATTGGGCGGAGAATAAACACCGCCACCTACAAACTGTGGAGGAGGAGGTCCTGAAGTTGATGGAACCTGACATACATTGCAAGGTGGTGGAGGGCATCCGGGGCACGGTGGAGGGCATAAGTTGCATGGAGGACATGCAGGACACATCGGGGGTGCTGGTGGCAGTGGCGGCGGATAAGAAGGTGGAGCAGGAGGTGGTGGACACTCAATTACCACAGGAGGGGATGGTGGTGGCGGTGGAAGAACAACAGGTGTGCAAGTATCGCATTTGATTTCACCTTGGGATGATGTTGTTGTTATGGTAGGTGATGCAGCCAAGGGGAATGCGAGACGCAAAATGAAACCAGCAATTACCAGTAGCAGTTGCATGGGATAAATCGACGCCATATTTGGAACTCTTTCACCTAATAAAAGCTTAGAAGGTAGGGTTAAATGTTAAGGTATATGAAGAAGGAAGGGAAGTGATATGGAGAAGAAGATAGAGGAAAAAGAAATATATGTGCATTGGTGACCGCAGCATTGTTTCGTATTTTATCTTCTATGGCGCCATTATAAAAACAAGAATTAACTTTTACAAAAATAAAAAAAAAATAATAAATTGGATAAAAATACAAAATGTTGTATCCTTCCATACAATTTTACTATATATTAACAGATAATTTCATAATTTATGAGAAAATTTGAATTGTAATTTTTCTATTATAGAAGGACTAAAATCCTTACCTACTTCCTTAGATTCAAATCCGATTTGTAAATTTTATAGTTCGAATCTGTAACAGCCCGAATACGACTCTAATTGGAACGGTAGTTTCGAGACCACGAATCCAAATTAGAATGATATTTTTAATATTAATTCCGTGTTAAATAAATATGCTTGAGCATGTGTTAATATATCGTAAATTGAATTTAATCGTTGGTGTAATTAATTTAAGAGAGAGGATTATATTGCAAAGGTGATAAAAATAGCTTTTATTTAATTGGGTGGCTAAATTAACTTGTCTCCTTTATTGTGTGGATTAAAATTGCAATTTAACAAATTGTAACATAAGTGGACGGCAACATGCTCCCACTATGTGATTAATTAATTGTATTTTATGTTAAGTGGGAGAATAATATCATAAAAAAATAGGAAAAACCATTGCATGTTCATCTTTTCCTTCCTCTCATCACCGAAACTTCAAAGAAGAAGAAAGAACTTGAGCTCTTTCATATTCGGCTCTTCATAAGTAAAATTAGGTATGTGTTAGTTTGTAATTTTTGATGATTTTTATATTTTTGAACTTGTGGTTTACTATACTATCAAGCCCATGTATTAATTTTGTGCAATGGTAATGCTTGTGTAAAATGCCATGGATGATAGGTTGAGTTTTGTGATGGTTATTGGTATTGAATGAAAGATTTGAGCTAGATGAACATATTTTGTTCTTGGGTTTTTGATGAATGTTGTTGATCAAGGATTTATTTGTAGAAAGAATAACATTAGAGGTTAAAATGTTAAGAAAATGAGTTGTAAAAGCTTATAGTGAGAAGATGAATATTTGGCTCTAATGAATGGGGGCCAAATTTTGAATATTTTGTGAGTTTTGCAATAGGGACTAAATTGTAAAAATTACAAATGCAAGGGGTAAAATTGTAAATTGCTCAATTATATGTTTTTGGATTAAATTGAATGAGAAAAGTGATGAATGAGTTTGATTTGAATTTATTTAGATCAAGAACAAAAAGAAAAGAGTTTGGATCGGGGGAAAACGAAATTGAACGAGTAGCCGGGAAACCTTGATTCGACAATTTCCGAGGTAAGTTTTAAGCGATAGATTTAAATTGAATTTATACTATAATACATGTTGAAGTTAAATGATGATAAGTTCATATATATTACAATGCCGAATGTATAAATGAAATTAGTAAAAGATAGCCGATTATGATGTTATTTGGATGTTGGAACTATTTGCATGAAATATGTATTTTTATGATAGTGATACCTTAAGTATGAAAAATGCTAAAGTGGGATATGAATTGTAACACCCCAAACCCGGCCCAAACGCTACAACCGGATCTGGTATGTCACTTAAGAGATTTTACATAACATGTCGCATTTTGGAAAACAATTACTAGGTTTACACCTTTATTTCGAAAGCTTAATAATTCATTAAAGTATAAAATATTAAGTAACCAATTATCTTGGTAGATTTTAAATAAAAACCGAAATTTCATACAGGTCTTAACTTAATTGAAAACGTAAAACTTAAAACCCAGTAATAAAAGCCCAACAAAATCCCAAGACATAAATGGTAGTCTTGTGGCCCATGGCCTTATTACAAGGAAATTTGAACCCATTAATTAAATGAAAATAAAAAAATTAGACTAAATCTTTTTGTTTGAATTCTCAAAGCTCACGCATGGCCACCTTGCTCTCCTCTCCACCCGGTCCGATGCCCTAAGTGTCACCCGAGATGGTTATAATTAAAGGGTGAGTCGCGAGACTCGATGTGCAACCCTCATGCACCATTAGATTTGGGCTTTAGCCCCATAAAACAGAATAATCAAAATATAAGTAACAAAAATAATATGCAAAGCCCAACCCATATCCTAGGTGTCCATCCGCTACACGCCCCATCAACCACCCATTCACACCATTGGGGATTTCTACAATCAACCCACACCGCTACACGCCTTGATGGCGATCGTGGCTCATCATCGATCATGGCGTAGCCACTACAATGAATCACTACAGCGAAGCCGCTACAATAGATCACGGTAAGGAACCGCTACAACAGATCACGGTAAAAACCGCTACAACATATAACTTATTCCTTTCATCATCCCAACCCATACAATCACAAATAATCAATATTCTTAAATCATTTAATCAGAGCATTCACTAACCTGGTGATTTGCTTTTACCCTCTTTGGGTTTCCGTCATTATGCCGGGATTTCGCATTTAACAAAACATATAAGACTTATAATTATATACTAATCAAACAGATCTAGATGGTGTGGAGAATTACACACCGATATTGCGAAATCCAATATTCTTAGTCGATGTCCTTGCTATCCGGATCTATTATCCTCAATCTATAGCCTTGCTTAAAAGCGGAACAATTGCGAAAATAGGCCTCTCCTATATTCGGCCATGGTTAGTATTCTACCCGATTTTATATATATAAATAAACAAATCCTCTTACCTTGAAATCCCGAAATTGGAGACTTATGATTTTCGGCTTTTAGGTCTAGTCGACTAAGCTTCCTTCAAATCCGAATTGCCGCCCATCATAAAACCATTAAACTATTAGCTTTTGGCTTTTTCCTTTAAAAATCGGGAATAGATCATGAGAACTAATCAAAAATCAACACTTACCTTAGCATAAGAGATTCGGCTAGCACTAGAGAGAGGATTCGGCAATGCCCATGGAAGATTTAAATGCCGGAAGTATAGAACTAATTCTCAAATAGGATGAATAGAAGAAAAGACTATGGATGCTTCGGCTTCCTAGAGAAATTGGCACAAGAAGGAAAAAGTGGAGAAGAGTTTCGGCTTTTAAAGAAATTGGAGAAAAGAAATTGGAGAGGGAGAGGCTAGGGAATTTCGGCACAATGGGAGAGAAATTTAGGGTTTTCAGTGTCAGAATCAAGGAGCTAGCCCCCCCTATTTTTAGATATTTTGGCACCTCATCGCTAAAAATCGAAAATGCCCTTAAAATTCAAGCTAAAGAGAGGAGAAATTCGGCACCCTCCTTGCCATGCAATGAGCCGAATTTTACACTCCTCTAGGTGGTGGATTTTCGGCCAATACTTCCCTTGAAGATAAGCTCCTAACTTTTCTCCTTTTTATCTATGATATTATCACTTAAAAATCCACATAAATTCTCCTATTTTATAGCCTTGTAGCCATCCACCTCTACTAATCCCTAATGTCAAATTTAACTCACTTATATTAAAATATTTGGGCCTCATTAAACTTAATACTTGGGCCCCTAAATTTAGGATGTTACACGAATATACTCAAAGGAATCTTTGGTGGCTTGATATGTTCTAGGCCGAATGTAATATAGGACTTGGGTTACCAAAAACATTAAGTTATACATATATGTATGTGCTTATGTGTGAAGTATGAATTTGATTTTATGTATAAAAGTGTATATTCGGATGAATAACAGGTTAAGAAAGGCACTAAGTGTGCGAGTTATAACCGAGCACTAAGTGTGCGAAATCGGTTACAAGGCACTATGTGTACGAATGGTGAAAGTAACGGCACTATGTGTGCGATACGTTACGGAGATTTGGCACTAAGTGTGCGGAATATTAAAGTAACGGCACTATGTGTGCGATATGTTACGAGATTTGGCACTAAGTGTGCGAATATTAAAGTAACGGCCTTTGTGTGTGCGCGATCGTTACTAAATTCTTGTAACAAATGTACAGGTGTGTTATTATATGATGGGCTCGTAATATTTATGTTGGTATAGGTTGTAACATCCCAAAGTTGGGCCTAGTAGGATTGGGCCCAATGGGCCTTAGGCGTAGGAGCGTTTAAAATTTTTGGGAATAAGAGAACGGCTTTAGTGCAAGTTGGATCTAGTAGGTGAGGGATTTTGGAAGGTTAGGGGCTTCTATGAAGTCCCGGTTCAAACTTTGGCTTTAGGAAATTTTGGTTTTAGGTGAATAAAACCACGGGAGTTAGTAGGTAGGCTTTAAGAATAAAATATGGAAAAAATGACACAAGTGGAGTGTGTGGTGTAGTGGCAAAGTGACGCCACATAAGAGACAAGGGGGTGACTCCACAAGGAAGGAAGGAGGTCCAAGGTTCAAGTCTTGGCTCTTGCATTTTGGTTTCTTTTTAGGGAGCACTGGTTCGAATCTCATGGAAAGCAATGGAGTATTTATTTTGCTAAGTTGGGGCGGCAAGAGTTTGAGTTGGATTTAAACTCTGCTAACGGAGGGATCCCACATCGGAAAGATACAAAGAAGGAAGGTGAGAAGCTAGCTATATATAGAAGCGATCTATGAGGAGGGTTAAGATACCTTGGTGGGCGTTTGGGCACAGGAGAGTGGTCGAGCGCGGATTAGCATCGATTCCTATCGTGTGTGTACTTCTCTACTCTAGTCAGAGCGGCAAATGCCGGCGGGCCGGTCACATGGCAATGGTAGCCACACGAGCGTGCGAGCGCACGTGTGGAAGCTTCAACGCGATAGTTGAGGCCACCATGAGTATTCTTGTAGGTTGAGGCTGCTTAGGCCATGATGGGCCAAGGTGGGCCCAATGGGCCCGTGGGCCCATATGAATAAATTGTATGACTGTGTAGTAGAAATTGGACTAGACTTTGTGAATCTAATATCTGTGGCTAGATTTGGGCTAAATGGGCCACACGAGCGTGTGGGCCCATTTGGGCCGAGAATGGGCCCTAGGCCCAATTGCACCGTTTCGATAAGAAAAGGTATCTGTGTCGCTCGAGGCGACAGTAGGCCGTCGGAAAGGCCATTAAGTGCAAAATTATCGAAATACCCCTGGTTTGCAAAATTATCGAAATACCCTCGGTTTGCAAAATTGTCAAAATACCCCCGGTTTGCGAAATTACCGAAATACCCCCAGTTTGCAAAATTACTGAAATACCCCTGGTTTGTAAAATTATCGAAATACCCCCGGTTTGCAAAATTGTCGAAATACCCCTAGTTTGTAAAATTACCGAAATACCCCTGGTTTACGAAATTACCAAAATACCCCCGGTTTGCGAAATTACCGTTTTACCCCTACACGATAAAATGATCGTTGTACCCTCGTGGTAGTACTAGCGTTGTATGTGTTAATTATATGATTGATTATGTTTGAGATGCGTTGCTTACATGGATTGGTTATGAGTAGAATTACCGAACTACCCTTGTAGGGTGGAATTATCGAAATACCCTTATAGGGTAAAATGACTGATTTGCCCTTGTAGGTAAATGATCGACTTGTGCAATGAGTTGTCTAATTTGTCTGTGGTTGTATGACTGATATGCTTCTATTACATGTTTAAATAATTGTTACTGAGCATGTCCATTTTGCATACACGTGTGATGATTGAGCATGACATACACGACATATTGCATGGGTGGGAATTATGGTACGGAGGAAGATTTGAGGATTGCATGGCCGTATGGTATGGATCCACCACAGGCTTTTTAGCCACCGAGCAGCCATGCTGCACTGATAATGTTACCGAGGGCTGTGGGCCATTAATATGGGCTTCGTGCCGTAATTATGGGCTTTGTGCCAATACCGAAGGCTTTGTGCCGTAATTATGGGCTTTGTACCAATACCGAAGGCTTTGTGCTGTTATTATGGCTTTGTGCCAATCTTATTTACCGTGGCTATGTGCCTAACATATATATATTGATGAATCTGTGTCAATATTTGAGGATCGCATGGCCGTATGGTATGGATCCACCGAAGGCTTTAAGCCCAATGTATGTGATTAAGCAGCTTTGCTGCAACGTTCGATAGTACCGCAACCGGGCTACCCTTGGTGTGTAGCGGTGAGGGTCGATTGTAGAAATCCCCACTGGTGTGTTTGGCAGGAATGGGTGGTGTGTAGCGGATGGAAAAAATTAGGTTGGGCTGGGTTTGCATCGCATTGCATACATTATCTGCTGTGACATATGATATGGGTTAAGGCTCAACCGAGGCTATTTTGGGCTAAGGCCCAATTGCCACCGTTACTGTAATGGGCTTCGGCCCGAATTGTTGTGATGCATGTTCTTACCGATGAGGGTGTACACACTGAGTTTTCGTAAACTCACCCCCTCTTTTTTATTTTTCTTAGGTAATCCTCAGTAGGCGGTTCGACGTACTGGAGGACTCGGAGGTGGCCACACTACGAGCAATTTTGGACTTTAGTATTTTACTTATTTTTAACTTGGGTTAATATTTTGTAATAAGGCCGCTTTAACTTTAAATTTGGTATTTTATTTGGTTTAGCTTTTAATATGATACTGTCTATTATTCTTAAATGTTTAATACAGGATTTTCCTAAACCCTTAATAACCGTTTTCCAAAATGTTAACAAAAGGATAAC
This sequence comes from Gossypium sturtianum, assembly GCA_025698515.1. Classification (NCBI taxonomy): domain Eukaryota; kingdom Viridiplantae; phylum Streptophyta; class Magnoliopsida; order Malvales; family Malvaceae; genus Gossypium; species Gossypium sturtianum. The sequence continues at coordinate 32,157,728 of CM046954.1, forward strand.
AAGCGAATACATAATTAAACTCGAAATTTTTAACAAACGTGCAATTTTTAAACAACCCTTTTATGTGACATGCTGGATCTGGTCGTAACGTTTTGACCGGGTTTGGGGTGTTACATAGGTAATAGTCAAGTGTGCAATTATGCTATGTACGAGTAGTTATGGTTGGAGAGGTAAGTAATTAAAGGTATGTATTGCTTATGACAATTTACAATGGATGGTGGTTGAATTGTAGGTAGAGATTTGGTAAATAAAAGTGATATATGTTATTCATCTTATTAATGTGAAAGTGATATAAGAGTATATACATATTTATACATGTTTATAATGTCCTTATGAAATCTTTCTTTGAAGGTTGGATTATTCGGCAAAGAGATTATAAATGTTATAATATATTTGATCTTGATAAAACTTATATGTGTGTTAAATGCTTAAAACTTACTAAGCTATATTAGCTTACTTGGTGTGTTTATTTCATTGTTTTATAGATTTTTGAAACCGAGGCTTGAGCTCGGGGATCCACGTCAAAGCCAATCGCACTATCACTAAGCTTTGGTATCTTATAAGATGTAACTCTTTTGAATCTTATGGCATGTATAGACTATGTCTCTTTCGGCTTATTTTTGAATGGTGTGTATACGTATAAAGCCATGCGAAAATGGCTATACTTTTGTGTTTAAGTATGGTTTAGTCATGTTTGAATTTGGTGTCATTATTATGTACGTTTGAATTTAATATAAGCTTATCTTGAAAGTTTATTCAATACTATGCTATGCGTGATAATTGAGTATATAAACCTGCTTTTGTATAGGGTTTATAATGCATTTTGGTCGATAGATATTCATATGCTATATGTATGTGTATGATTTGTAATGTTGGTCATGGTATTAATAATGTGGATATTTGGTTTTGCTATATGTTTTATTTTAAAGGTTTATTTTATGATATATGTGATACAAAAGGACTAAATCGATGATGAAATAATTAGATAAGGTGTATTTATGATTTATATATATATGTATAATGAGCAATGCCGAATGTGATAAGAAATTTATGTGATAAACAAATCGATTTGGACTTTATAAATGTGGTTTAAACGAATGTGGAATGAGTATATTAGTTAATGATATTATTTGTGTTATGTAAGTGAATAATTTGATATTAGATGAGATATATGTCCATTAATGATTTAAGGATGAATGTTTGGTGGATAATAGATATATTCATTAAATGGTTGAATGCCATATATCTATTCGGCCATTACATTATACATGTCTATATGAGTAGTGACTTGCTTGTTGAATGCAATTATATCAAGTAATGCGAATGAAAATTTGCATGATATGCATGCTGATAAATCGAGATTAGATGGATTATACATTTTATTCATGATAGTATGAAGTGGTATGCAATTTACCAAATACTAATTCTGATAGAGTGAAATGACTTGTGTTTGGTATTGTAATGCCCATAACCCTAATCCGGCGACAGATACGGGTTAGGGGTGTTACAGAATCTTACTCGTAATTCTATATGTTAATCCATGTGATGACCTGATGGTTAAGAGTGTTCACTACCCCAAGTGTGGTCTGGATTCGAATTGTGCTAGTTGTGTTAATTGTTGGGCTTTACCCTGTTATTGTAATTCACCAAAACAAAAACAAAAACAAAATTAGGGATAAAAAAAATTGTGATAGTGATTAAGAAGCATGAATGTAATAAAGATGAAATTTTAGGATGAATAGTGGGTTTGAATGGGCGGTGCGTTTAACTATGGTCAGTGTAAAAATAACGGTGACAGTGAGATTAGATATTGTAGCGATACTGTAGCGTGAGATAAAAAATAAAGTGAACGTACTGTATCACACCACACCCAATCGCCCATCCAAATCCACTTGAATTATTTTGTTAGAGCTTAGCTTAATTGACTAGAATGCAATATTTACAGCTCTTTAGGGTTTACTCTCCTTTACATTTTCTAAACCTAAAGGGTATAGTTTTTGAAAGAAAACAAAATGTTATAACTTTGCAACAAACAAATTATAGGAAAGAACAAAATTAAACGATGGACCACTCTAATTGGTGGCTACGTACCATACATAACTTTAAATCTTTATTACCATGGCATAACTTGATACAATTCAGCCACCGACAAGACATAATTAGTTAAAAGAGAAACACGATTGTGGGGGTTCTGTTTTAAATTTATAAGGTGTCGGTGAATATCAGCATTTCCCTCCATTGTACTTATGATATAATAGGGATTGAGTGTTATCTCAATTAATATCCTTATTATAATAAGGTTTAATAATTAATTTAGTACTCACACCTTTTTTTTAATTATAATATTGTGTTATTTGATAAACGATATTTGAAAATAACAATATTAATTTTTTAGTATTTACTTTAGGTTTTTTAGTTGATTTGATGGAAATTCATAACTAATTCATAATATTAGTTATTAACTTTCATCAAATCAACCTTAAATGTAATAAGCCGAATTTCAATGGCGTCGTAAAATTCAGTTGTAGGGCAAAATTCATTAAATCGAGTTAGCTAAAAGTTTGGATCGAATAATTATGAATCAAATACATGTTAATTAAGAAATGAAATTAGTTAGTGATTAAGTGAGTAAGATATTGAGTATTTAGTATAAGGACTAAATTAAAATAAGTGAATAAATAAGAGATTTGATTTGAGCTTTGCCGTAGGTCCTGTTTTCCATGTCTTAATATGCAAATATCCCATAATTAAAATAAATTTAGCGGATTGAAACAATCCTAGCCGTTGGATTCCATTATATGTTTCTACTAATGCTTATTAACCATTGATTATTAATAGATTTAATTAAATTAAGTTTAACAGACAGATTGTTAATGGGAAAAGAATTGTATGAAACAGTGAAGCCACATCATTTGTATCCCTTTTCCAATAGTTTAATGCCGCATCAAGATTTTCATCCTGAAAAAAATCAAATCCAAATAAAAATCCTAAAATTAAGAATGAAATTACTGATGTGACATTAAACTATTAGAAAAGGATAATATCACTGTTTCATACCATCCTAAAGAGATGACTTGATAAATTAAGATCATATACATTATGTATGGATATGTATAAAAATTTTGTATAAATAAATGGATTAATATAATTGTAAATGCCGAAATTTGCCCGGGACCAAACAAAAAAAACAAACCAAAAAAATATAAAAATGAAATAATAGCAAGTCCAATTACAAAAAAATAAAACCCAAATTACAAGCCCAAATTTTAAAAACTTATTACCTAAATTACAAAACCCAAATAATAAAAAACCCAATGGCCCAAAACAATCCTAACCCACAACACCTAAATAAAAAACACAAAAAACCCTAGCCTCTGCCGCCACATGCTCCACCAACTGCTCTGCCATTGTCACCTGCAAGGAAAAATGAAGAAAAGACATAAACCAAACATGAGTAGTTGAAACAGTAAAAAAAAAATAAATAAGATTGTAAATCGGCTATAAAAGCCATTGAACTGATTGTAAAAGGGGGGTTCCTTTTTAAAAAAAAAAAAACACAGAGAAATAGAGACGAAGAAAATCAAAAGAGGAAGAAATATTTAAAATAAACTATAATTTTTTTTACAGAGGTATATTTCCATTTTTCTTCTCGCATGTTTATTTCGAATATAGCATACATACATACATACATATATATTCAAAAATACAAATTTTTTTTACCTTTTTTGCGATCGGAGAAGAAGGAACCGAAGAGTTCCTTTGATTTTTTTTTCGATTTTTGGAAGACTTTTGGGGAATATTCTCCCAGATCTGGGCTCGGGAGGACGAAGGGCTAAAAAAGGAAATTTTTTATTATTTTTAGGCCACCGTGGACAGCGGCCCGACGACCGGAGCCTTCGCCGAAGTTACGCCGGCCTGGGGGATTTTGAGAGAAACAGAGAGAGTTTCTCAGCTTTTTTTTTTAAAAAAAAAAGTGAAGAGAATGATTTTTTTTTTAAAAAAAAATTAGCTTTTACAAGCCCTGTAAAACGGCGTCGTTTTAGGGCTGATTCCAATAGCCCAAAACAGCGTCGTTTTGGCCAACCCGCATCTGACCCGACCCAAGGCCTCAAGATCCGCGTGTTTTTGGACTGGGGTATAATTGCAACCCCAGTCCTTCCGCTTTTCAAGCAGTTTGCAATTGGGTCTTAATCTTTTTTTTTTTTAGAAATTACCACATGATTTTCATGTGCTTCAATTTAATCCCCAGTTCGTTGATCTGCAGAGGAAAGGACACGTGTCCTGGGGATGGGGTTAATTTCTTATTTAGTCCCCGCTTGTTTTTGCGCAATTGATTTTAATCCTTTACTTTATTTTATTGTTTAATTTGTCTATTTTATTATGATTTTTACTTTAAATTTTGTTTAGATTCTGATTTAGTCCCTTACTTTTGATCTTTTATATTTTATTTTTCTTTTTATTTATTTATATATTTATGTTTATACATTTATTGGTTTTTCTGTTTTTCTGTTTTTTTTTCTTCTCACTACTATTATATTACTTTATCTATTATTATTTATTTATTTATTTATGTACTTTATTACAAATTGTACCCTTAATTTCATTTATATTTTAATTTGATCCTCGGTTTATTTAACTTCAATTTTTTTAAAACAAACTGTTTTATTTATTCATTTATTTCTTCAACCTTTTTTAATAATTAAAATTCATTTATTTACATTCCTTTTATGTACTTTTATATTTTATTATTATTATTATTATTATTATTATTATTATTATTATTATTATTATTATTTTCCTCTTTTACTTTATTATTTAATTAGTATTAGAATTAGTAACTATAATATGACTACTGTCATTGTTTATTTGTTGTTTTATTATTATAGGTATGTCATCATCACTTATTAGTATGATTTTTGTTTTTTTGTATATCATCATTTCGTTTATGCGCGCTATTATTTTATTATTGCTACAACCATGTCACGAACCGTGTTTAAATATATTTACTCGTTTCTATACTATACTCGAATAAACCAAAATATATACCGTTTTAAGTGTTACGTTAATTTTTGCTCAATGCATAAAAAGAAATTTTCAAAACAAGGCAATGTTTCGTATTTGGATATTCGAGAAGTCGTACCTTAACTTACGGGGTTTCGATTTTTCTCGTTGAACCTAAATGACCAAATATCCTTTTAAAATTCAAATACATGAGATTTAAATAAAATAAAAAATAAAAGACAAGCTTATTCTCGAGGATTCAAGGTGTCGTGTCCTAACTTACGGGATGTGCCATTTTGTTATCTCGAGACGAGAAGGTCTTTAATATTCGTTTCGATTTATTTAAGAATTTTTTTTAAGTAAAATTAACATTAATACAAAGAGGGATCATATTTTAAACTCTTTCCAAGTTTTCAACTTTCGACACTAAGACATGAAGTAATCAATTAGGTACCAATTTTGGGCGTTACGAGGATGCTAGTCCTTCCTCGTACGTAACCGACTCCCGAACCTATTTTCTTGAACTTTGTAGACCAAAATCGTTGTTTTAGTAAATCAAAACTGTTTATTAAAACGATCAAATTACGAGGTGACCCGATCACACCTCATTAAAAATGATTGGTGGCGACTCCTATTTTTCGTTTTTTTTAAATAAAAGTCAATTTCAAAAAAGGTTTCGACAGCTTGGCGACTCATTCGGGGATTTAATAAGAGAGTTAAGCCGCGAGTTGATTATTTTTGGTCTTTTTTGTCGAAAATTGATAATTTGGTTTAAATTTACGACCCCTTTGTTGCATTTCATCCTTAATGTTTTGATATCTCGGGTTGTATAGCGATCTAGTACTTTTTTATTGGTTCGAAAGTTTCTTTTGTGTGTTTATCGCATATTGCATTACATAACCGGTCGGTTATACCCTTTTAAGTAGGAGTGAGAAACTATTCCTTCGTGAGGTCTTCACCTCCGTATAGGATAGGGGATCGCTTTTGGGATACATCCGTACCTATGTCTTCGTGAGATTTTCATCTCCGTATAGCCATAGGGAAATGTATTCCCCTGAATTAAACTCGGTCCGTATGAACCTATAATGGGTGAGGATCGAGGAATCTGCCGGTTCAGGTACCTTTACTTTAGAACCGAACTGCATATAATGAGCCCTAAAAGCCTATCCTAGGTAGAACCACACCGAACCCCTAGTGGTCACCCAAATAGGTTCTTTATTAATTATTTCTTGCTTGCTTTAAATTTTAGCTTTGTATAAGATGTACTGACTTGTTTTGTTTTGCTTTGACTGTGATTGCATGTCATTTTCATCATAAAAAAAAGGTGTTGATTCACATTCAGTTACTAAATAGAGAGCTTGTCATGGAGAACGAATTTTTTGATAAAATGGAAGATAATAAAGCTGCCCGAATATGGTCCGAGAAAACGCAACTAGAGAAGGGTGATAGTCTGACGAAGGAGTACGTGTCAGAATTATGGGATTTTACTCGTATCAGTGTGACTCAGAACAATCTTCAAGAGTTGAAAGAGATAAGGGATCAATGGGATGACGAAATCAAACAGCTATTCTACTGTAATTATGGTGGCTTGCCTTATCTACTCGATATCAAAGTGGACAAGCACTTGTTCCGAGCTCTGGCTCAATTTTGGAATCCTGCCTACAGCTGCTTTATCTTTGGGAAGGTAGATTTGGTACCTACTGTGGAGGAGTATACAACTTTGCTTCGATGCCCGAAGATTTAAGCCAACGAAGCTTACTCTAGAGCCGCCAATGTCCCGACTTTCCCAAAGAAACTAATGAGTATCACGGGGATGAGTGAGCAATGGGTCGCAGCCCGGATCAAGGAAAAAGGAGAAAGCAAATGTATCCCTTGAAAAAGTTTACGAGATCTGATTTTGGCGCATCCGGACACAAAGGAAAGGGTCGATATCTTCGCCTTGAGTATCTACGAGTTAGTAATCATCCCTAAAGCACTAGGGCATGTAGATGAGGCAGTTTCAGACTTGTTTGACCGGCTTGATAAAAGGGTCACACCCGTCCCGGCAATCTTGGCTGAAACTTTCAGATCTTTGAATGCATGCCGGAGAGCGGGTGAATGTAGGTTCATCGGGTGTGCGTAACTTTTGTTAGCATGGTTTCGTAGCCAATTTTGGAAGGTAGAACAAGTTTCTTATCGAGTATTCTCCGAGAACTACTCTCCCTTGAAAGAATTAGTGGCTACACCGAGACGAGATGATATTTCGGAGGAAAAATGGATGGCGATTCTCCAAGATCTCCAAGACGAAGACGTCGAATGGAGGGCTCCTTGGATGATCCCTGATGAGATTTTGTACCAGTGTGGAGACTTTGACTAGGTCCCTAGACCTACCTGGGATATGGGGAGTTGTTGCATATGCTCCTCTACTTGTGTTGAGGCAGTATAGATCGAGGTAGTTCATACCAGCAACGCAAGGACTGGCCCAGTGTGAGTTTTCGTATCTGAGCGATAATTACAAGAAAAAGGTTCGAAATATCTAACTCTTGAAACAAACCCACGGAATGTAAAGATTTGCCACAAATTCGATGATGACCCCTAATATGATGGGTGGTGGGGTAAAAGAGTCAATGATAATATCCTGTGCCAAGTCAAGAAAGCACTCGACCAATGGAAGAACACTGCAAGTGATCCCATCTGAGCTAGAGATCATCAAGAAAGATTTTGAAAAGAGGAATTTGGAGCTAGGAAATAAGATAGAACAATTGGAGGAGGAAAAGATGCAACTAGGATTAGATGTTGATGTTCAAAAATTAGATGCCGAGAAATTGAGAAAAGGAAAGAACAAGGCTGAGAAAGACTTGGACAGTTTAAAAACGGATTATAAGAAGTTGCGCTTGTCGATGAGGACTACCGGGCTAGGAAAAACATCAGAACAATGGCGACAAGAGATTAAAAAAGAAAAGGTTAAAGCCGATCGATGGGAAAGGAAGTTCCAATACGCTCAGGTTCGAGAAGAGGCTCTAAAAAGGAGTTTGTCAGAAAGTTAAAGTGAAAAGATCGGATTAAAAGCCCAGGTGGCAGAACTAGAAAAGCCACTTCATTAGTATCGTAGTCGCAACTCCACAATTGAGTGAAAGCGAGCCTAAACAAGATTGAAGAGTTTGAAAGAAAAATAGAAGAGCTTGAGACCGCATTACAAAATTGTAAACTCCGAGTTGAACTCCTTGAAGCAAACAATAAGCATTGGAAAGAGCAACTCCACCATTCTCAAGGTCAGGTCAGGGATAGAGACCATATCATGGGTGAAGCTGTGGCTCAAATACGAGAGGTGGTCCATCATTTGCAAACCCTAACAGTTCAGGCTGATGTGCTAAGCTTGAAGTATGAATCAAAATAGGATCGGGGTCGAGAGTTAGCTTGGCTTCTTAGGAAGGTTAAGGCTTTGAGTATTAGGGTAAAGCCCTATATGTAATCCGTTTTATGTAAAGAAATTTATTTTCTAGTAAAGTTGTTCTAGTAGAATTGAATCAGAGTCAATGCCTCTTTTTTTGCATTCATTCCATGCATTTGCATTACATCATATGCATTAAATTTCACAAAAAGACCCTAATTAATCGAAATTATGATAGCTAACCTGGAAACCAACAAGAGCCGACCAACCGAATATTGTTACAGTTCACGCACCAAAACCAAAGTAATGGATCAAAGACTAGAAAGACTAGAAACGATTCAAAAAGACATGCAAGATCAATTGCAAGCGCAAACTACAAGAACAGTTAGCGAAAGTACAACAGGATATGAGGGATCAGATACATGAATCCTAAAGAAGTATGATAAGCTAATTGACGCAGTTGCTGGTTGGAGGACTTGAAAAAGGGAAGAGCACTATGGTCAACTCAGGGGATGATAATGATGATCCTATTTACCCCCGGGTTTTACCTCGAAAAACGCCAAGCACAACCCAGAGGCATACCCACGAAGGGTACCGTTACTATCGCACCCGAACAATATCGAGGCGATACCTCGGTACCAATGAACTACCCAACGGAGTTCGGGCTCCAATCCAGGATAATCCAACCAATCCCGTTGTTCCGATCTAGATGATATGGTAGAAATGGAAAAAGCAAGAGTGGAACTACCAAAGCAACTTGAAGATCGGTGTAGATGGTTAAAAGAAAAATGCAGAGCAATGGAAAACGCTGATTATCATTGCGGAATTGATGCTAGGGACTTGAGTTTGGTCCCAGACCTAGTGCTCCCTCCAAAGTTCAAAACCCTAAAGCACTAGGGCATGTAGATGAGGCAGTTTCAGACTTGTTTGACCGGCTTGATAAAAGGGTCACACCCGTCCCGGCAATCTTGGCCGAAACTTTCAGATCTTTGAATGCATGCCGGAGAGCGGGTGAATGTAGGTTCATCGGGTGTGCGTAACTTTTGTTAGCATGGTTTCGTAGCCAATTTTGGAAGGTAGAACAAGTTTCTTATCGAGTATTCTCCGAGAACTACTCTCCCTTGAAAGAATTAGTGGCTACACCGAGACGAGATGATATTTCGGAGGAAAAATAGATGGCGATTCTCCAAGATCTCCAAGACGAAGACGTCGAATGGAGGGCTCCTTGGATGATCCCTGATGAGATTTTGTACCAGTGTGGAGACTTTGACTAGGTCCCTCTACCTGGGATATGGGGAGTTGTTGCATATGCTCCTCTACTTGTGTTGAGGCAGTATAGATCGAGGTAGTTCATACCAGCAACGCAAGGACTGGCCCAGTGTAAGTTTTCGTATACGGGCGATAATTACAAGAAAAAGGTTCGAGAAATATCTAACTCTTGGAAACAAACCCACAAAATGTAAAGATTTGCCACAAATTCGATGATGACCCCCTAATATGATGGGTGGTGGGGTAAAAGAGTCAATGACAATATCCCTGTGCCAAGTCAAGAAAGCACTCGACCAATGGAAGAACACCTGCAAGTGATCCCATCTGAGCTAGAGATCATCAAGAAAGATTTTGAAAAGAGGAATTTGGAGCTAGGAAATAAGATAGAACAATTGGAGGAGGAAAAGATGCAACTAGGATTAGATGTTGATGTTCAAAAATTAGATGCTTGAGAAATTGAGAAAAGGAAAGAACAAGGTGAGAAAGACTTGGGCGGTTTTAAAAACGGATTATAAGAAGTTGCGCTTGTCGATGAGGACTACCGGGGGCTAGGAAAAACATCGAACAATGGCGACAAGAGATTAAAAAGAAAAGGTTAAAGCCGATCGATGGGAAAGGAAGTTCCAATACGCTCGGGTTCGAAGAGGCTCTAAAAAGGAGTTTGTCGAAAAGTTAAAGTGAAAAGATCGGATTAAAAGCCCGTGGCGAAACTAGAAAAGCCACTTCATTAGTATCGTAGTCGCAACTCCACAATTGAGTGAAAGCGAGCCTAAACAAGATTGAAGAGTGAAAGAAAAATAGAAGAGCTTGAGACCGCATTACAAAATTGTAAACTCAAGTTGAACTCCTTGAAGCAAACAATGAGCATTGGAAAGAGCAACTCCACCATTCTCAAGGTCAGGTCAGGGATAGAGACCATATCATGGGTGAAGCTGTGGCTCAAATACGAGAGGTGGTCCATCATTTGCAAACCCTAACAGTTCAGGCTGATGTGCTAAGCTTGAAGTATGAATCAAAATAGGATCGGGTGAGAGTTAGCTTGGCTTCTTAGGAAGGTTAAGGCTTTGAGTATTAGGGTAAAGCCCTATATGTAATCCGTTTTATGTAAAGAAATTTATTTTCTAGTAAAGTTGTTCTAGTAGAATTGAATCGAGTCAATGCCTCTTTTTTGCATTCATTCCATGCATTTGCATTACATCATATGCATTAAATTTCACAAAAGACCCTAATTAATCGAAATTATGATAGCTAACACGAAACCAACAAGAGCCGACCAACCGAATATTGTTACGATTACACGCACCAAAACCAAAGTAATGGATCAAAGACTAGAAAGACTAGAAACATTCAAAAAGACATGCAAGATCAATTGCAAGCGCAATACAAAACGATTAGCGAAAGTACAACAGGATATGAGGGATCAGATACATGAATCCTAAAGAAGTATGATAAGCTAATTGACGCAGTTGCTGGTTGGAGGACTTGAAAAAGGGAAGAGCACTATGGTCAACTCAGGGGATGATAATGATGATCCTATTTACCCCCCGGGTTTTACCTCGAAAAACGCCCAAGCACAACCAGAGGCATACCCACGAAGGGTACCCGTTACTATCAGACCCGAACAATATCAGGCCAGTACCTCGGTACCAATGAACTACCCAACGGGTTCAGGCTCCAATCCGGGGGATAATCCAACCAATCCCGTTGTTCCTGATCTAGATGATATGGTAGAAATGGAAAAAGCAAGAGTGGAACTACCAAAGCAACTTGAAGATCGGTGTAGATGGTTAAAAGAAAAATGCAGAGCAATGGAAAACGCTGATTATCATTGCGGAATTGATGCTAGGGACTTGAGTTTGGTCCCAGACCTAGTGCTCCCTCCAAAGTTCAAAACCCTAAAGCACTAGGGCATGTAGATGAGCGATTTGGACTTGTTTGACCGGCTTGATAAAGGTCACACCCGTCCCGGCAATCTTGGCCGAAACTTTCGAGATCTTTGAATGCATGCTTGGAGAGCGGGTGAATGTAGGTTCATCGGGTGTGCGTGCTTTGTTAGCATGGTTTCAGTAGCCAATTTTGGAAGGTAGAACAAGTTTCTTATCGAGTATTCTCCGAGAACTACTCTCCTTGAAAGAATTAGTGGCTGCAAGAGACGAGATGATATTTCGGAGGAAAAATGGATGGCGATTCTCCAAGATCTCCAAGACGAAGACGTCGAATGGAGGGCTCCTTGGATGATCCCTGATGAGATTTTGTACCAGTGTGGAGACTTTGACTAGGTCCCTCTACCTGGGATATGGGGAGTTGTTGCATATGCTCCTCTACTTGTGTTGAGGCAGTATAGATCGAGGTAGTTCATACCAGCAACGCAAGGACTGGCCCAGTGTGAGTTTTCGTATACGAGGCGATAATTACAAGAAAAAGGTTCGAGAAATATCTAACTCTTGGAAACAAACCCACAGAATGTAAAGATTTGCCACAAATTCGATGATGACCCCTAATATGATGGGTGGTGGGGTAAAAGAGTCAATGACAATATCCTGTGCCAAGTCAAGAAAGCACTCGACCAATGGAAGAACACACATAAGTGATCCCATCCGAGCTAGAGATCATCAAGAAAGATTTTGAAAAGAGGAATTTGGAGCTAGGAAATAAGATAGAACAATTGGAGGAGGAAAAGATGCAACTAGGATTAGATGTTGATGTTCAAAAATTAGATGCCGAGAAATTGAGAAAAGGAAAGAACAAGGCTGAGAAAGACTTGGACAGTTTAAAAACAGATTATAAGAAGTTGCGCTTGTCGATGAGGACTACCGGGCTAGGAAAAACATCAGAACAATGGCGACAAGAGATTAAAAAAGAAAAGGTTAAAGCCGATCGATGGGAAAGGAAGTTCTAATACGCTCAGGTTCGAGAAGAGGCTCTAAAAAAAAGTTTGTCAGAAAGTTAAAGTGAAAAGATCGGATTAAAAGCCTAGGTGGCAGAACTAGAAAAGCCATTTCATTAGTATCGTAGTCGCAACTCCACAATTGAGCTGAAAGCGAGCCTAAACAAGATTGAAGAGCTGAAAGAAAAAATAGAAGAGCTTGAGACCGCATTACAAAATTGTAAACTCCGAGTTGAACTCCTTGAAGCAAACAATGAGCATTGGAAAGAGCAACTCCACCATTCTCAAGGTCAGGTCAGGGATAGAGACCATATCATGGGTGAAGCTGTGGCTCAAATACGAGAGGTGGTCCATCATTTACAAACCCTAACAGTTCAGGCTGATGTGCTAAGCTTGAAGTATGAATCAAAATAGGATCGGGGTCGAGAGTTAGCTTGGCTTCTTAGGAAGGTTAAGGCTTTGAGTATTAGGGTAAAGCCCTATATGTAATCCGTTTTATGTAAAGAAATTTATTTTCTAGTAAAGTTGTTCTAGTAGAATTGAATCAGAGTCAATGCCTCTTTTTTTGCATTCATTCCATGCATTTGCATTACATCATATGCATTAAATTTCACAAAAAGACCCTAATTAATCGAAATTATGATAGCTAACCTGGAAACCAACAAGAGCCGACCAACCGAATATTGTTACAGTACACGCACCAAAACCAAAGTAATGGATCAAAGACTAGAAAGACTAGAACAGATTCAAAAAGACATGCAAGATCAATTGCAAGCGCAGCTACAAGAACAGTTAGCGAAAGTACAACAGGATATGAGGGATCAGATACATGAATCCTAAAGAAGTATGATAAGCTAATTGACGCAGTTGCTGGTTGGAGGACTTGAAAAAGGGAAGAGCACTATGGTCAACTCAGGGGATGATAATGATGATCCTATTTACCCCCCGGGTTTTACCTCGATAAACGCCCAAGCACAACCAGAGGCATACCCACGAAGGGTACCACGTTACTATCGGACCGAACAATATCGGGCCGCGATACCTCGGTACCAATGAACTACCCAACGGGTTCAGGCTCCAATCCGGGGGATAATCCAACCAATCCCGTTGTTCCTGATCTAGATGATATGGTAGAAATGGAAAAAGCAAGAGTGGAACTACCAAAGCAACTTGAAGATCGGTGTAGATGGTTAAAAGAAAATGCGAGCAATGGAAAACGCTGATTATCATTGCGGAATTGATGCTAGGGACTTGAGTTTGGTCCCGGACCTAGTGCTCCTCCAAAGTTCAAAACCCTAAAGCACTAGGGCATGTAGATGAGGCGATTTGGACTTGTTTGACCGGCTTGATAAAGGGTCACACCTGTCCCGGCAATCTTGGCCGAAACTTTCAGATCTTTGAATGCATGCCGGAGAGCGGGTGAATGTAGGTTCATCGGGTGTGCGTAACTTTTGTTAGCATGGTTTCGTAGCCAATTTTGGAAGGTAGAACAAGTTTCTTATCGAGTATTCTCCGAGAACTACTCTCCCTTGAAAGAATTAGTGGCTACAGAGAGACGAGATGATATTTCGGAGGAAAAATGGATGGCGATTCTCCAAGATCTCCAAGACGAAGATCGTCCGAATGGAGGGCTCCTTGGATGATCCCTGATGAGATTTTGTACCAGTGTGGAGACTTTGACTAGGTCCCTCTACCTGGGATATGGGGAGTTGTTGCATATGCTCCTCTACTTGTGTTGAGGCAGTATAGATCGAGGTAGTTCATACCAAAGAACAGCAAGGTGGCCCCAGTGTGAGTTTTTAGTATCGAGCGATAATTACAAGAAAAAGGTTCGAGAAATATCTAACTCTTGGAAACAAACCCACAGAATGTAAAGATTTGCCACAAATTCGATGATGACCCCCTAATATGATGGGTGGTGGGGTAAAAGAGTCAATGACAATATCCCTGTGCCAAGTCAAGAAAGCACTCGACCAATGGAAGAACACCTGCAAGTGATCCCATCTGAGCTAGAGATCATCAAGAAAGATTTTGAAAAGAGGAATTTGGAGCTAGGAAATAAGATAGAACAATTGGAGGAGGAAAAGATGCAACTAGGATTAGATGTTGATGTTCAAAAATTAGATGCCGAGAAATTGAGAAAAGGAAAGAACAAGGCTGAGAAAGACTTGGACAGTTTAAAAACGGATTATAAGAAGTTGCGCTTGTCGATGAGGACTACCGGGCTAGGAAAAACATCAGAACAATGGCGACAAGAGATTAAAAAAGAAAAGGTTAAAGCCGATCGATGGGAAAGGAAGTTCTAATACGCTCAGGTTCGAGAAGAGGCTCTAAAAAGGAGTTTGTCAGAAAGTTAAAGTGAAAAGATCGGATTAAAAGCCCAGGTGGCAGAACTAGAAAAGCCACTTCATTAGTATCGTAGTCGCAACTCCACAATTGAGCTGAAAGCGAGCCTAAACAAGATTGAAGAGCTGAAAGAAAAAATAGAAGAGCTTGAGACCGCATTACAAAATTGTAAACTCCGAGTTGAACTCCTTGAAGCAAACAATGAGCATTGGAAAGAGCAACTCCACCATTCTCAAGGTCAGGTCAGGGATAGAGACCATATCATGGGTGAAGTCATGGCTCAAATACGAGAGGTGGTCCATCATTTGGAAACCCTAACAGTTCAGGCTGATGTGCTAAGCTTGAAGTATGAATCAAAATAGGATCGGGGTCGAGAGTTAGCTTGGCTTCTTAGGAAGGTTAAGGCTTTGAGTATTAGGGTAAAGCCCTATATGTAATCCGTTTTATGTAAAGAAATTTATTTTCTAGTAAAGTTGTTCTAGTAGAATTGAATCAGAGTCAATGCCTCTTTTTTTGCATTCATTCCATGCATTTGCATTACATCATATGCATTAAATTTCACAAAAAGACCCTAATTAATCGAAATTATGATAGCTAACCTGGAAACCAACAAGAGCCGACCAACCGAATATTGTTACAGTACACGCACCAAAACCAAAGTAATGGATCAAAGACTAGAAAGACTAGAACAGATTCAAAAAGACATGCAAGATCAATTGCAAGCGCAAATTACAAGAACGATTAAGCGAAAGTACAACAGGATATGAGGATCGGATACATGAATCCTAAAGAAGTATGATAAGCTAATTGACGATTCTTGCTGGTTGGAGGACTTGAAAAGGGAAAGAGCACTATGGTCAACTCAGGGGATGATAATGATGATCCTATTTACCCCCCGGGTTTTACCTCGATAAACGCCCAAGCACAACCAGAGGCATACCCACGAAGGGTACCCGTTACTATCAGACCCGAACAATATCAGGCCAGTACCTCGGTACCAATGAACTACCCAACGGGTTCAGGCTCCAATCCGGGGGATAATCCAACCAATCCCGTTGTTCCTGATCTAGATGATATGGTAGAAATGGAAAAAGCAAGAGTGGAACTACCAAAGCAACTTGAAGATCGGTGTAGATGGTTAAAAGAAAAATGCAGAGCAATGGAAAACGCTGATTATCATTGCGGAATTGATGCTAGGGACTTGAGTTTGGTCCCAGACCTAGTGCTCCCTCCAAAGTTCAAAACCCTAAAGCACTAGGGCATGTAGATGAGGCAGTTTCAGACTTGTTTGACCGGCTTGATAAAAGGGTCACACCCGTCCCGGCAATCTTGGCCGAAACTTTCAGATCTTTGAATGCATGCCGGAGAGCGGGTGAATGTAGGTTCATCGGGTGTGCGTAACTTTTGTTAGCATGGTTTCGTAGCCAATTTTGGAAGGTAGAACAAGTTTCTTATCGAGTATTCTCCGAGAACTACTCTCCCTTGAAAGAATTAGTGGCTACACCGAGACGAGATGATATTTCGGAGGAAAAATGGATGGCGATTCTCCAAGATCTCCAAGACGAAGACGTCGAATGGAGGGCTCCTTGGATGATCCCTGATGAGATTTTGTACCAGTGTGGAGACTTTGACTAGGTCCCTCTACCTGGGATATGGGGAGTTGTTGCATATGCTCCTCTACTTGTGTTGAGGCAGTATAGATCGAGGTAGTTCATACCAGCAACGCAAGGACTGGCCCAGTGTGAGTTTTCGTATACAGGCGATAATTACAAGAAAAAGGTTCGAGAAATATCTAACTCTTGGAAACAAACCCACAGAATGTAAAGATTTGCCACAAATTCGATGATGACCCCCTAATATGATGGGTGGTGGGGTAAAAGAGTCAATGACAATATCCCTGTGCCAAGTCAAGAAAGCACTCGACCAATGGAAGAACACCTGCAAGTGATCCCATCTGAGCTAGAGATCATCAAGAAAGATTTTGAAAAGAGGAATTTGGAGCTAGGAAATAAGATAGAACAATTGGAGGAGGAAAAGATGCAACTAGGATTAGATGTTGATGTTCAAAAATTAGATGCCGAGAAATTGAGAAAAGGAAAGAACAAGGCTGAGAAAGACTTGGACAGTTTAAAAACGGATTATAAGAAGTTGCGCTTGTCGATGAGGACTCACCGGGCTAGGAAAAACATCGTAACAATGGCGACAAGAGATTAAAAAAGAAAAGGTTAAAGCCGATCGATGGGAAAGGAAGTTCCAATACGCTCAGGTTCGAGAAGAGGCTCTAAAAAGGAGTTTGTCAGAAAGTTAAAGTGAAAAGATCGGATTAAAAGCCCAGGTGGCAGAACTAGAAAAGCCACTTCATTAGTATCGTAGTCGCAACTCCACAATTGAGCTGAAAGCGAGCCTAAACAAGATTGAAGAGCTGAAAGAAAAAATAGAAGAGCTTGAGACCGCATTACAAAATTGTAAACTCCGAGTTGAACTCCTTGAAGCAAACAATGAGCATTGGAAAGAGCAACTCCACCATTCTCAAGGTCAGGTCAGGGATAGAGACCATATCATGGGTGAAGCTGTGGCTCAAATACGAGAGGTGGTCCATCATTTGGAAACCCTAACAGTTCAGGCTGATGTGCTAAGCTTGAAGTATGAATCAAAATAGGATCGGGGTCGAGAGTTAGCTTGGCTTCTTAGGAAGGTTAAGGCTTTGAGTATTAGGGTAAAGCCCTATATGTAATCCGTTTTATGTAAAGAAATTTATTTTCTAGTAAAGTTGTTCTAGTAGAATTGAATCGAGTCAATGCCTCTTTTTTGCATTCATTCCATGCATTTGCATTACATCATATGCATTAAATTTCACAAAAATACCTAATTAATCGAAATTATGATAGCTAACTCTGAAACCAACAAGAGCCAACCAACCGAATATTGTTACAAAGACACGCACCAAAACCAAAGTAATGGATCAAAGACTAGAAAGACTAGAATGATTCAAAAAGACATGCAAGATCAATTGCAAGCGCAAAATGCACAAGAACGATTAGCGAAAGTACAACAGATATGAGGGATCAGATACATGAATCCTAAAGAAGTATGATAAGCTAATTGACGCAGTTGCTGGTTGGAGGACTTGAAAAAGGGAAGAGCACTATGGTCAACTCAGGGGATGATAATGATGATCCTATTTACCCCCCGGGTTTTACCTCGATAAACGCCCAAGCACAACCAGAGGCATACCCACGAAGGGTACCCGTTACTATCAGACCCGAACAATATCAGGCCAGTACCTCGGTACCAATGAACTACCCAACGGGTTCAGGCTCCAATCCGGGGGATAATCCAACCAATCCCGTTGTTCCTGATCTAGATGATATGGTAGAAATGGAAAAAGCAAGAGTGGAACTACCAAAGCAACTTGAAGATCGGTGTAGATGGTTAAAAGAAAAATTTAGAGCAATGGAAAACGCTGATTATCATTGCGGAATTGATGCTAGGGACTTGAGTTTGGTCCCAGACCTAGTGCTCCCTCCAAAGTTCAAAACTCTAGAGTTTGAAAAGTATAACGGGACTAGCTGTCCTGAAGCTCACATCACGATGTTCTGTCGAAGGATGACAGGACACGTTAATAATGACCAATTATTAATTCATTACTAGCAAGACAGTCTGATTGGGTCAGTAGCCAAATGGTACAACCGAGCCGTGCCAAAATCAATTCATGGAAAGACTTGGCACAAGATTTTATGAAGCAATATAGTCATGTGACGGACATGACACTCGACAGGATCACGTTGCAGAATATGGAGAAGAAGCAAAGTGAGAGTTTCAGGCAATATGCCCAAAGATGGAGAGAGGTGGCAACGCAAGTTCAGCCACCTCATCTGGAGAAAGAAACCACAATGCTTTTCATCAATACTTTAAAAGTCCCGTTCATCAACCATATGTCAGGAAGCACTACTAAAAGCTTCTCGGATATAGTAATGTCTGGTGAAATGATTGAAAACATAGTGAGAAGTGGTAAGATAGACGCGTGGGAAAGCGCCAAAAGATTAGCCCCAAGGAAGAAGAAAACTGAGGTGAATAATACAAGCATATATAACAAGGGTTATTCAAAACCAATCACTGTAGGCCAACCAAGGACAGTAACTACTAGCCATCAGGGCCCCCAAGGCAAGAATCCATCCCAAGGCCAAATACAGAAAGGCTTCAGTTCACACCCATCCCGATGACATATAGAGAGCCGTATCAGAGTCTATTCGATACACATGTGGTATCCCATTTCTACTTGAAACCAATGCAACCTCCGTTCCCAAAATGGTATGATACGAACACTCAATGCGAGTACCATGCGGGAATAATGGGACATTCAATTGAAAACTGCACTGCATTTAAAAAGTTGATCGAAAGGTTCATTAAGATGGGAATTGTAAAGTTTGACGACCCATCAGGACCTAATGTGGCAGGAAATCCGTTGCCCAATCAATCCGATAAAGGGGTAAACGCGATAATTGAGAGTGGGGGTAAGAGAACCAAAATTGATGTGGCGGAAGTAAAAACCCCATTGAAATGGGTTTGGAAAAAGAAGGTAGAGAGAGGATTAATCGTGCAGGATTTAGAGGAGAGACTCAAAAGAGTGAGGAACTACTGTGAGTTCCATGATGAAGAGGGTCATGAGATCCAAGAGTGCATTGAGTTCAGGCCCTGGTGCAAAATCTGATGGACAATAAAGAAATTGAATTTTATGAAGATGTCAAGGGCTTGGAAGGAGGAGATGTTTATGCTTCAGATGAAGGATCAATGGAGAAAGTCCACAAGGTCAATCACCAGGTAGTGATTATTTCACGACCAAGAAGCAATGAAGTGGGAGTACAAATGGCACCAATGGTCATAATTCAGAAACCCGTAGCTTTTTCCTACAATGACAACAAAAGGGTTCTATGAAATTATGACTGTAATATGACGATCCCGGGAGAAGAGAACCCAGCTAGCGCTTCAGAAGAGGGCCGAGATGTGGGTTTCTACACACACAGTGGGAGGCGTTATGACCCTGCAAGTACAAGAACCGAGGCCATTAAAGGAAAGACCCTAGCAGTTGAGTATAAGAAGGAAAAGACAGCTAGGCTTGAATCACTAGTTAATGAGCCAGTAACTGAGAAAGAGGCTAGAAAATTTTTGAAAATTTTAAAGCATAGTGAGTACAGCGTTGTAGAACAGTTACACAAAAAAAACCAGCTTGTATATCAGTACTAGCCTTGCTCTTGAGCTCAGAGACTTATCGTAGCGCATTGATGAAGGTGTTGAATGAAACTTATGTCGCTAATGATATCTCTGTAAACAAGTTGGATCGCCTAGTTAACAATATAAGTGCCGAATACTTCATCTTCTTTAATGGCGACGCAATATCGCCAAGGGGCATGGGATCTACAAAGGCTCTGCACATCACCACCGCTGCAAATGATATACATTTCCAGGGGAGTTAATTGATAATGGATCTACACTGAACGTCTTGCCCTTATCCACACTGAATAAGTTACTTGTGGATAGCTCTCATATGAAGACGTGTCAAAACATAGTAAGAGCATTCGATTATACCAAAAGGAGGGTGATGGGAAGGATTGAGATACCCCTTTTGATTGGTCCAAACACGTACGAGGTAGATTTCTTAGTGATGGACATCAAGCCTTCTTATAATTGCTTGTTGGGGAGGCCTTGGATTCACTCAGCTGGGGCAGTGCCGTCATCACTACACCAAAAGCTAAAGTTGGTAACGGAGGGTCAATTGATAACAATAAACGTGGAAAAAGACATTAATGCATCAGTAACCAGTGACGCGCCATACATAAGGGCAGACGATGAAGCAATAGAATGTTCCTTTCAATCGCTGGAATTTGTGAATGCAACCTTCATTGTCGAAGGGAACAAGATCCCGATGCCCAAAGTCTCCAAAAATACAAGGATGGGCCTGGAACAAATGGTTGGAAAAGGAGCCTTGCCGGGAAGAGGACTCAAAAAATACCTCCAGGGGAAAGTCAAAGCATCGAAACTGATGGACAAATGAGACCGCTTTGGCTTAGGATACAAGCCAGATGCGAGGTAAAAGAAGAGAGCTGGAGAAGAAGCAAGAAAGGAGAATAGCACGACTGAGTGTGGAAGAGGTTAAGTGGGAACTGATGACCTTTCCACATATATCCAGAACTTTCGTGTCAGGAGGAACTATTCACCCTGAACGGAAGATGTTAAGAAAAGAAACCGCAGAAGAAATGTCGGGAAGTCTGAACATTAATGCCATATCAGAATAAGGAATTGGGGGAGAAAATTTATCAGACATCTGCCCCTATGTACCTGGAAGTGTTCTGAACAATTGGACTGCGGAAGAGATTCATATAGTTTTTAGAGTTGATTCAGAGTAATGTTCAAAACACACTTATTGCTCTAAGCCTAGGAGCAATAAGAATCCTTTTGTGAAATAGGCTTATGTCTAACATCTTTATTGCAATAAAATGCATCTTTGCGTATCATTTTGTGCAAATATTATTTTATTCTTTCCATTTCATTTATAATCATACCATACAGATAATTATTCTTAGATTCTTTTGTTCTTTGGATCTTCCTTCATCCCTATAACAGGTCTCCAGATATCAATGATATGAGTGACGCTGCTATTGACTCAGAGACTCTTTTTGAGCAAGATATGTGTATAGAAGATTCTCAGGATTTTAAAGATGATCGAGACTGTAACCTATCTCCTGATTTGTTGAGAATGGTGGAACAAGATGAGAAACAAATCTTACATCACAAAGAGTCAGTGGAAATTGTGAGCTTAGGAGAAAAAGAGGTGAAGATTGGAGCTTGCATTGCCGCAGAGACAAAGCGAGACCTCATTGAGTTACTTCAAGAATTAAAGGTTGTCTTCGCATGGTCATATCAAGACATGCCCGAGTTAAATACTGATATCTTGGTACACTGGCTCCCCATAAAGAGAGAGTATAAGCCAGATCAACAGAAGCTCCGAAGGATGAGGCCCGACATTTTGCTGAAAATAAAAGAGGAGGTCAAGAAGTAATTCGATGCTGGTTTCCTACAAGTGGTTAAATACTCAGAATGGGTAGCCAATGTCGTCCCTGTCCCTAAAAAAGATGAGACGGTACGAATGTGCGTAGACTATAGGGATTTGAACAAAGCCAGCCCGAAAGACAATTTCCTATTGCCTCATATCGACACCTTAGTGGACAACACGGTAGGTTACTCACTGTTCTCCTTCATAGATGGTTTATCGGGATACAACCAAATAAACATGCATCCTGAAGACATGGAAAAGACCACATTCGTAACCATGTGGGGAACATTTTGCTATAAAGTGATACCATTTGGACTGAAAAATGCGGGAGCAACGTATCAAAGAGCCATGGTAACCTTGGTTCATGACATGATGCACAAAGAAATTGAAGTTTATGTCGATGACATGATTGCAAAATCCAGAACGGAAAAGGAGCATGTGCAAGTCTTAAGGAAATTGTTCTTAAGGTTGAGAAAATTCTAGCTAAAGCTCAATCCAGTAAAATGTACCTTCGGGGCTAGGTCGGGTAAATTGCTAGGATTTGTAGTCAGTGAAAAGAGGATCGAGATTGACCCGGATAAAGTCAAGGCTATACAGGAGCTGCCTCCGCCACGCACTCAAAAAGAAGTCTGGGGTTTCTTAGGGAAATTAAATTACATCGCCCGGTTCATTTCACAACTGACCGAGAAATGTGGCCCCATATTCCGTCTCCTTAAGAAACACAATCCAGGTGTATAGGATGAGGAGTGCTAGAAAAATTTTGACAAGGTCAAACATTATTTGTCCAATGCCCTAGTGCTGATGCCACCTAGCCCAGATAAGCCGTTGATATTGTACTTGGCAGTATTTGGAAATTCCATGGGATGCGTGCTTGGCCAACATGATGAGTCAGGAAGAAAAGAAAGAGCGATATATTACCTCAGTAAGAAGTTTACTGAATGTGAGACAAGATATTCACCAATTGAAAAGTTGTGTTGTGCCTTAATCTGGATGACTCAGAGATTAAGACAGTACATGCTGTACCACACAACTTGGCTAATCTCAAAACTAGACCCTTTAAAGTACATGATGGAGTCAACTTCTTTGAATGGAAGAATAGCCCGGTGGCAAATTCTGCTTTCCAAATTTGATATAGTCTATGTGAATCAGAAGACTATAAAAGGGAGCGCAATAGCAGATTTTCTGGCCAGTAGAGCTTTAGAAGATTACGAGCCTTTGAACTTTGATTTCCCGAATGAAGATCTAATGTATGTTACGACCACTGAAGAAGACTCTCAAGAAGGTCATCCTTGGAAGCTAAACTTCGACGGAGCTTCAAACGCTGTGGGTAACGGAATCGGGGTAGTCCTAGTATCCCCAAACGGATATCATTATCCCTTTACTAGTAAATTGGATTTTGATTGCACAAATAATATGGTAGAATACGAAGCATGCATCATGGGTATCCGTGCGGCCATAGAACGCAAGATTAAAGCACTGGAGGTATACGGGGATTCTGCATTGGTAATCTATCAACTTAAAGGAGAATGGGAGACGAGAGACCCCAAGTTGACTAATTATCGAAGGTTGGTCTTTGAATTAATTAAAAAGTTTGATGACATCACCTTCTGCTACCTCCTATGAGAAGAAAATCAGATGGCTGACGCCCTAGCTACTTTAGCTTCCATGGTCAAGGCGAACAAACAAGAGGATGTAAAACCTATCCAGATGAGTATTTATGAGGCTCTGACCCATTTTTACAACATCGAGGAAGAAGAAAAGGATGACCACCCTTGGTACCACGATATACTATGATATGTGAAGAATCGTGAATACCCTGACCAAGCAACTGAGAATGATAAAAGGACGTTGAGAAGACTGGCCAGTGACTATGTTTTAGATGGGGAGATCCTATATAAAACAAGAAAGGATCAGGTGCTACTAAGATGTGTAGACGCTGTCAAGGATAAGAAAATCTTGGAAGAAGTCCACGAGGGTGTCTGCGGAACACATGCTAATGGTTTTACAATGGCCAGGAAAATCATGAGATTCGGGTATTATTGGTCCACCATGGAAGGAGATTGCATCAGTTATGCCAAGAAATGCCATAAGTGCCAAATTTATGGAGATAAAATTCATGTACCTCCCTCACCTCTTCATGTCATGACTTCTCCGTGGCCTTTCTCTATGTGGGGCATGGATGTCATTGGGTCAATCTCACTTAAAGCTTCTAACGGGCATCGATTCATCTTCGTGGTCATTGATTACTTCACAAAGTGGGTAGAAGCCGCTTCATATGCCAATGTCACAAAATCTGTAGTCAGCAAGTTCTTAAAGAAAGAGATCATATGTCGATATGAAATATCAGAAAGGATCATATCTGACAATGCACTAAATTTGAACAATAGCACGATATCAGAAGTCTACAATCAGTTCAAAATCAAACACCACAACTCGTCGCAATATCGCCCGAAAATGAACGATGCGGTAGAGGCAGCCAATAAGAACATTAAGAAGATCATGGGGAAAATGACTAAGACTTATAAATATTGGCATGATAAGTTACCATTTGCCCTTTATGCTTATCAAACGTCCGTTAGGACCTCCACCAGGGCAACGCCTTTCTCATTGGTCTATGGAGTGGAAGCGATTTTTCCCATCGAAGTCGAGATTCCTTCTCTTCGAGTTTTGGCGGAGTTGAAATTGGATGAAGCAGAATGGATCCAATCCTGAGACGATCAATTGACTTGATTGAAGAGAAGAGGTTAAAGCTATCCGTCATGGCCAGATGTACCAAAAACGAATGATGTGAGATTATAACAAAAAGGTTCATCCCAGAGAATTCCATGAAGGAGACATGGTATTGAAAAAGATCCTACCCATACAAAATGATTTCAGAGGAAAGTGGATGCCAAATTGAGAAGGACCTTATGTTGTAAAGAAGGCCTTTTCTGGAGGAGCGTTGATTTTGACCGAGATGGATGGAAAGAACCTGCCTAATCCTATGAATTCAGACTCAGTAAAGAAATACTTCACTTAAAAAGAAAAGAGGCCAAGGTGAAAACTCGCAAAGGGCACCTTGAGACCAAATGGGCTTTGAGTTGAAAACCCAAGAAAGGGCAATTCAAATTTTGGTCGAAGATGGGGCATGTGGTAGTCTTGTCCTCTTCGAATTAACAAGAAGGAGGGATGCTACATCTTGGGGCATCAACAAAGTACTCTAGGTCTTCTAAACACATATCAAGTTCAAAATGGTCCTCGAGAAGTTTGTATAGAGAAGCTCATGCTACGGTATTTGGGGCACCTACGTTCATATTACTCACTTTGTATTTTAGCAAAATTTGTTATTTTGATTAATTTATACATTTCGAGCTTTGCTCCCAATAAATTTCAATCCTATCCATTGTTACAATCTTTTTCAAGCATTTTTACATTGAAATAACGATTAATGGACTAATAATATTCAAGCAAAAGGAGTTCTGCATTTTGCTCTAAAAGTTTTCTAAATAGTACAAGGACCTGAAGCAGGACCACTGGTTAGAGCTAACCAAATCTAAGAATTAGAAACATTTGGGAAAGAATAGTCTAAATTGTGATTATTTCTTCGAGTTTCCTATCAAAGATACCAGCTGAACAAAAAGGCAGGATAATACGTCAGTGATAAAACCTCGATGAACAACGAGCAATGTCAACCTAAGCATTAAAAAAGGATCATTCTCAAAAAAAATGAAAATGACATTTTGCGTTCATGAAAACATCATTCATACACATCTAGTTAGGAGCATTTGATTCATTCTGATCATAACATCCTAATCACTTGGCATAGACCCATGAAATGGATTCTAGAGGTCATGTTCCCCGGAGAACAGTGCAACAGATCAATGAAATTACATATCCTATACCCCTGAAGTTGCAGTGGGATAGATTGAAGTTATTATGGTGAATCTTATCTCCCTAAAGTTGCAGTGGAGCAGATTGAAGCCACTAATCTTATCTCCCTGAAGTTGCAATGGAGCAGATTGAAGATAGCAAATCTTATTTCCCTAGTTGCAGTGGAATAGATTAAAGCTACAAGTCACAAATCCTATACCTCTGAAGTTGTAGTAGGTCGGATCAAATCTACCATGGCGAATCTTATCTCCCTGAAGTTGCAATGGAGTGGATTGGACATAGCAAATCTTATATCCCTGAAGTAGCAGTGGAAAAGATTGAAAATAGAAAATCTTATCTCTCTGAAGTTGCAGTAGAGCAGATTAAGGCCACAAATCTTATCTCCCTGAAGTTGTAGTGGAGCAGATTGAAGATAGTGAATCTCATCTCCCTGAAATTGCAGTAGAGTAGATTCAAGCCATAAATCTTATCTCCCTAAAGTTACAGTGGAGTAGATTGAAGATAGCAAATCTTATCTCCCTGAATTTGTAGTGGAGCAGATTAAAGCTATAAACCTTATCTGTCTGAAGTTGTAGTGGGGCAGGTTAAAGATAACAAATCCTATCTCCCTAAAGTTGCAGTGAAGCAGTGGGTTGGAATAAAGCTACTTGAAAGAGAGGAGCACCAAAGAGGTCGAGATTCTGCAAGACCAGGCAAATTTGGCCCTTTTTTAAGTCTCTGCTCTATTATTATTATTTATTTATTTATGTACTTTATTACAAATTGTACCCTTAATTTCATTTATATTTTAATTTGATCCTCGGTTTATTTAACTTCAAAATTTTTAAAACAAACTGTTTTATTTATTATTTTATTTATTCATTTATTTCTTCAACCTTTTTTAATAATTAAAATTCATTTATTTACATTCCTTTTATGTACTTTTATATTTTATTATCATTATCATTATTATTATTATTATTATTATTATTATTTTCCTCTTTTACTTTATTATTTAATTAGTATTAGAATTAGTAACTATAATATGATTTATGTCATTGTTTATTTGTTGTTTTATTATTATAGGTATGTCATCATCACTTATTAATATGATTTTTGTTTTTTTGTGTATCATCATTTCGTTTATGCGCGCTATTATTTTATTATTGCTACAACCATGTCACAAACCGTGTTTAAATATATTTACTCGTTTCTATACTATACTCGAATAAACCAAAATATATACTGTTTTAAGTGTTACGTTAATTTTTGCTCAACGCATAAAAATGAATTTTCAAAATAAGGCAATGTTTCGTATTTGGAGATTCGAGAAGTCGTACCCTAACTTACGGGGTTTTGATTTTTCTCGTTAAACCTAAATGACCGAATATCCTTTTAAAATTCAAATACATGAGATTTAAATAAAAAAATAAAAGACAAGCTTATTCTCAAGGATTCAAGGTGTCGTGTCCTAACTTACGGGATGTAACATTTTGTTACCTCGAGACGAGAGGGTCTTTAATATTCGTTTCAATTTATTTAAGAATTTTTTTAAGTAAAATTAACATTAATTCAAAGAGAGATCATATTTTAAACTTTTCCCAAGTTTTCAACTTTCGACACTAAGACATGAAGTAATCAATTAGGTACCAATTTTGGGCGTTACGAGGATGCTAGTCTTTCCTGATAGCACTCTAGAATGACATATTTTTATGTATTAATTACATGTTTATTTTGAGTATGATCCTACTAATTTGAGCTATTTATGGTTTTTTATCTTGTAGGGGCTAAATTGAAGGCAAAAGGAAATTTGGGGGCAAAAGCGTGAATTTGAAGATAAATTGGGCCAGCATGCAAAGTAGGAGAGAAGTTGTGCCAAAAATGAAAAGTGTGGAAGATTTTGGAGCAAAAATGCAAAAGAAGAGATTTTATAGCACAAGACTCTATTTTAATTCCAATTATATTAGGATAATTTTTAAGGATTATTATTTAGATTTAATTTTAGCATTTATCTTTATTTATCCTTATTTATCTTTTATTTATCTTTATTTATCTTTAGAGTTTAATTAGGAATATACTAGGTTTCCTAGTACTATAAATAGGGGATGGAGTGACACAAATTTCACTCATCTTTTCTATAAACACTCTCCCCCCCCATAAAGTTTAGCCTTTTATTCTTTCCATTTTTTTCAATAAAAATTTTATTTCCATTATATTTATTTCTTTTTCCCCAAAAATCATGAGCCACTAAACTTATCTAGCCAAAGGTTGTCGAAAATCCCCCAAAATGGTTCATGAGGCTTAGAATCCGCGCTTAGCTTTCTCAAACGAGTATTCATCGTTTCTCCGCATTACGGGGCTGACGCTTTCGTCCATGTCCCTTAAAAAGTGATCTTTTCAATGTGTGCAAGGAACGGCCGCTTTGTATATTTTGGGAAGGTTGCACAGTCGGTTCGTTAGCTTACTGCGTCAGAGGTTGGCGAGCCCAAGAGACAAAATGGCGTGGCATTCGCTATTGAGAAGTGATGATCTAGCATAAGATGGTCCCACAAAAGCGATTGTTGGCTAGAGTCGGGTTCCTCTAAATCATAAGTCTAAAATCTTGGAGCTGTTGGTCGTAGGCGTCCTCTTCCACTATAACTGGCTTATTCTGTTTGAGAAGGATCACCTAAAAGCCGAGGATTGAACCCAAGGCGGATCGAGACAACCGGAGGCTGGAATCTCTCTATAAGAAACTTTTTCGCAACTCTATTTATCTCTACTGTATTAATTTTAATTTTCGCAATTTCAATTCAATCAAAACTTTTAATTCTGTTTTTATTTTATTTTTTCCAGATCAAAACTTTTAATTCTATTTTTTTTTTGGTTTTTTCCACGTATGCAAGTTTTTTTTGGCACGATTCTGTCCAAGAATTCGAGGAACAAGCAATTGTGCAAATCCGGTCCCTGAGGATTTGACCCTACTTCTCTTATACTATTATTTTTATTATTTTCATTATTTTATAGGGATAGGATATTTTTGGTGCTCTCAACGACCGCATTAAATTTTGGCGCCGTTGCCGGGGGCTGGTAACGTACTAATCTTATTTCTTTGTTTCTTATGACCAGATCTACTCCAAGTATTCTTGTGTTTGATTCAGAAATAGAGAAGACTACGAGAGCTAACCGCAAGGAGACAAAGTTACGAACAAAGCAGTCAGGAGTGGTTAGGACTCAGAGCAACCCACCACCAGAAATCGAAGTCGACGACGAAGTTGAGTCTAGGGTTAACGAAAACCCTACTCAAACACTTGAAAGCGAAAAATTAGAAGTCGACTCACCAGAAGAAGTGCTTAATACTAGGGTTAACAAAAACCCGAATCTAGCACATCCACTAATGGCTCAAACGATTCAGCAACTGGCCGAAGCTCTTGCAGAACAACCACCATTATGCATTGCGTATCCTACCATGGATACTGATTTTGAACTGAAGTCGGGTTTAATCCAGTTACTACCAACATTTCGTGGGTTGCAAAACAAAAATCCCCACAAACATCTGAAAGAGTTTCATATGGTTTGTCTTAGCATGAAACCCTAAGGAGGTAACTGAGGATCAAATTAAATTGCATGCTTTCCCTTTCTCCCTAGCAGATTCTGCTAGGGAATGGTTATTTTATCTACCCTTGGATCTATTACAACTTGGGCTGATCTTTCTCGTTTGTTTCTCAACAGGTTTTTTCCAGTATCACGTGCAGCTGAGTTAAGAAGGGAGATCGTTGGAATAAGGCAAAAAGAATCAGAGTCTGTTTACGATTATTGGGAGCGATTTAAGAAGTTGTGTGCAAGTTGCCCACAACATGGTATTACGGAACAGTCTCTGCTCTAATACTTTTATAAAGGTTTAAAGCCCATAGAGATGAATATAATGGATGCCGCCAATAGAGGAGCGTTGGTCAACATGACTCCCCAGCAAGAAAGGGACTTGATATCTACGATGGCTACAAATACTCAGCAGTTCCGAGCCAATCCTGAACCCCCTAGAAGGGTTCACCAGCTAAGTAATTCAACCTTAGAATATAAACTTGATAGACTTACTAATATTGTGAATTCTCTTGTTGCAAAAAAAGCAAAACCAACCCGATTATGGGGAATATGTGCTACACCTGAACATACCACTGATGCATGTCCCAGTTTGTATGACGATACTATGGCCTATTTAGATACTGTGGGAAATTTCCCTAGATCGCCACAAAGGCGATATGACCCCTACGCTAATACCTACAATCCAGGATGGAAAGACCATCCTGACTTGAGTTATGGGGCAAACTGTAACACCCTAAACCCGGCCTAGACGTTATGGCCGAATCTGGCTACGTCACATGATAGTGCTTTGGAAAGACATAACTATGTTAAAAACCATTTGTAGATATATTGGGCTTTCGTCAAAACGTGTCGTTTAATTATTAATTATCTATTTTCAAAACATTATAAGTTGCGGAAGCTTTGAACAAAATTTGTGAGTTCGTGTTTTTTTGATAAAACATTTATTTACTTTGAAAATCCGCGTCTTATCCTACTACTAGCAGTTTATAAAATAGCGATCCCAAATTTTAACCAAAAATCCGTAAAGGCCTTATTACATGAAATTCACCCAAAAATAACCAAATCATAATAAAAAAATAAACCATAAAAACCAATATCTAGAATTGTGGTCACCGCTGAGTCCTCCGCTGCACCGATCCGTCTACTGCTGGGGATTACCTGAATAGATTAAACAGAAAAAGGGTGAGTTTTCGCAACTCAGTGTGTAATCCCCACAGAAAACATACACACAGTCATATCAGAAAACAAACATAAATTCATAGTTCGGGTCTGAGCCCATTACAGAAACGGTGTGGATTTTAACCCACTCAGATACAGAATCAGTCATATTATGAGGCCTTAGCCCATTTTAGACAGATTATGCAGAACACAGAGTCCTACCCACCAGCCTCTACACACCAACTCCGTCCAACCCTACACACCATGTGGGAATAAAATTAACCCATCCAGCCCTACACACCATGTTGTACCGAATGCGGCACATAATCAGAGATTTGCAGCTGAGCTGCCAGATAACAGGCTTAAGAGCCTTTCAGATACTTCCTCCAATCATAAGCAACCCACCCCGATGCAATGCAACATACAAGAATGACATGCTATCATGCAAATAAAACTCATATATTCAGATCAGCATACATGCTTAGTACAGAAATCAGATAGACAGATCATTCATTTAGGGGTCTAAGTATTGCTTACCGACCCTACGGTAGGTCCACAGTCGACTTGGGCGACCCGTGTAACCTTGCAGAGTTTTCTAGAAAAATGGGCTCACACACCCAAGTGGCCTACCTGTGTGGGCCCACACGTCCGTGTGGCCCACACGGCCCAATTGGTCGAGACCGTGTGTCGCACACGGCCTCACTTGGCGCACGGCTGGGCTCGTCGATCACATGGCTGTGTGGTGACTTACAGTCCTGCACACGACCTACCACACGGGCGACCACACGCCCGTGTGGCGTCGATAGAAAGGTTTTCGGCTTTCGTTGAAACCTCATTTTCTGCGTTTTCGGGTACACACCTGGTTTGTTTTCGCTCTTTATGCAATCCCGAAGTTACCAGCACCTATAATTGAACAATTTCTTACTCATTAATCTCTTAAATAACCGACTCAAACTAAACCCAAAACGGAATGCTCATTCATCGAGCGACCAAATTTACCTTCGAGCAAGAAGTAGAGTTTCCTTGCAACGCGAGAACCCATTTACAGCCTTCGAGCAGTACCTAGCGTGAGTAAAACGATTCCTCCGTTAATCGCTTAATCAAAATAACGCTAGAACTTAAAGGAAACCACTTATCGAACAAGTGCAGTGACAGCTACAGAACAGAACCCGATTGAACGCGAAATAAAAAGAGAAAAGATGGGTTTTCGGCAGCCAAAGGAGATGATGGGAAGGGAAAACGACAGCAAAAAGAGGTGTGTGTGAGCCAAATTTTGGCAGAAAAAGAGAAAGGAGAGAGAGAGCTGAAAATCCTAATTGAACTACTGATCAGATTCTGATAACTCCCCCCTCCCAAACTCCTTAATTCTCTCCTTCAAACACTCCACCATCAGCGTTTGACTAAAACTCAAACTCTTACACAACACTAGCAGTAAAATAATTCCCTTGCACGCAGAGGGATTCGAACTCCAGACTTCTAACAACCTCAACACTCCCCTTAGCCACTAGACCAGCAGACCCATTCTATTAATTACTTACACACTTTAACTTAAAAGCCTGATAACCAGGGTTTGGGATTTATTCATAAAAATACCAAAATTTACCCAAGTTAAGACTTGAACTTGGGACCTCCCACACACACCCAGAACACATAACCACTGAAGCAGACACTCATTCATGCCATAATAACAAAAGCCAAAATTAAGCAAAACCGGGGCGTTACACAAACCTGCAGTATAACCAGCCATACCAAAATCGATTTCCACAACAAACGCAAGATTCAGGTACATTTCTAGAAACCATGGTCAATAAATTAGCAACTAATGTGCTTGATTCCAACTGTAGAAACAATGGTAAACTGTTGACTTCCAATAGCAAATACTACAGCAAACTCTTGATTTCCAAAAGGAAACAAAGGATTTTCAACAGAAAACTGAGGCGTCTATAAGAGAATTGACCATATCAATTGAGAAAATGAACTCACAAGGGAAGCTACCATCACAAACGGAACCTAATCCAAGACAACACGCAAATGCAATGACGTTACGAAGTGGAAAAATAATGGAACCAAATCTTGGCAGAAATCTTGGCCAAGATTCTGCCCAAGAAAAGCACGAGAATGATGAACAGGTCCGAGCGAAACCTCCATTGCCTAAAATTCAACCTCCATTTCCAAGACGATTGAACCAATGTCAGAAAGGTAAAGAGGAAAAAAGAGATCCTCGAAACATTCAAAAATGTCGAGATCAACATACCACTGTTGGATGCCATCAAACAAATTTCGCGATATGCCAAGTTTCTAAAAGAACTCTGCACCAACAAGCGAAAATTAACTGGTAATGAAAGGGTAGGCATTGGTGAGAATGTATCCGCAGTGTTACAGCGGAAGATGCCAGCGAAATGCAAAGATAGGGGCATGTTCGCAATACCAGGCAAAATAGACCACTTAGGAATTAAAAAAGCTATGTGTGATTTAGGGGCTTCCATAAATGTAATACCTTTTTCTATTTATGAATTACTTAACGCGAGTTTTTTGACGAAAACAGGTGTTATCATTCAGTTGGCAGACAGGTCTATTGTGCATCCCGAATGAGTCCTTGAGTACATATTAGTCAAAGTCAACGGTCTTATTTTCCCTGCAGATTTTTATGTTATAAAAATGGAAGAGGATAACACTCCTAGATCTTCAGACATCCTGTTGGGCCGACCTTTCCTTAGTACCGCTAGCACTAAGATTGACATGTGTAGTGGAACTCTCACGATGGAATTTGACGGGGAGATCGTGAAGTTTAACGTTTACAACGCTATTAGTCACCCAAGTAAAATCTTGAACGTAAACTGTGTTGACATAATTGACTCATTAGTAGAAGAAACTTTTGAGTCATCTTATGGAGATAAATCTAAAATGATGTTTGATGATTTTGAATCTGTTAATGAATTATTGGCTCCTATGGATACTAAACTTCTACCTTCTGTTGTGCAGGCACTAGATCTGGAATTAAAACCACTTCCTGAGCATCTCAAGCGCGCATTTTTGGAGAATGATGATACCATTGCCGACTTAAAAGGGATTAACCCCTTGACAGGCACACATAAGATTTTCTTTGAAGAAAATACAAAACCAAAGAAATAGACACAAGGACGATTGAACCCAAATATGGTGGATGTGGTAAAAAATGAGAATTTCCAAGCCCATACGAGCGAAAAAATTTAGTTGGAACAGCCCCAATACTAGTTGAGGCGCCAAGCTAGCGACGTTAAACAAACGCTTGTTGGGCGGCAACCCAACTCTTATTTTTATTTTTATTTATTTTTCTTAATTTTTATTTTATTATCTATTTTATTTTATTTTATTATTTATTTCTTTATTTTGTTTGGATATTAATAAATTTCTCTTCTTCTGTCTAGGTAAACCGGCGAGGAAAAAATGTAACATCCTAAAATAGGGCCTATGCATTTTCGGTTTAATTGTATGAAGTGACATGTTTTAAGTATTATGAATAAATTTTGAATATTTTTGGAAACCTGAAAATGTATGGAAATGTTAAGTTTAAAAATGGAAGGTGAACATTTTTGGAAACTAGGAAATGTAAGGAAAATGGAAAGTGAACATTTTTGGAAACTTAGAAATGTAAGGAAATGTCAAGTTTACAGAGCCGATCGAAATTTTTTGGAAACTTAGAAATGACCTAGAAATGACGGGTTTTAAGGTTTAAAAGGGGAAATTAAGGCAAGGTGGCCTTAAAAGAAAAAGTTTGTGAAATTTGACACACAAACAGGCTTGGAAAAGTGGTCTGAAGATGCCACTTAGGGCCTATGGAAATGGCGCCATATGCAAGAGGAATGGGCCTAAGTTCGAGTCACATGGGAAGCAAATAAAAGAAATTTTATTTTGCTACAAGGAGCAGAGAGGTGGACGGCACATGGCTATAAATTAGGAGCTTTTATTATTTTATAAATAGTGGATAAATAGGGGATTTATTTATCATTATTTTCAAGAGATAATTGTTGGATTAAATTCTTTTAATTTGAATAAAGAGATAAAGAGGAAAATAAGGGAGAAGTGATGGCCAAGTAAGGGACTTTGAGTTTAATAATTTCGGCTAAGTAAGGATAGTTGCTTTGAATTATCTTTTATTTTAAGTGATAATTAAAGAGATAAAGCTATTAAAATAGAAGAGTGATGGCCAAGTAAGGGACTCCTTAGATGATAATTTCGGCTATAAAAGGAAAAGAGAGGCCATTCGCATTATTATCTGTTCTTTGAAAGCCTCTCGCAAATTCTCTTCACCAAATCTTCTTCTTCTTTTATTTTTGCCAAGCCGAAATACCTTGTGATCTAGCCGAATCCTCCATCTTTATTCTTCCTTCTCTTTTCTTTCTAATCCTCCAAAAGCCGAAAGTTGTGAGATCATCATCTAGCCATAGCCGAATCTCTCCAGGTTGAAGTGAAGGTGCAATCGATTTCTTCAAGTAAGGGTAAGATCTCATTCGGTTTCATCCTTTTTCTTAAGATTTGCCAAAATCTAGGACTAACCCCATTAATATCTTGTTGCCGAAACTTTGAAGAGATCTTTCGGGATTTACTAAGTGTCGACTACAAGGAAGGAGAAGTTCTTTTCCCGAAGGTACACCATAGGCCACGTGTTCCCTAGTTATTCGGTGAGTTTCGGATTTAAAATCCACAAGGTAAGTGTCTATAGTATTCGCCAAGGCCATGTTTGGTAAATATATGTGTTCATTAATTATTCAAAAGCCAAAACTAACCAAGTTAATTGATTCAATGCTTGGCGAATGCAAGAAGAGTATAGCGAGAGATTTTAAGACTTGATTCTTAAGTCAAACGGCAACAAGGTAAGTTTAAGTATACTAATCCTACTAGGATTTGGATTTATGGCGAATGGCTTTTTATTAAAGTAGTAGGTGATTAATCAAATGTAGGGATTAAGGATCTAAGCATTAGATCAAGCTTTTCGGATTTCAAGACCCTTTCGGTAAGTATGATAAGTTGTGGATATTTGGTTAAGAATTCGTATATTGATGATTAAATCGATTGTTCCGATTAAGTGTGTTGATGGAGGCGAATACCATTCAAGAAGGGAAATGGAAGGTCCCTATCCCGAAGTTTAAGAAGAGATCTGTCTCTGCGAGCTAGGGATTGGCCACCGGGTGTGGACCAAATCGGAACAAGAAAGTAGGCAAATAGCCGTAGTATCGCCTAGTGATAGCATCGATGTCGAAAGCATAGTTCTCCAAGTGATCGTGTGTGTGATTAACCCACCGCTTTCCGGTATATGATATGTATGTGAAGTGTGTATGTGTTATGAATGTGCTAACTAGTGCAAAGTGGAAATTGTGATAAGGATACCCTCAAGGGGGTATGTCGATAATCCGATAAGTACCAAACCTGATGATATGTGATTATTAATATGAATATGTGATAATATGCTTGATGAACATGCTCATGCATCATTACATTGTATCATTATTTTATGTGGCATGTGCATGGGTGGGATATGATATGAAAGAAGGTACGGGTGTACTTCGAGTACGTGGTTTGATGTTAGCCTTGAGCTACATCGTGGATTGACGTTGACAGAGGTCACGTTGTGGATTAATTACGATTTAGTTCGCGTGGCTTGATGAGTGGCTATGTGCCTCATCGTGGTTGATATCGCCTATGTGCCATATCGTGGTTGATGAGTGACTATGTGTCCCATCGTGGTTTTGGTGTTAGCTACGGCTACATCGTGGATTGACGTTGGATCGAGGTCACGTTGTGGATTAATTACGATTTAGTTCGCGTGGCTTGATGAGTGGCTATGTGCCTCATCGTGGTTGATATCGGCTATGTGCCATATCGTGGTTGATGAGTGACTATGTGTCCCATCGTGGTTTTGGTGTTAGCTACGGCTACATCGTGGATTGACGTTGGATCGAGGTCACGTTGTGGATTAATTGTGATTTAGTTCGCGTGGCTTGATGAGTGGCTATGTGCCTCATCGTGGTTGATATCGGCTGGTGCCATATCGTGGTTGATGAGTGACTATGTGTCCCATCGTGGTTTTGGTGTTAGCTACGGCTACATCGTGGATTGGCGCCGATCGAGGTCGCGTTGTGGACTATTGTGCTTAATTGCACGTGGGCGGCAAAGTGATTGCCTTTGGAGTGAAAAGGAGAGGGTGATTTGATAATCCCCGGTGTGTGTGGTAGGTCGGATAAGGGGTGTGTAGCGGATGGACCCTAGGTTCGGGTTGGGCTTCATAATTGCATGATTTCGTATGTGAACATATGTGGAAATGGGCCAAGCCTAGTATATGAATGTGGATCAGTGTGGAAATGGGCTAAGCCCAGTATGTGGAAATTATGTGGTTAACTACCCTATTAGATGAATGTGATATGAATATGGGCCAAGCCCAGAATGTGATAACATGTGAATTTGATAATTGATATCTGATATATGAGTTAATATGTGGTTAACATGTGGGTGGAATTCAGTGGACTAATTACACACTGAGTCTGTATGACTCACCCAATTTTTAATAAACATCGCAGATGATTCGTGGTGATTGGACCGGGTTGGAGTGGATACGAGGTGGCCCATGCAGAAGACATCTTCTTTATTTTATTCAGTTTATTACTAAGAACTTTTGTTTAATTATTTGTTGTAATAAGGCCCAGTTAAAGTATTTAAGTATTTCTATTTGAGTATTTTTATTATGTTAAAGCAAAGTGACGATTGAATTATTATTTTGAAACCGGTTTATTTTCGGCAAAACTATATCCTAAAATGTATCATAAAGTTTTAACCAGGACATTTTTATAAACACCACACTTTACTTAAGATTTTAAATGGTCACCGTTTTACAAACTCAACAAGTTGTCATGATTTTATCTTTAGGTCGAATCTTCTCAAACGTTTTTCCGCAGTGGCATACCAGATCCGGTCAGGGCTTGTGGGCCGGGTTTGGGGTGTTACAAAAAAACTCAAGAATTGGCATGCTTCCACCAACATCCCTTATCCTCCCCCTCCTTGCAGCTATGTGCGAATGACAGTAACTACATGGGGAGTTTTTCTGAACTTTTTTCCTTCCACCTATTTATTAATATTATATTCCACATCGAGGACAATGAGTTTTAAGTAGGGGGAGGCATTCCTCATTTTCTGTCATTTTATATGTTGTTGTTGTTGCTGCTTTGTGCTCGTTGCTGCCTATATATTTTTTTAAGAATATTCTGCCTCTTTTCATGCCCAAGAATTTGACCACAACTTGCCCACTAAATTGTTCATTGAACTATGTGATTAAGTACTAAATTAGCTTGAGTTGCTTCGCAACGTATTGTAACATCACACATTCAGATCTAACAACCATTTGAGGTGTCACATTTAACTTCGAATTAAATAACATTTATCAAACTGTATTTAAAATATAACAAATACCACGTTAAAAAAAAAATCAAACTCGAACACTAAATGATATATTAAACTTTATAATAATTAGGAGATTATGAATTCTAGTATGTTCTGTATTTTTATACCCTAAGATTATTCATACATAAAAATTAAGTCAATCAAATACGAAATCTAGCTCATAAATAGATATAAGTTTTACAAGTAATCTCATCCAATATATATTGCCAGTAATATTAAATTTACTTAAAGTTGTAATTTTAAAAAAATGCTACTACTTAAAAGTGTAGGTCCAAATATGAAGAATATGATTATCTCTTAGATCTTTTATGTTTCAAATTGCAACCATTAATATTATATTTGTTTGATACAAAATCTAGTATACCCTAGCACTAAATATACATTTATTAGAAAAGATGAAAGAAAAAGAACATAATCATATCAATAAATATTGGGTGTAGTGGTAAAATAAATTGTACTTATAAAGAAGAACGTAAGTTGTAAAGTAAATTGTACTCGTAAAGAAGAACGTAAATTTAAATCATGAAGACGATAATATTGAGAAGAACAATCACAAATTCGAACATAAACAATAAAACAAACATGAATATTAAAAAAAAAAAAGATAGTCCAAAATTTTGTTTGTATATTGAATTAGAGATTTCTTTTAAAGTTCACAATAGATGGTATCGTGGTTTCTTCACAACATTTGCGTAGATTTATTCCTATCTCTAAGATGTTCTTTTCTAAAAAAATGAAAAGCGAATTTTTTTAATCTTAGTCTTTTCTTCCAGTTGCACACAATTTAACATTTGTCTCCACTGGTGTTGAGATTGACTTATAATTCTGCATTGATTTGTTATAGTTTAATAAATTAAATTAGACTCTTTAATACATTCGAGGAGTTTATTCTCAAGTAATTTAAATATTATTATATATTTTGTCGATTTTTATCTTTAAGCATTAATAAACATTTTTGTTTAGTTTTACACCCTTTTGAAATCCAAATTGGCCAAACGTGTCATGAGGAACCTAACAATGTGATTGAGTTGGTTTAGGGAGACAATAAGAGCTCAAAATTGAGAAGAACGTCATTCTAAGTGAGTATCGCGACATCGATACCATGGAAGTCGTGATATCCCTGAAGGTACTGAAGTAATAAAATTGAGTTAAGCTCCAATGATATCGCGAAATTGAGAAGTGGGTATCGTGACACCGAAACCTGGTGTCGTAATATCATTGCTTGATGGGGGGAAATTTATTGCAGATGTAGTTTTTATCCAACACCAACCCCAATTAAAATATAGCGCCCAGGGGCATTCTGGACTAACATTTTGGGTTATAATCATAAGTTAAAAGCCGCTTTTGACCGAGAACAAAAGAGAGGTTGTTATCTTTACTTTTTTATAATTTTTTTTAACTTTCTAGTTATCTTCTTCTTTATTTTTCTAAGGTTTAGTTTCAAACTTTTCTAGTATTAAGTTGTGTTAGTTGGTAGTTAGTTTTTACGGTAGCTTGATCTTAATTGCTAATTAGTCCTTGAATTTTTTTTTGTATTTTCATTTTAATCTATAACATTTAATATAGCTTAACTTTCATTTTCATTTTTTTTTTAGTTAAAAATCTGAACTTTCATGATCTTTTACACCCACATTACTATCATCTCCATTCTCCTCAAGCAACCATCAAGAAATTAATAAGCTTTCTTCGACCCCATTCCTTATACTTATTTTAATGTATGTTATGAATGTATGTAAGGTTATTGCTTGTATGGAAATGCTAATGTGTAACTAAACTTATGGTAGTTGGTTGATAGAAATGTTGCTTGATTAATTTTTGTATAGGGCATAAATCGTAAAAACTAGACCAAATCGAATAAATTTCAAAACTTAAAATTAACATCTCTAAGGAAAATGTAGTTTGGCGAGGAGATTCCATTGAACACCAATTTGATTGTCCTGAGTTAGTTTGGGAAGGTCGAAAGATAAATCAGATTAAATCGTCTAATTCGCTAAAGTGGTGACCAAGAGGTAAAAATAAACCAATTAAAAAGTTAGATTTTTTAATCCCTAATCCAAAGACTAATTAGCAACATGAAACCCAACCCGTTGTTGTTGTCTATTGAATTGTTAATTATCAATTAGAGTTATGAACTGTTGTAATATAAGACTTAACAAGTAGTTGTTAAACTTTTTGGCTTCATGCTCGTTTCTTAAGAATCACTTAATTCTCGAACTCTTTTAAATTTGGTCCTTAGAATATTCAGGTGTTCCATTATAAGACTATAAGTATCACAACTCGACTTGTCATACTTGTAATACACCACCATAGTATAATTATTTTTGGATTGATTGATAACCCCAGTACACATACGCCTACTAGTTCATGCATCCCATATTTTATTTACAATCTTGCATGTTTTTGCGGACCTAGGAACAAACCTCCCTTATTTGTTCTATCTTAAGCCCAAAGAAATGCTTCAATTCTCAGAGTTCTTTGGTCTAAAATATTGTTGAAAGATTAGCTTGTATCTGATAAATCTCAATCCGTCATTTCCAATGATAATAAGATCATCCACTTACAAATTCTATTGATATTCTTCCATCACGAGCTTTCACGAATAGACTTGAGTCTGCTGGTGCTGTTGATTAACCACTTTGCACAAAAAATCTGCTAACTTACTATACTAGGTTCTCGGTGCATGTTTTAATCCATAGAGTACTTTCTTTAGTTTACACACATACTTGGGGTGATTCTTACTTTCGAATCCCCTTGGTTGTTGCATATGGTCTTCATATAGAATACCCATTTGCGGAAGTCTCCAAGACTTAAATGTTGTAAGCGCTAATAATACTTGGATGGTTATGATTGAGGAGCCACAGCTAGAAATGCTCTAACAATGGTAGAGAATAATTCGATCAACTATCAAAATGACTGGATAATTAACTCTGATTGCTTTAATCATAACACTGGAGATAACAAATGAAGAAGAATTGTGGTTACTGCCAACTATTCTAAGCTATCAATATTGGTACCCTCATTACAGTCCACATAAGGTGAAGTTACAAAATATGTATCATGTATTAGAAATGAAGAAAAATCTGTTACAATATCACAACTCATATCAGATAGAAGTTATGTAGTTTTCAGGCCTGACGACGTCAAATAAAAACTCACCAATACACCAATCGTGGAAAGAAGGCAATTGAAGTCAATCTACACAATGTCCACATAATCAACTTGAAAAATGTAAGGCACCCAAGGCTTGATCACATGAGTTATGTAAAACTAAAGTCGATGCTGTAGTTTGTGTCGATTGTCAATATGGAAAGACACATTAACTACCCTACAGCGAGTCAAGCTTTTGAGCCGAATTACTATTAAAATAGGTACACTCAAACGTGTTTGGACTAGTAAAGCAGCCATCAATTAATGGATTTAAGTACATGATCACTTTTATTGATGATTTTTGTAGATATGTATGGATGGATTCATGAAAAAAAATCAAAAGTTTTAATGAGGTTTAAAGCAATTAAAGACATGGTCGAAAAGGATCTTGATCGAAATTTACGATGCCTTCATACAGATGACGTCTAAAGAATATGCGAAGATAGCCACCATGTCAGACGACCCCACAAAAAATGTAATTGTTGAGTAGAAGAACCGACACTTGACAGACTTAGCAAAGCATGTTACATACAAAGAATGTGCCACTACGATTTTGGGTAGAGAATATGAAAATAACTGCTGATGTTATCGATCCACTGCCACAGGCAAAGCTTAATTTCATGACACCATACAAAAAACTTGGGAAAATCAAGTCTACGGTTATATGGGCTACGTATTTGTGCCTAACCACCTATGAAGTAAGTTCGATAAGAAGGCAATCGAATACATAGCCGTAAGCTATGATACTCAAAGAAATGGTTGAAAGTGTCGTGATCTAACCACTGAACGATGTTATACATCTAAAAGTGTCGTGAGCTATGATACTCAATGAGGCGTCATCCAATATTCTCCTTTCAAAACACCATAACCACTGAACGATGTTATACATCTAAAAGTGTCGTGAGCTATGATACTCAATGAGGCGTCATCCAATATTCTCCTTTCAAAACACCATAAATTACCTTCTTTCAAAAAAGAAAACCATAAATTACGATTACAGCGTTAGCTTTTACAGAGTTTTTTGGGGGCAACAACGCCATTAGCTTCATTTATTTACCCTTTCTTGGGCTTCACTTGCAAATCAAAACCATTCACCACGGAGTTCTCTGAGTCTCCTAGAATGCGGAGCCTCTGGAATGCCACGCATCGCGTTTTCCTTCCAAATCCTCGTAGCCCTCAACAGCGTCTCTTCAGCCGTCTCTAGCTGCTCCGCCCTCCACCCTATCCTCTCTCCCTTACTCTGTTCCGTTTCCGATGCTGTCCCGTCCGTCGCTCTAGTGATCGGCTTCCGAGTATCCGCCACCTCTATCTCCGACAACGGGGAAGCCTTGTGATGCTTAAAATACTCCTTGTCATCCATCGTTTCCTCTCTCTTTCCCCTTTCCTCCTTCCCTTTGCTCTCCGGTAAAGGCGTACCGTCCATCCCAACGCAGCTCACGTCGTCCAGTGCTGCACCGCTAGTAGCCGTACGCCTTTGTTGAAGGT
This sequence comes from Gossypium sturtianum, assembly GCA_025698515.1. Classification (NCBI taxonomy): domain Eukaryota; kingdom Viridiplantae; phylum Streptophyta; class Magnoliopsida; order Malvales; family Malvaceae; genus Gossypium; species Gossypium sturtianum. The sequence continues at coordinate 32,200,304 of CM046954.1, forward strand.
TGGGTTCCAAAGGATGATTCACTGGCGAACTCTTCAGCCTCGGAGAAGATTCATGCGGCAGCTTGGGTTGTTTTACCGGACCCGTTTCGGAACCGGGTTTGGGTTCTTTCTCTCCATGGTCATCTGGATAATTTTCTATACCCTGCAACGAAATTTTTTTAAAAAAAAAAAGGTTGTAACTTTTAACAAAGCACAAAGCACAAAAAAAAAAAGAGAAGATAAAATCTTTGATACCTGAGGTTCACCCCTGTGAACATCAGGTCCAGCTTCAAGTTCTCCAGAGTGAATAGTAGGGTCAGCTGTTCTTCCTTTAATGGCTGCTCCAGAGGCAAATCTTCGGAACTGACCCTGTTTTTGGGCTGCAAACACTGCCAAATACGATCTTGATGATGCTGTTGCCAATCTAAATTGCATCATTGCCTTGTTTTGTCTTGGTTTATGGTGTGTGGTTTCTTTGTTTGGTCGAGTAAGAAAGGGAACAAACTTGAGATTTTAGATTATGAAATGGACAAAGGTGGACGAAGAAAAGAGATGGATTAAGACAAGAATTTTGTGAAGACACGTGTACGAATGAATTGAGGTGGCATCCATTTATAATGCCTCGTGGCGTTATACTTTCGGTTTTGGTGTTGGTGCCAGAGGCACCTAGAAGCATGGGGAACTTCCCTCTGCCTGTTTGGAATTTGCTTTAAACTTCGAGAACTTGAAACAGCATAAGCCAAAACTTTCTTTTATCTTTGGTCATCTTCACTTATCCAGGCTACCCTAGAATTAGGGTTTGCAGAAAAGAAAAGAAAAAATCCGATTTTGATGGGTTTCAATTTGATAAAATCGGATTTTTTTTAAATAATCGAGAATCAAAGAAAAAGCCAAAATCAAGTGCAATTTAGAAATTTATATCTATATTGTAGGCACTAGTACAACCAGCAAGTTTTAGAAAAGAAGGCAAAAGACGAAGCAATAAGCAAATATATATACCTTATATAACATATTATGGATTACATCAGATGCAATAACAATGGGGGTTTGGGTTTTTTTAAATATTCTCCTAAGCCTTAAACAGGTCCTAAGCACAGTTAATAGCCAGTAGATAAAGCCATTAAAAGAAAAGCTGCTTGTTCTTCCTCTCTGAGCTTCATCTTCCATTTCTGGTCTTCCACAATTTGATGCACCTTCATATCTCTTCCATGTATTTTGATCCCACTTGGACCAACATCATCAATCCCAGTTTTAGTTTTATATTTTTCTGTTATGTTCCTACTATCACTGTTCAACCCAAGAAGTGCTGCCCTCTTTTTCTTTCTGAGCCTAATCCCACATGCATTGCAAAGAGACTGCATGTTTGTAAATGAAGCAACAAAAACCCAAAAAAAGTCAGTCACAGCAAACACCAAAATTCTATACATATTATGGTTGTAAAATGAATTTTTTTTACCTTAGGACCAGCAGGACCACCTCTCCAAAGTGGGGTTTTAGTGGTTTTACAATCTACACATCTTTTGTTTTCCTCCTTCAATTGTCTCTGATGTAAAATATGCATCTTAAATAGGTTTGATCAAAGGAAGGTGAAGGTGGAATTGGAGGGTTTACGGCAGGGGAGAAGCAGAGCAAAACAGGGGATAAAAAAAAACAGAGAAAGTTGCAAATATTATACAAAGTCTACAACTAATGATTGCTTCAAGGATTTTATATAAATTATATACACAAAAACGGACCACCTGTTAAATTATTTGGGTTTATCTTTAAACTTTTTACTAATGAAATGTTGACATTTTTACTATAGATTTTATGTGTACATATATTTATTATGCGTAATATTTTTATATATTAGAAAATTTTTCATGGAGGGCCAAAGCATAATATTTTGAGGTGAGGGACTGGTGGCAGAGTATAACATAATCACATAGCATTAACCATACTGATACATTCTTCAATAAATTGTAGCTTATTAATCAAATGTTCACTTTCGTCAATAATTAACTGTCGTGCCCTAAAAAAATAGATGGGTTAAAAGACATTTATACTATAAGGTCTGTCATTATCAATCTCAAGATCACTTTCCTAAGCTAAACTCCTAAAAGAAACACATTTTTAGTGACTGTAACACTGTTTTTTTCACTCAAAAGAAAATTATGGTTTAAGCTTGTAATGTCTTGAATCAAATTCATTCCTCAGTTTCTGTTTCTTGCCAAGGTTGGAACAAACATCAGCTAAGAAAGCAAAACAAAAGCCAATGAAGCGCATTAGCCATAATAATATCAACATTGCCCAGTCCTTGAATTTCATCTTTGGAAAGTGGCTTCTATCTGAGATGAGCAGTGCCCTGTATACAGCTTCGGTCAAGGCATAGGCTGAAACTGGATCAGATTCTTCTACTGGGAATCCATATTCATTGAGGCATAGTATGTCGTAAACTCCATTAGTCTCTGATATTTCGAGATGTTCGCATATCTTCATCCTGCCATCGATCCTCTCCTCAGTCGATAACAAATCACCATGTGTTAAGATCAATAGAGGGTTCTCATCTGCAGCCACACATAATTTGGAATGGAGACTTAGTCAAGACATGCATGCATGTATGTATTTATGTATGTTAAAGACAGTACTGAGAGAGAGAGCTTACTGCTTTTTCTTAAAGCAGGGAAGCTGAAAAGCTGTCTGGTGGCCTCTAATGGCTTTAAGTCTCCTGCTTTTAAAGCTTTGTAAATCTGTGCTATGTTAGCTACAACCATCACACAATTCACTTCTCTCTGCAAAAAGTTCGAAGACGATCTCAATGTAATGTTTTCCATGGCAGCATCGTCTGCCGTCGTTGCACGGTCATTGTATCTGAAGCATGGTTGGTTATGATGAATCCCCTCACTCATCCAACTCGACATTTCCTCCAATGCTTCTCTTGTACTATGGTAATCGAACCCTCTCGAATCGTAAATGCAGAAGCCGCTACGGGTTGATCTCAGGACATTATGTTCTTCCATGTACATGGTTGTGTAATTGGACCTTCCTGCAGGTAAAAATTGTAAAATCTCTTGTTGCTGCACCTAAAGTTATTAAATTATACAAACAGAAAGTTACCTGATGATGTTTGAGCAAAGGGTATTAGACCGGACCGACCGAGAATACTGTACATGAGATTTATAAGCGAGCTCTTGCCTGAACCCGAAAATCCCACCAAGAGAATTGTGTTAACTGGTGGAATATCCATATCTTCCTTTGCGATCCCTCCGGTAGGTACCCAAAAATCACCCGAGCGATACTCGAGAAGCTTGTGCTGAAGCTCATTTAGTCCATCAGGTGCAACCAAAGCCAATCTCTCCAACTCCCTAACTAGTCTCAGCCTAGGCGTTAGAATGGAAACATTAGGAAATCCCAGCTTCAACTTAACGCATTTGTCGAATTCCGCAGCTGTTCTCCACCAACAATACGCCAATCTACATGACTCGCAGTCGTCTTCATCAACACAAGATACTTGGCTTTTCATCTCTTGTTTCCAACGGCATTCGTCAACACGGCGATGGCAGCTTAGCGTACACCGATGATTGTTGAACCAAATGACTCTATTAGCCAATGGTCGCACTGTTGGGAATAAAGGTTGAAGGTGATCAAAAGATGCATGTGTAAAACAGTGCTTCAAAGCTACATCCAAACATGTACAATCTTTGTTCAATTTCCTGGTTCCTTCCATACAAGATGATGGTTCATTTTTCGGATAGTTCCAACCGTCCATAATTTTACGGAATTAGCCTCATCACAAACTTTTCCAAAAGGCTACGACATGGGTAGTTTTGTCATTACGTTTTATTAAAGTTACCGCTAGTATATACTAAAAATGTAATGACCCCAAAAATACAAAAGTTAAACATGCAAAAAGTAAATCGAATTGGAGGGTGTAATGGGACAAGTTTTTAACTATTTTTAATTTTTATAAGATTTTCTGGACAAAGAGTGAGTTGAATTTTCTTTTGGTTAAATTCATACAAATTCACAAAAAATTGAGATGAAAAATATAAAACTTGAGCCGATATCAAGGGGAGCAAATAAAAACCCAGTTGTTACGATCCCTATTTACCGACCCTGGATTGCGAAAGCAATATTTTTTTGAAACTAGGTCCAATCTTCAAATTAAATAAATTAAATTTTTTGAAAAAATAAAGATTCAAAGGTCAATTTTTTTACCTTGTTCATGCAAAAGAGTAAGTTGAGATGCAATTAACGAAAGTGGGCATAAAAAATATAGGAATTGTCGAAACCATTTTATGATAAAAGGGGTTGACTTTGATTTTGAAAACGAAAACGAACATGGGATTCACCATCAATCCTTTTTATTTAGGTGTGATCGGATCACCTCGTAATTCAATCATTTTAATAAAAGTTTAAATTTATTAAAACGATGATTTTTGGTCTACAAAATTCAGAAAGATGGGTTCGGGAGTCAGTTGCGCACGAGGAAAGATTAGCACACTTGTAACGCCCAAAATTGGTACCTAGTTGATTAATTAATGTCTTGGTGTCAAAAGCTGAAAACTTCGAAAGAATTTAAACCACAATCCCTTTTTGCATTATATCATTTTGCTTACAAATTGCTTGAATAAATCAAAATAAACGTTAAAGACCCACTTGTTTCGAGATAATAAAATCTCGTATCCCGTAAGTTAAGAAACGACATTTCAAATCTTCGAGCATAAGCTTGCCTTCGTTTCTTATTTGAAATCTTATGGATTTCAAAATTTAAAAGGATATTCGGTTGTTTAGGTTTAATGAGGAAATCGAAACCCCGTAAGTTAGGGTACGTTTCTCAAACTTCCCAAATACCAAACATTGTCTATTTTGAAAATTTGTTTTGAATAATAATAGGTGCAAGGTTTAAACAATATACTTATTTTGTTTAAATATAATACATTAATAAATAAATATATCTAAACTTAATGTGTAGTATGACGATAAATGGAATATTTTAATGATACGAACGTAATTGTGATAATAACAATAATATTAATGATCAAATTGTAATATTAATAAAATAAATGATGAAACCTTAAAAATAAAACAAAATAAAATGGAAAATGCATGATAATAATAAAAACTAAATAAAAATAACATTAAGAATAATAAAAAAATAATATAGCAAAAAAAAAGGCAAAAATAAAATAAATAAAAAATGATATTAAAAATAATGACAATAACAAATAGGCAAGTAAGAAAATGTAAACAAATCCAATCTTTATAAATAAATAAATAAATAAATGAACGAATAAATAGTGAAATAAAAATAACAATAATAAAAGAATAAAAATAAAATAAAATAAATGGAAATGCCCCATAAAAAGGAAACAAATAAATTTTAAATACCTAAAAATAAAGAAAAATAAATAAATGGATTAAATAAAATAATATATAAAATAAAATAAAATGGGGATCAAATGGATAAATAAAATAATATATATATAAAAAAAGATAAAATGGGGATCAAATTGGAATTAAAGCAAAATTGCGGGTCTAAATTATAATAGACAAATAATTTTAAAAAAGGACTAAATTGAAACTAAAATTAAGTTAAATGGCCATATTTAAAAGAAAAAAAAAGAATCAGGGTCTAAATGTAACGCGTGTAAAATAAGGGGACCAATTGGGAAATTATTCACTGTTCCCAAAACGCAGCGTTTTAATAGGGACCAAAATGAAACAAATACGAAACTATCGGGCCAAATTATAAGAACCAAAAGGATCTAATTGAAATGAGTTGAAAAAGCGGAAGGGCCAAAAGCGCAAATAACCCTTCCGCTAAAAAAACACGCGGATCCTAGGCTGAGTGGGTCGGGTCGGATCAGGTCGGCTAAAACGGCGCCGTTTTGGCGCTAAATTGCCCAAGGTGAAACGACGCCGTTTCACTAATGCTATATAAGTCAAAAAAATGTTAAAAACTTCATTTTTCTCCTCTCTTCTTCAAAAAACCAAAGTTTTCTCTCCATTCTCTCTCTGGCCCAAACTCCGGCCACAACTCCGGCCATCGGCCGTCGTGCCGACCACCGGTCACCGGCGACGGCACCGCCTTATACGGTGGCCGAAAATCACCTCGAACCCATTTTGACCTCCTTTTCCGCCTAAAAACCGATTTAGAGCCCAAAATAGCAAAAAAAAAAAAAAACTCTAAAAGGAAGAAAGCCTTTTGGCTTCCACCGTTCGCCGTCGCAGCCCTCGGCCGAATCCCAGAGGATTTGACGGCCTTGCGAACCGACGGTGGCCCCAGCGACGACACCCCGACGAAACAACAGGTAACAAATTTAAAACTTTTCTCTTATTTATTTTATATTTTTTTCGAATCTGAAGTTACCTTTTTAATATGATTTTTTTCTTGTATTTGATTTCTTCGTAAAAAAAATACATTGATTTGTTCATGGCTTTTATAGCCGAAAAGATACAATATTTTTATTTATTTTTTGCTATTGTTTGGCTTCTGTTTCTGTTGTTATTTCTTTCTTGTTGTAGGCGTTGACGGAGGCGGAAACTTCGGCTTTTTGCCATTTTGGTGCAACGACGGTAGAGGCGCACCAGGAAGGCCTCGGGACGAGGCACGAGCGGTGCGCCCGAGGAGAGGCTAGCGGCGCACTAGGGTTAGGGTTTTGCTTTTTTGTCTGAAAATTTTTAAGTTTGTGGGCCTGTTGGGCTGTTGTAAATTTGGGCTTTGTAAAAAAAATGGACTATTTTTCTTTTGGACTTTATTATTATTTTTATTTGGTTTTTATTTTTCTGGTTTAGGCCCGGGCTAAATTGGCCCACTACAGCTGCCCCTCTTTGCTCGTTGTCGTGCAACGGGAACGAAGCAAAGACTTTAAAAAGGGTCAATTTTGCCTGGTCTTTCCGAGTTCTTGACTTCTTTTGGTGCTTCTCTTCTTCAATTAGCCTCATTCCAATCCAATGTATCTTGTTGCTTTGATCCACTCCACCGCAACTTCAGAGAGATAAGACTTGTAGCTTCAATCTACTTCGCTGCAACTTCAGAGATATAAGATTTTTGGTTTTAGTCTACTCCGCTGCAACTTCAGGGAGATAAGACTTGCTATGGTAGATTCAATCCGACCTACTGCAACTTCAGAGGTATATGATTTGTCGCTTTAATCCGCTCCACTGCAATTTCAGAGAGATAAGATTAGTAGCTTCAATATGCTCCGCTGCAACTTCAGAGAAATAAGATTTTGCTATCTTCGATTTACTCCACTGCAACTTCAGGAAGATAAGATCTATAACTTCAATCCGCTCCGCTGCAACTTCAGGGAGATAAGATTTGTGGCTTTAATCTGCTCCACTGCAACTTTAGGGAGATAAGATTTGTAATTTGTAGCTTTAATCTGTTCCACTGCAACTTCAAGGAAATAAGATCCGCTACGACGTCTACTCCACTGCAACTTCAAGGAGATAATATTTGTGGCTTTAATCTGCTCCACTGCAACTTCAGAGAGATAAGGTTCGCCGTGATGACTATAATTCGTCCCACTGCAACTTCAGGGGTATAGGATTTGTGGTTTTACTGATCTGTTGCACCATTCTCTAGGGAACATGACCTGCAGAATCCATTTCATGGGCCTATTTATGCCTAGTGATTAGGATGTCATGATCGGAATGAATTAAATACTCCTAACTAGATGTGTATGAATGATATTTGCATGAATGCAGAATATCATTTTTCGAGAATGATCCCCTTTTAATGCTTAGGTTGTCATTGCTCGATGTTTATCAAGGTTCTATTACTGATGTGTTACCATGCCTTCTTGTTTAGACGGTATCTTTAACAGAAAATCCAAAGAAATAGTCATCATTAGACTATTTGTTCTCAAATGTTTCCAACCCCTAAGTTTGGTTAGTTCTTGAATAGTGGTCCTGTTTTCAGATCCTTGTACTATTTTAGAAAACCTTTCAGAGCAATATGCAGAACTCCCTTTACTTGAATATTATTAGTCCATTAATCATTATTTCAATGTAAAAATGCTTGAAAAAGATTGTAGTAATGGACAAGATCAAAGTTTATTAGGAGCAAGGCTCGTAATGAATAGATTAATCAAAATAACAAATTTGCTTAAATACAAAATGAATAAGAGGAAAATAGATGCCCCGGATATCATAGTATGAACTTCTTCGTACTAACTTCTCGAGGACCCTCTTGAACTTGATATGTGTTTCGTAGATCCAAAATACTTTATTGATACCCCAAGATGTAGCATCTCTCCTCCTTGTTCATTCAGGGATAATGAGACTACCACGTACCCCATTTTGATCAAGATTTGAATTGCCCTTTTCTTGGGTTTTCAATTCAAAACCCCTTTGGTCTCAAGGTGCCCTTTGCGAGTTTTCACCTTGGCCTCTCCCCCCCTTTTTTTTAGGTGAAGTATTTCTTGAATGAGTCTGAATTCACAGGATTGGGCAAGCTTTTGCCATCTATCTCAGTCAAAATCAACGCTTCTCTAGAAAAGGCTTTTTTTACCACATAAGGTCCTTCCCAATTTGGCATCCATTTCCCTCTGAAATCCTTTTGTATGGACAAGGTCTTTTTCAATACTAGGTCCCCCTCATGGAATTTTCTGGGACGAACCTTCTTGTTATAAGCTCGCATCATTCGCTTTTGGTACATCTGACCATGACTGATGGCTTTCAACCTTTTCTCCTCAATCAAGTTTAGTTGATCATATCGGGATTGGGCCCATTCTGCTTCATCCAACTTCAATTCTGCCAAAACTTGGAGATAAGGAATCTCGACTTCAATGGGTAAAACCGCCTCCATTCCATAAACCAAAGAGAAAGGCGTTGCCCCAGTTGAGGTCCTGACAGATGTTCGATAGGCATAAAGGGCAAACGGTAACTTCTCATGCCAATATTTATAAGTCTCAGTCATTTTCCCCACGATCTTCTTAATATTCTTATTGGCTGCCTCCACTACACCATTCATTTTTGGGCGATATGGTGATGAGTTGTGGTGTTTGATCTTGAACTGACTACAGACTTCTGATATCGTGCTGTTGTTCAAATTTAGTGCATTGTCAGATATGATCCTTTTTGGCATTTTATATCGATATATGATCTCCTTCTTTAAGAACTTACTGACTGTCGACTTCGTGACATTAGCATATGAAGCGGCTTCTACCCACTTTGTAAAGTAATCAATGACCACGAAAATGCATCGATGCCCGTTAGAAGCTTTGGGTGAAATTGGCCCAATGACATCCATGCCCCACATAAAGAAAGGCCACGGAGAAGTCATAACATGAAGAGGTGGGGGAGGTACATGAATTTTATCTCCATAAATTTGACATTTGTGGCACTTATTGGCATAACTGATGCAATCTCCTTCCATGGTGGACCAATAATACCCAAATCTCATGATCTGCCTAGCCATTGTAAAACCATTGGCATGTGGTCTGCAGACACCCTAGTGGACTTCTTCCAAGATTTGCTTAGCCTCGATAGCGTCTACACATCTTAGTAGTACATGATCCTTTCTCCTTTTATATAGGATCTCCCCATCTAAGACATAGTCATTGGCCAGCCTTCTCAACGTCCTTTTATCATTCTCAGTTTCTTAGTCTGGGTATTCACGATTCTTCACATATCACAATATATCGTTGTACCAAGGGTGATCGTCCTTTTCTTCTTTTTCTTCAATGTTGTAACAATGAACCGGAGCCTCATAAATACTCATCTGGATAGGCTTTACATCCTCTTGTTTGTTCGCTTTGACCATCGAAGCCAAGGTAGCCAATGCATCAGCCATCTGATTTTCATCTCGTGGGAGATAATAGAAGGTGGTGTCATCAAACTCCTCGATTAACTCAAGAACCAACTTTCGATACTTGATTAATTTGGGATCTCTTGTCTCACATTCTTCCTTAAGTTGATAGATCACTAGTGCGGAATCTTCATATACCTCTAGCACTTTGATCTCATGTTCTATGGCTGCACGGATACCCATGATGCATACTTCGTATTCTGCAATATTGTTCGTGCAATCAAAATCTAATTTGCTAGTGAAGGGATAATGATCTCCGTTTGGGGATATCAGGACTGCTCCAATGCAACCCACAGCATTTGAGGCTCCGTCGAAGTTTAGTTTCCAAGAATGACCTTCTTGCAAGTCTTCTTCAGTGGTTGCAACATACATTAGATCTTCATTTGGGAAATCAAAGTTCAAAGGCTCGTAATCCTCTAGAGCTCTACTGGCCAGAAAATCCGCTATTGCGCTTCCTTTGACTGTCTTCTGGTTCACATAGACTATGTCAAATTCGGTGCGCACTTACCATCGGGCCATTCTTTCATTTAGAGCGGTCGACTCCATCATGTACTTTAGAGGGTCCAGCTTTGAGATGAGCCACGTTGTGTGGTACAGCATGTACTGTCTTAATCTTCGGGTTGTCCAAATCAGGGCGCAACATAACTTCTCGATTGGCGAATATATTGTCTCACATTCAGTTAATTTCTTACTGAGATAGTATATCGCTCTTTCTTTTCTTCCCGACTCATCATGTTGACCAAGCACGCATCCCATGGAATTCCTGAATACTGCCAAGTACAGTATCAACGGCCTATTTGGGTTAGGTGGCATCAGTACTGGGGCATTGGAAAAGTAATGTTTGACCTTATCGAAAGTCTTCTGGCACTCCTCATCCCAAACGCCTGGGTTGTGTTTCTTAAGGAGACAGAATATGGGGTCGCATTTCTCAGATAGTTGTGAAATGAACCGGGCAATGTAATTTAGTCTTCTTAGGAAACCTCGAACTTCTTTTTGAGTGCGTGGTGGAAGCAATTACTGTATAGCCTTTACTTTGTCTGGGTCGATCTCAATCCCCTTTTCACTGACTACAAATCCTAGCAGTGTTCCCGACTTAGCCCCGAAAGTACATTTTGCTGGATTGAGCTTCAGTTGGAATTTTTTCAATCTTAAAAATAGTTTCCTCAAGACTTGTCCATGCTCCTTCTCTTTTCGGGATTTTGCGATCATATCATCAACATAAATTTCGAGTTCCTTGTGCATCATATCATGAAATAAAGTTACCATGGCTCTTTGATACGTTGCTCCCGCATTTTTTAGTCCAAATGGCATCACCTTATAGCAAAAAGTTCCTCACATGGTCACGAATATGGTTTTCTCCATGTCTTCAGGATGCATCTTTATTTGGTTGTATCCCGAGAAACCATCCATGAAGGAGAACAGTGAGTAACCTGCCGTTTTGTCCACTAATGTGTCGATATGTGGAAATGGGAAATTGTCTTTCGGGCTGGCTTTGTTCAAGTCCCTGTAGTCCACATACATTCGTACTTTCCCATCTTTTTTAGAGATGGGCACGATATTGGCTACCCATTCTGAGTATTTAACCACTCGTAAGAAACCAGCATCAAATTGTTTTTTGACTTCCTCTTTTATTTTCAGTAAAACATTGGGCCTCATCCTTCGGAGCTTCTATTAAACCGGCTTGCACTCTTCCTTTATGGGGAGCCGGTGTACCACGATATCAGTACTTAACCCGGGCATGTCTTGATATGACCATATGAAGACATCTTTAAATTTTTGAAGTAATTCAATGAGGTATTGCTTCATCTCTGCAGTAATGCAAGCTCATATCTTCACTTCTTTTTCCTCTCTTAGGCTCACAATTCCCACTGACTCTTTATAAGGCAAGATTTGTTTCTCATCTTGTTCTACCATCCTCAACAAATCAAGAGATATGTTACAGTCTCGATCGTTTTCAAAATCTTGAGAATCTTTTGTGCACATATCTTGCTCAAAAGGAGATTCTGAGTCAGTAGCTATGTCGCTCATATCATTGATATCTGGAGACCTGTTATAGGGATGAAGAAAAAAAATCCAAAGAACAAATGAATCTAAGAATAATTATTTGTATGGTATGATTATGAATGAAATGAAAAGAATAAAAGAATATTTGCTCAAGATGATACGCAAAAATGCATTTTATTGAAATAAGAATTTTGGACATAAGCCTATTTCACAAAGGATTCTTATTGCTCCTTGGCTTAGAGCAATAAGCGTGTTTTGAACATTACTCTGTATTGACTCTAAAAACTACAGGAATCTCTTCCGCAGTCCAGTTGTTCAAACACTTTCAGGTACATAGGGGCAGATGTTTGATAAATTTTCTCATCAGGTTCCTTCTTCAAATATGGCATTGATGTTTAGGTTTCTCAACATTTCTTCCGCAGTCTCTTCCCTTGGCATCTTTCTTTTCGGATGAATAGTTCCTCCAGATACGAACGTCTTGGATATATGGGGAAAGGTCATCAGTTCCCACTTGACCTCTTCCCCGCTCAATCGCGCTCTTCTCCTTTCTTGTTTCTTCTCCATCTCCTTCTTCTTTTACCTCGCATCTGGCTTAAATCCTAAACCAAAGCGGTCTCGTTTGTCCTTCAGCATAGGTGCCTCGACCTTTCCTTGTAGGCATTTTCCAAGTCCTCTCCCAGGCAAGGCTCATTTACCGACTGTCAGTTGTAGGCCCATCCTTGTAGTTTTGGATATTTTGGGAATTGGGATCTTGTTCCCTTCAACGATGAATGTTGCATTCACAATTTTCAACGATCGGAATGAACATTCTATCGCTTCATTGTCCGTCCCTACGTATGGCGCGTCGCTAGTTACAGATGCGATAATATCTTCTTCCGCATTTATCATTACCAGTCAACCCTCGATTACCAACTTTAGCTTTTGATGCAGTGATGACGGCACTGCCCCAGCCGTATGAATCCAAGGCCTCCCCAACAAACAATTATAGGAAGGCTTAATGTCCATCACCAAGAAATCTACTTCATACGTGTTTGGACCAATCAAGAGGGGTATCTCAATCCTTCCCATCACCCTTCTTTCGGTTCCGTCGAATGCTCTCACTATGTTTTGACATGTCTTCATATGAGAGTTATCCACAGGCAACCTATTTAGCGTGTTTCGAAACCATTTTTTTCGTGTTTAAAAAATGGGGATCGACTTTAAAATGACAGATAGAGTCGCCACCAATCCTTTTTGTTTAGGTGTGATCGGGTCACCTATAAAACATTTTGTTTTATTTTTAAAAGAAATTAATTTTGGTCTACGAATTCTAGGAGAAACGGGTTCGGGAGTCGGTTACGTACGAGGAAGGATTAGCACCCTCGCAACGCCCAAAATTGGTACCAAATTGATTAATTGATGTCCTAATGTCGAAAAGTTTGAAACGATTTTAAAATTATGATCTTCTTTGTCCCATTTGAAGATACTCGAATTTGAATATTAAGATTCTCTTGTTCCGAAGGAATAAAATGTCACATCCAGCACGTTAGGATACGACAATTTAAGTTCTTGAATTCAAGATCATCCCGAAATTCTCGAAGCTCATGCATTGAAATTTTGAAAGGGTATTTGGTTATTTGGACAAACAGAAAACCGAAACCCAGCACGATAGGGCACGATTCCTCGAATTTCCAAGCACACAAATATTGCCTTATTTTGGAAACATGGACAAAATTTTAAAAGGATATTTAGTTATTTGGTCAAACAGAAAACCGAAACCCAGCACGATAGGGCACAATTCCTCGAATTTCCAAACACACAAATATTGCCTTATTTTGAAAACATGAACAAAATTTTAAAAGGATATTTGGTTATTTGGTCAAACGGAAAACCGAAACCCAGCACGATAGGGCACGATTTCTCAAATTTCCAAACACACAAATATTGCCTTATTTTGAAAATATGGACAAAATTTTAAAAGGATATTTGATTATTTGGTCAAACAGAAACCAAAAACCAAAGACGATAGGGCGGGATTTCCTCAATTTCCAAATACCAAGTAGTGCCTTGTTTTAAAAACTTTTAAACAAGTGATTTTAAAATTGACTTAAAATGCTTTTATTGAATCACTAGATAATGAGAAACAAAAATATAGCATCGAGCATGGAATAATAATATGTGAATACAATCTTTGTACAAATGGATGACAAGAATGATAATATGAACATACAATTCAATATATACACAATCAATTATCTCACAATTTCTATTTAAAAAAAATACTAACATTATTAATCAAGAAACAACAAAAACTGAAAATATAACTAATTAAAAACAAATTAAAATGAAATATAGCAAATTTTAAAGTAATAAGCAAATAATATGTATCAATTTAAGTGATATATACGTAAATAAATAAAAACTTGATATAAAATAATGTACATATAAAGAATAATAATGATATATAAAAGTGTATAGAATAAATAAATATATAATTTAGAATAGGGTCTTTTAAAGAAATAAATTATATGTATAATAGATATATATATAAAATAATATAAAACCAATAGTATATGCATAAAAATAATTTAATATAATTATATGTATATATAAAATATATATATATAAAATTAATGAAAATAACATATAAATAGAAATAAATAACATCTAAAACCATTTAAAATATATAATATTTAATATTAATAAGAAAATAATTAGAGAAATCAATAAACAAATAACTAAATAAATAATTAAAGGACTGCATTGAAATCAGAATAAAATTAGAGAGCTAAAAAGTAATAAATTAAAAATGAAATCGAAAAGGGATTAGAATACAATGCGCATAAATTAAAGGGGATTAAAAGTGCAATTTACCCAAATTACTAAACGCAGAATTTAAATAGGGACTAAACTAAAACTGCGCAAAATTACTGGGCACAATTAAAATAAATGAACACTAAATTAAAAAGAAATAAAATGCGAAAGGGCCAAAATGGTAAATAGCCCAAAACTTGCGAAAACACGCGGATCTTATTTGGAGCGGGTCGGGTCATACACGGATCCTGGGGCAAACGGCGTCGTTTTAGCGCTTTAATGCAAGGCCTTAAACGACGTCGTTTTTGATGTGCTTATAAGGCCGAAATTTCCACACACAAAAAAATCATTTGCTGCCTAGTTTTAAAAAAAAAAAAAAGGAAAAGGTGAGTCCTTTTTTCTCTCTGGGCGAACCAGTTTCTGGCCACTCTCCACCTTCGTTCACACCAGCCTCCTCTCGACGGGCGGTCGGAAACCCAAGGTAATCTCCTTTTCTTTCTCTCTTTTTTTTTATATTTTAACAAGTATATACATATTATTTAAGAAATATAATAAAACTTATATGCATGTATAACAGTTTCGAATATAAACGAAAAGAAAAAATAAAAGAAAAACAAATAGACCTTTCGTTTTTTTTTTATTTTGATTCAGTATTCCTATCGTCAAAGATTGTACCCCAAAATACAGGGGTTCTTGCTTTCGGTTTTATAACCGGAAAATCCAAAAATAAAATAACAAAAAATACAACATTTTCTCTTTATTCGTATTTGCTGGCTCTGTTTTGCTGTTTTCCTTGTTTGTTGCAGACGAAACCGTCACAGTGACGTGGAGGCTCAAGCGCGTGGGGGCTGCGTGTGGAAGCTGCACGAGGGAATGGAGCGGCGCTCGAGGGTTCCAGAAACCTCTAGGATTTCTGGAAGACGCTGACAACATTGGGCCATTTGGGTCTTGCCAATTTGGGCTTAGTTTAATTTGTAAATTTTGGGCTCGGGTTTAGAAATTAAGTTTTATATTTGGGCTGTTATTAATTGGACTGTCATATTTATTGGACTGTTATAAATAAATTGGTAGACTATTATTTTGTTGGTTTTTATTTTGGTCAATAAGCTGGTTAATTGGGCCCGGGCGAAATAGGCCCATTACAGCGTGGATAGGGGTAAGACATTTAGCGCAGATCCGTTATCAGTTAACACCCCTAGCAATGTATACCCTTTGCAGCGAGTGGTGATGTGCAAAGCCTTTGTAGATCCCATGCCCTCTGGCGGTATCTCATCATCATTGAAGAAGATGAAGTTGTCGGCACTTATATTGTTGATTAGACGGTCCAGCTTGTTCACAGAGATATCGTTAGCGACATAAGTTTCGTTTAACACTTTCATTAACGCATCACGATGTGTCTCCGAACTTAAGAGTAAAGCTAGCACTGAGATGCGAGTCGGTTGCTTATGTAGCTATTCTACAACGCTGTACTCGCTATGCTTTAAGAATTTCAAAAATTTCTTAGCATCGTTCTCAGTTACTGGACCGTTAACTGGCGATTTGAGCCTGACCGTCTTTTCCTTCTTTTGTTCAGCCATTGGGGTCTTTCCTTTAACAGGCTCAGCTCCTGCATTTGATGGATCATAACGCCTCCCACTGCACGTGTAGAAACCCACCTCTTGGCCTTCTTCTGAAGCATTAATCAAGTTCTCTTCTCCTAGGATTGTCACGTTACAGTCATAATTCCAGGGAACCTTCTTGCTATCCTTGTAAGGAAAAGCTACAGGTTTCTAGATTATGACCCTTAGTGCAGGTTGTACTCCAGTTTCATTGCTTCTTGGTCGTGAAATGATAACCACTGGGTGGTTGACTTTATAGACCTTCTCTGTTGACCCCTCTTCTGAGGCGCACACATTTTCTTTTTCGGAGCCCACAGCATATTCAAAGAATTCTAGCTCCTTATTGTCCATCAAATTTTGCACTAAGGCCTTGAATTCAACGTACTCTTGGATCTCATGATCCTCCTTAGCATGGAACTCACAGTAGTTCCTTATCCCTTTAGGTTTCTCTTCTGAATCCTGCTTGATTAATCCTCCTTCTACCATTTTTCTTCCAAACCCATTTCATCGGAGTTTTTACTTCCTCTACATCCATCTTGGTTCTTTTCCCTCTATTCTCGATTATCGCATTTACCCCTTTATCAGAATGACTGGGTAACGAATTTGCTGCCACATTAGGTCCTGATGGGTCGTCAAACTTTACAATTCATATTTTAATGAACCTTTCGACCAACTTCTTAAATACGGTGCAGTTTTTGATTGAATGTCCTGTGATTCTCGCGTGGTACTCGCATTGAGCATTTGTGTCATACCATTTGGGGAATGGAGGTTGCATGGGCTTCAGGTATAAGGGGGATACCACATGTGCATCAAATAGGCTCTGATACAACTCCATATACGTCATCGGGATAGGTGGGAACTGGAGCCTTTCTGCATTTGGCCTTTGATTGGATTCTTGCCTTGGAGGGGCCTGAAGACTAGTAGTTACTGTCCTTGGCGGGCCAACGGTAATTGGCTTTGAGTAACCCTTGTTGTATGTGCCCACATAATTCACCTCGTTTTCCTTCTTCCTCGAGGTCAATCTTTTGGAGTTTTCCTCCGCGTCAATCTTACCACTTCTCACCGCGTTTTCAATCATTTCACCGAACATCACTATATTCGAGAAACTCTTAGTAGCATTCCCTAACATATGGTTGATGAATGGGGCTTTCAAAGTGTTGATGAAAAGCATCGTGGTTTCTTTTTCCAGAAGAGGTGGCTGGACCTGCGTTGCCACCTCTCTCCATCTTTGGGTATATTTCCTGAAGCTCTCATTCTGCTTCTTCTCCATATTCTGCAGTGTGATTCTGTCGGGTGTCATGTCCGCCACATGACTATATTGCTTCATAAAAGCTTGTGCTAAGTCTTTCCATGAATTTACTTTGGTATGACTCAGTTGGTTGTACCATTTAGCTGCTGACCCGATCAGACTGTCTTGGAAGTAGTGGATCAACAGTTGATCATTATTGACATATCCTGTCATCCTTCGACAGAACATGGTGATGTGAGCTTCAGGATAACTAGTCCCGTTGTACTTTTCAAACTCTGGAGTTTTGAACTTGGAAGGGAGTACTAAATCTGGGACCAAACTCAGGTCATTGGCATCGATTCCACAATGGTAATCAGCATTTTCCATTGCTCTGATTTTTTCTTCTAGCCATCTGCATCGATCTTCAAGTTGCTTTGGCACTTCCACTCTTGTTTTTTCTATTTCTGCCATATCATCTAGATCCAGAACAACGGGATTGGTTGGGTTATCCCCCGGATTGGAACCTGAGCCTGTTTAGAAGTTCATTGGCGTCAAGATACCGGTTTGACATTGTTGGGGTCTAATTGTGATGGGTACCCTTCGTGGGTACGCCTCTGGTTGTGCTGGAAGTTTATCGGGGTAAAACCCGGGGATAAAGAGGATCCTCATTATCATACCCTGAGTTGACTGCAGTGCCTTTCCCTTTTTCGCGTTCTCCAGCCAGCAACTATGCCAATTTATTTATCATGCTTCTTTGGGATTCCAATATTTGATTCCCCATCTCCTGTTGTACCTTCACTAACTGTTCTTGTAGTTGCGCTTGCAACTGGTCTTGCATCTCTTTTTGAACTTGCTCTAGCCTCTCCAATCTTTGGTCTATTTCTTTAGTTTTGGCGCAAGTACTGTAACGATGTTCGGTTGGTTGATTCTTGTTGGTTTCCAAATTAACTGAAATAATTTCGTTTAATTAGGGTCTTTTTGTGAAATTTAATGCATATGATGCAATATAATGCAAATGCATGAATGCAAAAAAAGAGGCATTGACTCTAATTCAATTCCGTTAGAACAACTTTACTAGAAAACAAATTTCTTTACATAAAACAGATTACATATACGGCTTTGCCTTAATGCTCAAAGCCTTAACCTTCCTAAGAAACCAAGCTAACTCTTGACTCCGATCTGATTCTGATTTATTCTTCAAGCTTAGCACGTTAGCCTGAACTACTAGGGTTTGCAAATGATCGGCCACTTCTCGTATTTGAGCCATAGCTTCACCCATGAGATAATCTCTATCCCTGACCTGACCTTGAGAACGGTGAAGTTGCTCTTTCCACTGCTCGTTGTTTGCTTCAAAGAGTTCAACTCGGAGTTCACAATTTTGTAATACGATCTCAAGCTCTTCTACATTCCTTTTCAGCTCTTCAATCTTGCTTAAGCTCGCTTTTAGCTCAATTGTGGAGTTGCGATTACGATACTGATGAAGTGACTTTTCTAGTTCTGCTACCCTGGCTTTTAATCTGACTTTTTCATTTTAGCATTCCAATAGGTCTCTATCTAAGGCATTTCCTCGAACCTGGGCATATTGGCATTTCTTTTCCCATTGATAGATTCTGTTCTTTTCTTCTTTGATCTCTTGCCGCCATTGTTCTGATGTCTTTCCCAGCGCGGCAATCCTCATTGATAAGCACAGCTTCTTATAATCCATTTTTAGACTGTCCAAATATTCCTCAGCCTTATTTTTTCCTTTTCTTAGTTTATCGGACTCTAGCTTCTGGACATCAACATCTAGTCCTAATTGCATCTTTTCTTCTTCCAATTGCTCTATCTTCTTTCCTAGTTCTGAATTCCTTCTTTCAAAATCTTGTTTTATGATCTCTAGCTCAGATAGGACCACTCGCAGATATTCCTTCATTGGTCGAGTGCCTTTTTGACTTGGCCCAGGGATGTTATCATTGACTCTTTTACCCCACCATCCATTATATTCGGGGGTCGTCGGACCTGCAGCAAATCTTTTTATTCGGCGGGTTTGGTTCTAGACGTTAGACATTTCTCGGATCTTTTTCTTGTAGTTATCTCCCTTATACAAAAACTCGCATTGAGCCAGCCCTTGTGTTGCTGTTATGAACTGCCTCGATCTATACTGCCTCAACACGAGTAGAGGAGCATATCCAACAGCTCCTCAAATCCCAAGTAGAGGAACCCAGTCGATATCTCCACACCGGTATAGAATCTCATCGGGGATCATCCAAAGGGCTCTCCATTCGACGTCCTCATCTTGGAGATTCTAGAGTATCGCCATCCATTTTTCTTTTCAAATGTCGTCTCGCCTCGGTGTAGCCATTAATTCTTTTAATGGAGAGTAGTTCTCGGAGAATACTCGATAAGAAAATTTTTTTACCTTCCAAAAGTAGCTATGAAACCATGCCAACAAGAGTTGCACGCATTCAATGAATATTCCTTCACCCGCTCTTCGGCATGCAGTCAAAGATCGGAATTGTTGAAACCATTTTTTTTGCAAAAACAGGGTCGACTTTAAAAACGAAAATGGAGTCGCCACCAATCTTTTTTTGAGTTGTTATCGGGTCACCTTGAGATTGATCGTTAAAACATTTTGATTTATTAAAACGATGATTTTGGCCTACAAAATTTGAGAAAACAGGTTCGGGAGTCAGTTACAAACGAGGAAGGATTAGCACCCTCGTAACGCCCAAAATTGGTACCGAATTGATTGATTAACGTCTTAATGTCAAAAATTTGAAAAGATTTTAAAATACGATCCTCTTTGTTTAAAGAAAAACTTGAATAAATTAAATTGGATGCTGAGACCCGCTTATTTCGAAGAAGTAAAATGTCATGCCCAGTGAGTTAGGATACGACGTTTCGAATCCTCGAAACTACGCTTGTCTTTTGACTTTTAAAACTAGGGCATTTAAATTTAAGAAGGATATTTTGTTATTTGGGTCAAATGAAAAATCGGAACCCAGTAAGTTGGGGCACAATTTCTCAAAATTTCAAATACAGAATATTGCCTTTGTTTTTAGAAATCCTTACCTCGAGATAACAAAATGTCACATCCAGTGAGTTAGGGCACAACATTTTTGAATTCCCGAGAATAAGTTTTTATTTAACTTATATGCTTTGATTTTTAAAAAAAAGATAATCGGTTCTTTAGGCTCGACGAGAAAAAATCGAAACTCAATAAGTTAGGGTACGATTTCTCGAATCTTAAAACGCGGAGTGTTTGCTTATTTCAAAACAAAAACTTTAATATATCGGATAAAATGTAATATGATTGTAGTAAAATGAAAAATAAATTACAGTGTTAATATGCGTAACAAAATAATAATGATGACAACGTGAAGATTGAAAATAAAGTAAAGTAAACAAGCCAAAAAGAAAAATAATAAGGAAAAAGAACTAAAAATTTAGAACTAAGGGATTAAATATTAAACAAATCAATAAACAAATGTAGCGCAACACAAATTAAAAAAATCATAATGTAAATAATAATAAAAAATTTTGAAATATTAAAACTATATAGAAAGATATAAATAAGTAGGTAATAAAATGATAAAATAAATAAATGTATTTTTTTAAAAAAATAAGCAAATAAATATTATGGAAATAATAGTAATAATAACAAAGTTACCTAAATATATTAATAATAATAATAACATACTAATAATAAAATTAATAATAATAGTAATGATAGTATTAAAAATAATAGTAATAAGAATAAGAATAATAGTAGTAATATTAAAATTAATAGTAATAGTAATAATTATTATTATAATAATAATAAAAACAATAACAACAATAATAATAATAATAATGACAATATTAAAATAATGATAAAATAGCAAAAATAACAAAAGAAATAAAAAAGGACTAAATTAAACTTAAAACAAACGTTTGGGGCAAATCTAAAAAAATAAAAAGGAAAGGACCTATTCGAACGCGCGAATAACAAGGAGGGGTCCAAAGGGCAATTTTCCCTTCTCCTCCAAAATGCATCGTTTTGCGCGGGACCAAAATGAACCAGATGGCAAACTATCGGGTCAAATTAAAAGTAAAAAAGATTTAATTGAAATAGGTTTAAAAAGCGGAAGGGCTAAAAGCGCAAATAGTCTTTCGCTAAAAAAACACGCGGATCCCAGCGGGTTGGGTCGGTTGCGCACGGATCTGGGCAAAACGGCGTCGTTTTGGGCGTTTCAAGCTTGCCCCAAAACGACGCCGTATGGGGGGCTATAAAAGTCAAATTTTTTCACAAAAACTCATTTCCCCCATTCATCTAAAAAAAACCGAAAGAATGCTCTCCCCTCTCTCTCAAGCTTTCCGACTTCCGGCCACAGGTCCGATCATCGATCATGCGCCACTCGCCCATCATCCACCGCACGTGCATCTGGCAATGAGCTCGAAAAAAAAGTAAGTTTTTTTTCTCTTTTTTATACTATATTAATATACATAAATAGTTTTAAAAAATAAAAACCTTTGTATTTCTTATGCTAACCAGTTTCGAAAAACATAAAAAAGGGAAGAAGAAAAAAAAAAAAGAGAACCTTTTGATCTGCTTTCTGATTTTTGTATTGATATTTTTTTTATTCGTATTGATTGTTTTCGTAAGTAAAAAACGGCAAAAACTACAGATTAACTCCGGCCTCATTTTATAGCCGAAATAATAATGAAAAAAATACAAAAAAACCCTCTATTTCTGCTGTCATTTTATGTTATTTGGTCCTTTTTTGCAGGTGAAAACACCATACGGAGGAGGACGTGGCGGTACGGAGGCATGCGGCGCGCATGTGGGGGGCTTGGCTATTGCGGCGCTGGCTTTGGCTAGGAGGTTCTAGGGTTTTTGAAATGGTTTAGGTTTTTGGGCTAATTGGGCCTGAGGTTTAATATTTGGGCTAGGGTTTTGGGTTTTGTTTATTTGGGCTGCTGTAAATTTTTTTTGTAATGGACTGTTTTAAAAATGGACTTTTATTTTATTTTTTGGTTTTTTAATTTGGTTAATGGGCCCGGGCAAATTGGGCAGATTACAGCTGCCCCTCTTTGCTCGTTGTCGTGTAACGAAAATGGAGTAAAGACTTAAAAAGGGCCAATTTTGCCCGGCCTCGCTGAGTCTCTACTTGTTTTGGTGCCTTTCTTCTTTGAATAGCTTCATTCCATCCTACTGCATCTTCAAGGGCATAGGAACTAGCGCTTCGATCCCATTTAAGGAGATTAGACTTGTAGCGTCAATCTGCTCCGCCGTAACTTCAGGGAGATAAGATTTGCTATCTTGATGCGCTCATTGCAACTTCAGGGAGATAAGGTTTGGTTTTGGTAAATTTGATCTCACCCACTGCAACTTTAGAGGTATAGGACTTGTAACTCGTAGCTTCAATCTATTCCACTGCAACGCTAGGGAAATAAGATCTGCTGTCTTCTGCCTTGCTTCACGCAACTTCAGGAGATAAGGTGGTGGCTTCAATCTGCTCCACTTTGCAACTTCGTGGAAGATAAGATCCGCCAATTTTTAGCTTCAATCTATTCCATCGCAACGCCAGAAAATAAGATCTACTGTCTTGATCGCGCTCCTCTGTAACCGTGGGAGATAAGGTGGTGGCTTCATCTCGCTCCATCGCAACTTCGGGAAGATAAGATCCGCCAATTTGTAGCTTCAATTGTTCCATCGCAATGCCAGAAATGAGATCCATTGTCTTCGCCTACTCACGCAACTTCAGGGAGATAAGGCTGATGGCTTCAATCTGCTCCACTGCAACTTCAGGAAAATAAGATCCGCCAATTTGTAGCTTCAATCTGTTCTACTGCAACGCCAGGGAAATAAGATCCGATGTCTTCAGTCTGCTCCGCTGCAACTTCAGGGAGATAAGGCTGGTGGCTTCAATCTGCTCCGCTGCAACTTCAGGAAGATAAGATTCGTCATCTTCGATCTACTCCACAACAACTTCAAGGAGGTAAGATCTACCACTTCAATCTGCTCCACTGCTACTTCAGGGAGATAAGATTCGCCATCTTCGATCTACTCCACTGCAACTTCAAGGAGGTAAGATCTACAACTTCAATTTGCTCTACTGCTACTTCAGGGAGATGAGATTTGTGGATTCACCAATCTTGCTACACCGTCCTCTGAGGACATGACGTGTAGAATCAATTTCATGGGCCTATGCTTATGCCAAATGATTAGGATGTCATGATCAGGATGAATCAAATGCTCCTAATTGGCTATGTATGAATAATATTTGCATGAATGCAGAATATCATTTTGCGAGAAGGATTCCTTTCTAATGCTTAGGTTGTCATTGCTCGCTGTTCATCAAGGTTGTATCACTGACGCAATATCCTATCTTCTTGTTCAGCTGATATCCTTGACAGAAAATCTGAAGAGATAGTCACAATTTAGACTCTTCTTTCTCAAATATTTCTAACCCTTAGGTTTGGTGAGTTCTAAATAATAGTCTTGTTTCAGGTTCTTGTACTATTTAGAAGCTTCCAGAGTAATATGCAAAACTCCTTTTGTGAAAGTATTATTAGTCCATTAATCGTTATTTCAATGCAAAATGCTTGAAAATGATCATAATGATGGACAAAACTGAAATTTATCAGGAACAAAATCTAAAAAGAATAGGTTAATTAAAGAAAGCAAACATTGCTGGAATACAAAATAGTGAGGAAAAAATAGGTGCCCTAGATATCGCAGCCTGAGCTTCTCTGTACGGACTTTCTGAAGACCATTTTAAGCTCAATATGTGTTTAGGAGATCAAGAGTACTCTGTTGATGCCCCAATACGTAACATCTCTTCTTTGTTAATTCAGGCATCGCAAGACTACTGCATGCCCTCCTTTAATCAAAATTTGAATTGCCTTTTACGGGTTTTCAATTCAAAACCCCTTTGGTCTCAAGGCGTAACATCTCTCTTTCTTGTTAATTAGGAGAAAGTGAGACTACCGTATGCCCCATATTTTGATCACAATTTGAGCCACCCTTTTTGGGTTTTCGACTCAAAACCCCTTTGGTCTCAAAGCGCCCTTTGCGGGTTTTCACCTTCGCCTTTCTATTTTTTTTTCTTAAAAGAAGGTCTCAAAGCGCCATTTGCGGGTTTTCACTTTGGCCTCTTTTCCTCTTTAAGCAGAGTACTTCTTGACTGAATCCGAATTTAAAGGATTGGGCAAGTTTTTCCCATCCATTTCGGTTAAAATCAGTGCTCCTCCGGAGAAAGCCTTTTTTACCACATAAGGTCCTTCCCAATTTGGTATTCATTTCCCTCTGAAATCCTTTTGTATGGGGAGGATCTTTTTCAATACCAGGTCCCCCTCGTGAAATTCTCTTGGGCGAACCTTTTTGTCATAAGCTCGCATCATTCGTTTCTGGTACATTTGACCATGACAGATAGCTTTCAGCCTTTTCTCTTCAATCAGGTTCAATTGGTCATATCGAGATTGGATCCATTCTGCTTCATCCAACTTCAGCTCTGACAAGACTCGAAGGGAAGGAATTTCAACTTTGATGGGTAACACTGCCTCCATTCCATAGACCAATAGGAAAGGCGTTGCCTTGGTGGGGGTCCTGACAGACGTTTGATAAGCATAGATGGTAATTTCTCATGCCAATCTTTATGAGTCTTAATCATTTTCCTTACGATTTTTCTTTCTTTCTTTTTTTACCTCCACTGTACTGTTCATTTTGGGGCGATGTGATGTTAATCTTGAACAGACTGCAAACTTCTGATATCATACTGTCATTCAAATTTAGTGCATTGCCAGATATGATCCATTTTTTTGCATTCCATACCGACATATGATTTCTTTTTTTTCAATAATTTTCTGACTGTCAACTTTGTGACATCGGCATATGAAACAACTTTCATCCACTTAGTGAAGTAATCGACGACCACAAAGATGAATGGACGCCTGTTAGAAGCTTTTGACGAGATTGCCCAATAACATTCATGCCCCACATAGAGAAAGTCTATGGAGAAGTCATAACATGAAGAGATAAAGGAGACACATGAATCTTGTCTCCATAAATTTGGCACTTATGGCATTTCTTGGTATAACTGATGCAATCTCCTTCCATGGTGGACCAGCAGTACTCGAACCTCATGATTTGCCTGGCCATTGTAAAACCATTAGCATGTGTTCTTCAGACACCCTTATGGACCTCTTCTAAGATTTTTTTTTTAGCCTTAACAGCATCCACACGTCTTATTAGCCCAGACATCTCTTGATACGATCATGCGACAACATCTTTGAATTTTTTTGAATAACTTCAATGATGTCTCGCGTTGTCTCTGTGGTGATACAGGCCCCGATCTTCACCTATTTCTCTTCTCCTAGGCTCACAATGACTTTTTGTAAGGTAGGATTTAGTTTTCATCTTGTTCTACCATCCTTAACAAATCAGGAGATAGGTTACAATCTTTGTCGTCTTCAAAGTCCTGAGATCCCTCTAGACACATATTTTGCTCAAAAGTAGATTCTAAGTCAGTAGCAGCATCGCTCATGTCGTTGATATCTAGGGACCTGTTGTAGGTATGAAGGAATATTCAAAGAACAAATGAGTCTAAGAATAATTATTTATGTGGTATGAACATGAATGAAATAAAGGAATGAAAGAATATTTGCTCAAAGTGAGACACAAAAATACATTTTTTATTGAAATAAAGATGTTGGACATGAGCCTATTTCACAAAAGGATTCTTATTGCTTCTAGGCTTAAAGCAACAAGCGTGTTTTAAATATTACTCTAAATTAGCTCTAAAAAATACAGGGATCTCTTCCACAGTCTCATTGTTTAAAACACTCCAAATATGTAAGGGCAGACACTTGGAAAATTCTATTCCCCGGTTCCCTTTTCAGATACGGCGTTAATGTTCAGATTCCTCGATATTTTTTCGGGCTTTTGACTTCTTCAAGGAATTCTAGTTCCTTATTATCCATCAGGCCTTGCACCAAGGATCTGAATTCACTGCAGTTTTGAATCTCGTGACCCTCTTTATCATGGAACTCACAATAGTTCCTTGCTTCTCTAGATTCCTCCCCTGAGTCCTGTGTGATTAATCCACTTTCTACCATTTTCTTCCAAACCTCTCTTAGTGGGGTTTTCACTTCTGCTATATTCATCTTGATTATCTTCCCCGTATTCTTGATTATCGCGTTTACCCCTTTGTCAGAATGGTTGGGTAACGAATTTTCTACATCGAATTTCACAATACCCAAGTTGATGAGTCTTTCGATTATCTTTTTGAAAGCAGTGCAGTTCTCAATCGAGTGCCCTGTGATTCCCGCGTGGTACTCTCATTGAGCATTCGCGTCGTACCATTTGGGAAAGGGAGGTTGTATAGGTTTTAGGTAGAAAGGGGATACTATATGTCATCAAACAAAATTTGGTACAACTCCCCGTACGTGATCGGGATGGGCGTGAACCGAGTTTTTCTGAGTTCGGTCTTGGATTGGAATCTTGCCTTGGAGGGACCTGATGGCTAGTAGTTGTCGTCCTTGGCTGGCTTACGGTATTCGGCTTTAAATAGCCCTTGTTATACATACCTACATTATTCACTTCATTTTCCCTCTTCCTCGTGGCTTTAAAGTATTGATTTGGGAGCTCCTATCTTGCCTTTTCTGTTTGTAACGATCTTCAAATTGTTTTGGGAGCTCCATTCTCGCCTTTTTTGTTTCCGCTAGATCACCCATATCACGGACAACAGGGTTGATTGGGTTATCCCCTGAACTAGAACCTGAACCTGTCGAGAAGTTCACCGGTGTCGAGGTACCGGTCTGGTATTGGGGTCTGATGTTAATAGATACCCTTTATGGATACGCGTTTAGTTGTGCTTGGGTGTTTACGGGGTAAAGCCTGAATGATAAGCGGGATCCTCGTTATCGTCCCTGGAATTAACCATAGGGCTTTTCTCTTTTTCTAACCCTCCAACTAGCATATGGGTTAACTAGCTCATCATGTTTCTTTGAAATTCTAGCATCTGATTCTTTATATCTTGTTAAAGTTTGGCTAATTGCTCTAGCATCTGTATTTGCATTTGCTTTAGTCTCTCCAACCTTTGGTCCATTTCTTTAGTCTTTGCTCGGGTACCATAATGATGTTTGGTTGATAAGTTTTTGTTGGTTTCTAGATTAATTCTAAAATGATTTTAACCAATTAGGGTTTTTCCATGAAATTTAATGCACATGATGTGATGTAATGCGAGTGCATGAAATGAATGCAAAAAAGCGTCGATTCTGATTCAATTTCATTTAGAAAACTTTACTAGAAAACAAAATTTTTTACATAAAACGGATTACAAATATGGCTTTGCCCTAATGCTCAAAGTTTTAACTTTCCTAAGCAACGAAACTAACTCTTAACCTCGATCTGATTCTAGCTCATACTTCACGCTTAACATGTCAGCCTGGATTGCCAAGGTCTGTAAATGATTGGCTACCTCCCAAATCTGAGCCACGGCCTCGCCCATAATGTAATCTGTCTCTAACTTGATTCTGAGAATGGTGAAGCTGTTCCTTCAAACGTTCTTCACTTACCTCCAGAAACTCTACCCGGAGCTCACAGCTTTGTAATGCAGACTCTAGTTCTTCTATATTTCTTTTCATTTCTTCAATCTTGCTCAAACTTGCCCTTAATTCAACCGCAGAATTACGATTTCTATGTTGATGAAGTGATTTTTCAAGTTCTGCTACTCTCTCCTTTAATTCCCTTTTGTCACTTTGGGCTTCTAACAAACTCCTTTCCAGGGCCTCTTTCTGTGTCCGAGCCTCTTGGAATTTTCTCTCCCACCGATCGGCTTTGGTTCTTTCTTCTTGGATCTATTGTCGCCATTACTCCGACGTTTTTCCCAATCCGGCGGTTCTCATTGATAGACGTAATTTCTTGTAATCCATCTTCAAACTATCCAAGTCTTCCTCGGCTTTATTCTTTCCTTTCTTTAATTTCTCGGCTTCTAGCTTTTGAACATCAGCATCTAGCCTTAAATGCATCTTTTCTTCCTCCAATTGTTCTATCTTCTTTTCAAGTTCCAAATTCCTCCTTTCGAAGTCTTGTTTTATGATCTCTAGTTCTGACGAGATTACTTGTAAGTACTCTTCCATCGGTCGAACGCCCTCTAAATTCGGCCCGAGGATATTATCATTAACTCTTTTACTCCACCATCCACTGTACTCGGGAGTCATCATTGATCCTACGGCCAGCCTTTTCATTCGACGAGTCTGGTTTCAAGCGTTAGAAATCTCCTTTACCCTTTTCTTGTAGTTATCTCCCCGATACGAAAATTCACATTGAGCTAGCCCATGCGTTGCTGGTATGAACTGTCTTGATCGGTATTGCCTCAATACGAGCAAATGAGCATACCCAATGGCTCCCCAAATCCCGAGCAAATGGACCTAGTCAAAACTCCCACATCGGTAAAGAATTTCGTCAGGAATCAACCAAGGAGCTCTCCACTCGACGTCTTCTTCCTGGAGATTTTGGAGGAGCGCTATCCAATTTTCCTCTGATATGTCATCCATTCTTGGTGTGGCCACTATCTTTTTTAATGGGGAGTAATTCCCGGAGAAAACCCGATAAGAAACCTTGTCCACCTTCCAAAAATGACTGTGGGACCAAGCTAACAACAACTGTGCGCATCCTATAAATCTGCCCTCACCGAACCTCCTACATGCGTTCAAAGATCTAAATGTCTCGGGCAAGATCGCAGGAACATGTGTGACCCCTTTATCAAGTCGATCAAAGAGATCCAAGACCGCCTCATCTACATATCCTAATGCCCTAGGGAAGATCATCAGTCCGTAGATGCTCAAAGCAAACATATCGACTCTCTTCTTCGTATCAAGATGCGCTAAAATCAAATCTCTCAAATTCTTCCATGGGATGCACTTACATTCGCCTTTTTGCTTGATCCTAGCTGTAATCCACTGTTCACTCATTCCGGTATTGTTCATCAATTTCTTCTAAAAGGTCGGGACATAAGCGGCTCTGGAATAGGCTTTATCGACTTGAACCTTTGGACAACGCAGTAGGGCTGTATATTCTTCCACAGTGGGCACTAAATCGACCCTCCCAAAGGTAAAGCAATTGTAAGTAGGGTTCTAATACTGAGCGATGGCCCGGAATAAATGCTCATCTACCTTGATGTCGAGTAGATACGGCAAGTCCCCATAATTATAGTAGAACAACTGCTTGGTCTCATCGTTCCACTGATCCCATATCTCTTTTAATTCTTGAAGGCTATTTTGCGTAGCACTGATACGGGTGTAGTCCCTTAATTCTGACGTTTACCCCTCGGCTAGACTATCTCTTTTCTCTAATTGTGTTTTCTCTGACCACATACGGACAGCCGCATTATCCTCCACTTTATCAAGAAATTTGTTCTCCATGATAAGCTCTCTAATTTAGTAATCAAACTCGAATCGACACTCTTTCGAATATGAAATGACATGCAAACATAGCAAAAACGCAATAAGTCAGTATAACATACAAAAACAAAACTCAAAGTAAGTAAAAGTGAATCAAGCACCTATCTGGGTAACCGCTAGGGTTTCTCGCAGTACTATCTAGGGTGGGCTCCTAGGGTCTTCTACATGTGGTTTGGTTCTAAAGTTGAGGTATCCGAACCAGCAGATTCCTCGATCCTCACCCATTATAGGCTCATATGGACCGAGTTCAGTTCAGGGGAATACATTTCCCTATGGGTGTACGGAGATGAAAATCTCACGAAGACATAGGTACGGATGTATCCCGAAAGCGATCCACTATCTTGCACAGATGTGAAAACCTCACGAAGGAGTAGCTTCTCACTCCCACTTAAAAAGGTAGGACCAAACGGTCCTTATGCAATATGATGCGAAAATATTCTACGAGGCTCAACCCATAGCAATCATACAACACAAACAAATGCAATCAAAGGATCGTAATTTTCCAAATCAGATTTTCAATTTTTCGACAACAAGACAGAAAATAATCAATTTTACGGCTTGACTCTCTTATTGGTCCCCAGTGGAGTCACCAAGCTGCTGAAACCATTTTTTTTAAAAAACGGGGTCGACTTTAAAAACGAAAATGGAGTCGCCACCAATCTTTTTTTGAGGTGTGATCAGGTCACCTTGAAATTGATCGTTAAAACATTTTAATTTATTAAAATGATGATTTTGGCCTACAAAATTCAAGAAAACGGGTTCGGGAGTCGGTTACGCACGAGGAAGGATTAGCACCCTCGTAACGCCCAAAATTGGTACTGAATTGATTAGTTAACGTCTTAATGTCGAAAATTTGAAAAGATTTTAAAATACGATCCTCTTTGTTTAAAGAAAAACTTGAATAAATTAAATTGGATGCTGAGACCCGCTTATTTCGAAGAAGTAAAATGTCATGCCCAGTGAGTTAGGATACGATGTTTCGAATCCTCGAAACTAAGCTTGTCTTTTGACTTTTAAAACTAGGGCATTTAAATTTAAGAAGGATATTCGGTTATTTAGGTCAAATGAAAAATCAGAACCCAGTAAGTTAGGGCACAATTTCTCAAAATTTCAAATACAGAATATTGCCTTTGTTTTTAGAAATCCTTACCTCGAGATAACAAAATATCACATCCAGTGAGTTAGGACACAACATTTTTGAATTCCCGAGAATAAGTTTTTATTTAACTTATATGCTTTGATTTTTAAAAAAAGATAATCGGTTCTTTAGGCTTGACGAGAAAAATCGAAACCCAGTAAGTTAGGGTACGATTTCTCAAATCTTAAAACGCGGAGTGTTTGCTTATTTCAAAACAAAAAATTTAATGCATCGGATAAAATGTAATATGATTGTAGTAAAATAAAAATAAATTACAGTGTTAATATGCGTAACAAAATAATAATGATGACAATGTGAAGATTGAAAATAAAGCAAAGTAAACAAGCCAAAAAGAAAAATAATAAGGAAAAAGAACTAAAAATTTAGAACTAAGGGATTAATATTAAACAAATCAATAAACAAATGTAGCGTAACACAAATTAAAAAAATCATAATGTAAATAATAATAAAAATTTTTGAAATACTAAAACTATAAAAAAAGATATAAATAAGTAGGTAATAAAATGATAAAATAAATAAATGTAATTTTTTTAAAAAATTAAGCAAATAAATATTATGGAAATAATAGTAATAATAACAAAGTTACCTAAATATATTAATAATAATAATAACATACTAATAATAAAATTAATAATAATAGTAATGATAGTATTAAAAATAATAGTAATAATAATAAGAATAATAGTAGTAATATTAAAATTAATAGTAATAGTAATAATAATAATTATAATAATAATAATAATGATAATGATAATAATGACAATATTAAAATAATGATAAAATAGCAAAAATAACAAAAGAAATAAAAAAGGACTAAATTAAACTTAAAACAAACGTTTGGGGCAAATCTAAAAAAAATAAAAAGGAAAGGACCTATTCGAACGTGCGAATAACAAGGAGGGGTCCAAAGGGCAATTTTTCCTTCTCCACCAAAACGCAGCGTTTTGCGCGGGACCAAAATGAAACAGATGCGAAACTATCGGGTCAAATTAAAAGTAAAAAAGATTTAATTGAAATAGGTTTAAAAAGCAGAAGGGCTAAAAGCGCAAATAGCCCTTCCGCTAAAAAAACACGCGAATCCTAGCGGGTCGGGTCGGTTGCGCACGGATCTGGGCAAAACGGCGCCGTTTTGGGCGTTTGAAGCTTGCCCCAAAACGACGCCGTATGGGGGGTATAAAAGTCAAATTTTTTCACAAAAACTCATTTCCCCCATTCATCTAAAAAAAATCGAAAGAATGCTCTCCCCTCTCTCTCAAGCTTTCCGACTTCCGGCCACAAGTCCGGTCATCGGCCGCCGCGGCCCGCCGCCGTCCACCGTCGTGCATGGCGGCCGTAGCTCGAAAAAAAGTAAGGTTTTTTTCTCTTTTTTATACTATATTAATATACATAAATAGTTTAAAAAAAATAAAAATCTTTGTATTTATTATGCTAATCAGTTTCGAAAAACATAAAAAAAAGGATGAAGAAAAAAAAAGAAAAAAAAAAGAACTTTTTTATCTGCTTTCTGATTTTTGTATTGATATTTTTTTTGATTCGTATTGATTGTTTTCGTAAGTAAAAACGTCAAAAACTACAGATTAACTCCGGCCTCATTTTATAGCCAAAATAATAATGAAAAAAATACAAAAAACCCTCTATTTCTGCTGTCATTTTCTGTTATTTTGTCCTTTTTTATAGGTGAAAACACCGTACAGAGGAAGACATGGCGGTACGGAGGCATGCGGCGCGCGTGTGGGGGGCTTGGCTGTTGTGGCGCTGGCTTTGGCTAGGAGGTTCTAAGGTTTCTGAAAAGGTTTAGGTTTTTGGGCTAATTGGGCCTGAGGTTTAATATTTGGGCTAGGGTTTTGGGTTTAGTTTATTTGGGCTGCTGTAAATTTTTTTGTAATGGACTGTTTTAAAAATAGACTTTTATTTTGTTTTTTTTGTTTTTTAATTTGGTTAATGGGCCCGGGCAAATTGGGCTAATTACAGGAATGTTTCGGCCAAAATTGCAAGGACGGGCGTGACCCTCTTACCAAGTCTGTCAAACAAATCTGAAACTGCCTCGTCCACGTGCCCTAGTGCTTTAGGGAAAACAACCAGCCCATAAATGCTCAAAGCGAAGGCATCGACCCTTTTCTTCATATCTGGGTGTGCTAAGATCAAATATCGTAAACTATTCCAAGGGATACATTTTCCATCTCCCTTTTGCTTGATCCGGGCTGCAACCCATTGCTCACTCATCATCGTGATATTCATTAGTTTCTTGAGGAAGGTTGGGACATTAGCGGCTCTGGAATAAACCTTGTCGGGCCGAATTTTCAAGGAACGAAGTAAGGTCGTGTATTCTTCCACAGTGGGTACTAAGTCCAATTTTCCAAAAGTAAAGCAGTAGGCAGGGTTCCAAAATTGAGCCAGAGCTCGAAACAAGTGCTTGTCCATTTTGACATCGAGTAGATAGGGCAAATCACCATAATTATCGTAAAATAACTGCTTGATTTCTTCATCCCAATGGACCCATATCTCTTTCAATTCCTGGAGATTATTTTGGGTCACGCTGATACGAGTGAAATCCCACAATTCTGATACGTACCCTTCCATCGGACTATCCCCTTTCTCTAGTTGCGTTCTCTCAGACCATATTCGGACAGCCGCATTATCTTCCACTTTATCAAGAAACCCGTTCTCCATGGCAAGCTCTCTATTTAGTAATCGAACGTGAATCAACACCCTTTTTTATGATGAAAATGTCATGCAATCACAATCAAAGCAAAACAAACAAGTCAGTATACAAAGCAAGAATTTAAAGCAAGCAAGAAATAATAAATAAAACGCCTATTCGGGTAACCACTAGGGTTTGGTGCAGTTCTACCTAGGGTAAGTTCTTAGGGCTCATTATATGTGGTTCGGTTCTAAAGTAAGTGTACCTGAACCGGCAGATTCCTCGATCCTCACCCATTATAGGCTCATACGGACCGAGTTCAGTTCAGGGGAATACATTTCCCTATGGCTATACGGAGATGAAAATCTCACGAAGACATAGGTACGGATGTATCCTGAAAGCGATCTGCTATCCTATACGGAGGTGAAGACCTCACGAAGGAATAGTTTCTCACTCCCACTTAAAGGGTAAAATCAACCGATTATGCGATGCAATATGCA
Source organism: Gossypium sturtianum (assembly GCA_025698515.1). NCBI lineage: Eukaryota > Viridiplantae > Streptophyta > Magnoliopsida > Malvales > Malvaceae > Gossypium > Gossypium sturtianum. Next base: position 32,234,428 of record CM046954.1, read on the forward strand.
GAGATACATTTAAATGACTCGAACCAATAAAGCAACCATATTGAAATGATGCAGACCACAAAAATGAAATGAAACGAAAGGATCGCAAATTTAAACCAAATTATTAATTTTCGACAAAAAAACAAGAAATAATCAAATCGTGGCTTGACTCTCTTATTTTTTTCCCCAGTGGAGTCGCCAAGCTGTCGAAACCATTTTTTGATAAAAGGGGTTGACTTTGATTTTGAAAACGAAAACGAACATAGGAGTCGCCACCAATCGTTTTTATTTAGGTGTGATCGGATCACCTCGTAATTCAATCATTTTAATAAAAGTTTAAATTTATTAAAACGATGATTTTTGGTCTCAAAAATTCAGAAAGATGGGTTCGGGAGTCGGTTGCGCACGAGGAAGGATTAGCACCCTCGTAACGCCCAAAATTGGTACCTAGTTGATTAATTAATGTCTTGGTGTCGAAAGCTAAAAACTCCGAAAGAATTTAAACCACAATCCCTTTTTGCATTATATCATTTTGCTTACAAATTGCTTGAGTAAATCAAAATAAACGTTAAAGACCCACTTGTTTCGAGATAATAAAATCTCGTATCCCGTAAGTTAAGAAACGACATTTCAAATCTTCGAGCATAAGCTTGCATTTGTTTCTTATTTGAAATCTTATGGATTTTAAAATTTAAAAGGATATTCGGTTGTTTAGGTTTAATGAGGAAATCGAAAACCCCGTAAGTTAGGGTACGTTTCTCAAACTTCCCAAATACCAAACATTGCCTATTTTGAAAATTTGTTTTGAATAATAATAGGTGTAAGGTTTAAACAATATACTTATTTTATTTAAATATAATACATTAATAAATAAATATATCTAAACTTAATGTGTATTATGATGATAAATGGAATATTTTAATGATACGAACGTAATTGTGATAATAACAATAATATTAATGATCAAATTGTAATATTAATAAAATAAATGATGAAATCTTAAAAATAAAACAAAATAAAATGGAAAATGCATGATAATAATAATAAAAACTAAATAAAAATAACATTAAGAATAATAAAAAATAATATAGCAACAAAAAAGGCAAAAATAAAAGAAATAAAAAATGATATTAAAAATAATGACAATAACAAATAGGCAAGTAAGAAAATGTAAACAAATCCAATCTTTATAAATAAATGAACGAATAAATAGTGAAATAAAAATAACAATAATAAAAGCATAAAAATAAAATAATAATAATAATAATAAATGGAAATGCCCCATAAAAAGGAAATAAATCAATTTTAAATACCTAAAAATAAAGAACAATAAATAAATGGATTAAATAAAATAATATATAAAAAAAATAAAATGGGGATCAAATGGATAAATAAAATAATATATAAAAAAGATAAAATGGGGATCAAATTGGAATTAAAGCAAAATTGCGGGTCTAAATTATAATAGACAAATAATTTAAAAAAGGACTAAATTGAAACTAAAATTAAGTTAAATGGCCAGATTTAAAAGAAAAAAAGAATCAGAGTCTGAATGTTACGCACGTAAAATAAGGGGGACCAATTGGGAAATTATTCCCTGTTCCCAAAACGCAGCGTTTTAATAGGGACCAAAATGAAACAAATCGGAACTATTGGGCCAAATTAAAAGAACCAAAAGGATCTAATTGAAATGAGTTGAAAAAGCGGAAGGGCCAAAAGCGCAAATAATCATTTCACTAAAAAACCACGCGGATCCTAGGCCGGGTGGGTCGGGTCGGATCGGGTCGGATAAAACGGCGCCGTTTTGGCGCTAAATTGCCCAAGGTGAAACGACGCCGTTTCACTAATGCTATATAAGTCAAAAAAATTTTAAAAACTTCATTTTTCTCCTTTCTTCTTCAAAAAACCAAAGTTTTCTCTCCATTCTCTCTCTCTGGGGCCCGAACTCCGGCCACAACTTCGGCCATCGGCCGCCGCGCCGGTCACCGGCAACGGCGCCGCCGTATACGGTGGCCGAAAATCATCCCGAACTCATTTTGACCTCCTTTTTCGCCTAAAAACCGATTTAGAGCCCAAAATCTTCAAAAAAAATAGAAAAAAAAAACTCTAAAAGGAAGAAAGCCTTTCGGCTTCCACCGTTAGTCGTCGCAGCCCTCGACCAAATCCCAGAGGATTCGACGGCCTTGCGAACCGACGGTGGCCCCAGCGGCGACACCCCGACGAAACAACAGGTAAAAAATTTAAAACTTTTCTCTTATTTATTTTATATTTTTTTTCGAATCTAAAGTTATCTTTTTAATATGACTTTTTTTTTCTTGTATTTGATTTCTTTGTAAAAAAAAATACATTGATTTGTTCATGGCTTTTATAGCCGAAAAGATACAATATTTTTATGTATTTTTTGCTACTGTTTGGTTTCTGTTTCTGTTGTTTCTTTCTTGTTGCAGGCGTTGACGGAGGCAAAAACTTTGGCTTTTTGCCGTTTTGGTGCAACGGCAACAGAGGCGCGCCAGGGAGGCCTCGGGACGAGGCATGGGCGATGCGCCCGAGGAGACGCGAGCGGCACACTACGGTTAGGGTTTTGTTTTGTTGTCTGAAAATTTTTAAGTTTGTGGACCTATTGTAAATTTGGGCTTTGTAAAAAAAATGGACTGTTTTTCTTTTAGACTTTATTATTATTTTTATTTGATTTTTATTTTTTCGGTTTGAGCCCGGGCTAAATTGGCCCACTACAGGAATAAAACTAATTCTATTTAACAAACACTGTAGTTTTAACTCCAAAAACATCCTTCTGGTTGTCGACAATGATGCATTACCGTAACAGATAATTTTTCTCTTTCTTCCTCAAAACTGATCGGAAAGACCAAAATGGTAACTCCACAACTATTACTAAAATGAAATATCTAAAAGTTATTTTTTTTTAAAAAGAAGACCTTTAATGAAGAAAGTAAATTGAGCATATACATGCAGGAGCATATATTGAGACTGACTGATATAAAACAAGGGAAAAAAGCAGAAGGTAGGACATGGAGCTGCATGCCTCGACCCTTGCATCCGAGTATTACGATGCTGAAAAAGAATGAACTACTGCAAAGGTAAAGTAGAAAAAACAAATATTTGTACGGCTTCTGGACTCTTCTTGATTTATCATACACCTTGTCTTTATTTGATGACTTCTTGAGGACATACTTATGCATTACTTGAACGATATGTGAATTCCGAGAAACACCAAGAAAGTACTGACCACTGAGTTTCATTCTACACCAACCAAGCTTCCTGCAAATTCGAAAGTTAGCCCAGACCGAGCAGCAGCAAAACTGAATCACCAGCCACAAGCGGCATGTGACCAATTCCAGATGCAAATCACAAACTAATGCAATCTAGGCAATTAAGTCAAAAGCTCATTTTCACAAAAGTATTTTTTTATAAAGCATGGCACAGCCAAATAATTCACATATTCACTCCCTAGATATAGAGACCTAACTGAACATTTCGAGTAGAGCATGAAGAATAGATGCAATGAGAGCTATGCTGGTTTAAATGAAATTCATACCTTCAATTGAAATTGAATCCACCAGAGGGGACAGGAAGTTGATTGCCTCCAAATTGGAGCCCAGATTGTGCAGCATCACCAGGGGGTAAAGGCTCGTCCTCATCCTCCACCCAATAAGTTTCAAGAATCTTCACTGCCTTCTCGTATATTTCATTGTTGTCATGACTTTGGAGGTTTTCAATCTTTTCCAATCCCTCAGCATCATCAATTAACTGGGCATAGAGATTGACGTCTCCAGTGTGACCCAGATTTTTCTCTGCTTCACCGACCTTCAAAATGTTTTCAAGACCTTCTAAACAAACCGTGACAATTCTTGGGTCAGGACAGTTCAGAAGATCACATAATGGCTTAATGCAACCTTGGCTCACCAAAAACCTGGCGAACAAGACAGGAAGTTAGTAACTTAAAACAAATTGTTCCAAGAAGAATCCAGAGAATGATTATGGCAAAGGGAATATACTTTATTTGTTCATGGGTACCACCAGATGTAGCATTTGAAATTGCCCAAGCAGCTTCTTTCTTGATCTCAAACTCAGCATTTTGAAGGAGATGGACTAGAGGGGCAATAATCCCAGCCTCAATTACAGCCTGCAAAAGATTTTCAAAACTCATGATCCAATGGATATCCATTCAAATAGGATGAAAATGCTACAATTGAAAACTAAAAACTTTTACTTTTTAAACTTTGCAGCAGACCATCAAACTATAGATTTGTCATACTCTATGATTGGCTTACCTGTATCTGATCTACATTTCCAGCAGTGATGTTTGAGATGGTCCAGCAAGCTTCCTTCTTGATACTCTTCTTGTAGGTATTTGTCAACAGGTTCAAGAGGCAGGGAAGGGCTTGGTGGCCAATAATGCACTGAACGGGGTAACAACATAAAGAATCAGAGCAATGCAGAAAGAGGCAACCTAAAGCAGTGAATTGAAAAAAAAATAATAATTGTATTCGAAATAGAAGCAGGTGACGTTATAACTTATATCACTTACAATGATTATTCTGTCTGATCAAATGTATATTTAAGACATAAACTACGATTTATCTCACAATATGCCAATTAACCATGAAAAAGAATACACCAAAAACATTTTATGCATGGATAATATGATAGATAAGATGTACAATTTTTGCCCAGTCAGCAATTTTTACATAACAAATCTTCTAATATCTAGATTCTTCTAGAAGGAAAATATGTGAAGTTCAATGTTATTCACAGAAAATTTTCTATGTGCATGTCAAACTTAAAAGTCAATTGAAAACCATGTAAAAGGTTTCAAGTCTTCAGAATAATACTCAATAGTAAATCTTCATTTAAAACTCTAAAATCTTCAGAAATTCATTGACATGATAAAATGGGATAAACACATGTTAAGGACCAACACTCAAAATCAGAGTTGCAATGAGCACACTGGCACATTAGATGTTATGCATCACTTGCTGTATTTATCAAGCAAAAGTCATGTACATCTACCTAGCAGAACAGAGTAATAGATCTGCATTAACGTGTAGAGACAGTCTGTCAAAATAATCCTAATAAAAAATATCAGCACTGCCCCCCAGAAGGTTTAACCACAAAGAAGCGTTAGGATGAGTCAAAATACATTATAATAAGTTGTGTACAAGAACAAGGACAATCACAAACCATATCTGAAGGGAATGCAATTGAAATAACTGTTGAGAAAGTAATATACATCGTCAGGAAATATTCCGTACCTGAGTCTGCATATCATCCCCAGTAACAATATTTCCAACTGTGCGAAGGGCAGGAATGAGGACCGTTGGGGATGGATGACTAACAAGAAGAGGGAGGATGAGTGACAAAATATTCAAAACAACCAGAATTCACAAGCAACCACTAGGAGAAATAAACATAGGAAAACAAACACGTCAATTTCAGAAAGGCAAAGAAGTCCATCACTTACAGCAAGAGCTCAATAAGTCGAGGGCAGACACCTGCCTCAATAACAGCTTGGATTTTGTCATTAGTACCGTCTGAGAGATATGACAGAGCCCAGCATGCATCTGTCAAGACTTCCTCATCATTTGAATGGATAAGGCGCTCAAGAGCTGGCAAAGCTGGCTTTGTCTGCTTATCATATTTCAAAAGCACCATGTATTAGAAAAGTTCCTCATCAGAAAAAGGGTCATAACTCGAACAAGTCATCATCAGAAAGTCCAACCTGCTCAAATGAAGGTTGTGGCTTGCCCCTGCAGAAGTTTGACAAAGTCCAGGTAGCATTTCGCAACATAGAGAGCTTTGCATGCTCATTAAATTGTGCCAAAAGAGGCACTAAGGCCCCATGGCCAAGGACCAGGTCACGGCATTTAGGAGAGTCTCCAGCAACATTCCCCAATGCCCAAACAGCCTGCAATCCCAAAAGAACAATGAACCATAAGAGAAGTGCAAATAAACTGTGTTAATGAATAGAAGATCACTTGCAAACTGCAGTATTTACCTGTTCACGTACGTCATCCGTTGGAGAACCTAGGAGTTTAACAAATATAGGGACAGCTCCATGATCAATTACAACTCTGGTATTGTCTGATGTTCCTGAAGCAATATTTGTGAGAGCCCAAGCTGCCTCGAACTACAAAACAAAAGGATAAAACAATAAAAACAAAAAAGAAAGAGATTGAACAAAATCTTAGTAACTTCAGAAACAAAATATCACACCTGAAGCTGAGGGAAGTCATCCCTATTAAGGAACTCAACAAAGCGAGGAACAACACCTGCTTGTACAACTTCATTGATTGGAGGACTACGTTCTGCACATAAACTAAGAGTAAAACTCAAATTTCTAACAAAAAACGATGTCAGAAAGGAGAAACATAACAGCAAATTAATCAACCTATTGATAGCAGCTTTCGGAATTGAGTGGTTGCCTCAAGCTGCGCATTCTTGTCATCAGACCAAACGCCCACAACCATAGCCGGAAGACTTTCTAACTGCAATTAGATAATAAAAATACCAGAAATATTTTTTAATGCAATATCCATTATCAATTTTATTCTTGAGGCTTACTACAATCGATAAATTAAACAAACATTCCTCTCCATTTGATTAATACAGCTTGAGCTACCTACTAATCAGCAATTCATATTTTAAAACACGATTAACACTGCAAAAAAGTATTCATGTACAAAACCTAATTAACCCTAGTTATCAGTCACGACGCAACGGATCAAATCGATTAATCAGTAGAATACCTTATTTTCGGAACCAACGCCGGAAGATAACATCTGCTGTTGCTGCGGCTGCGGTTGTTGAGCAAGAAGTCCTTCGCGACGCTTTTTTAGAAGGTTCTCTTCTCTCTTGTTCTTCCGGATCTCCACCATGTTATCTTCTCTCCTCCGCCGACCTTCCTCCGCATCAACCGCCACCTTGTATCGGTTCCGTCGAACCTCGGTCCTCGCGCTCGGTCTAAGAGACATCTTCGCTTGTTTATTTTTTTCAGTCAATTCGATCGAATCACTGATTAATTGGCAGGTGAAATACGGCGTACGATTTTCGGAAAGAACCGATCAGTTGTTTGAGAAAATGACAGATAGAAAGAGAGTGAAAGGGGAAGAGGGTTTTTGGAACGTTATTCGTATTATTGGATCGGGAGAGACGTTGGGCCGAAGCTGAGGAGAGATATATTGTTTTATACTTTACAGAGAGAGGGGATTTTTTTTTTCTTTCTTTTTCTGGTTTACTTTCCTTTTCGAAATTATTTATTCTTTTCTTTCTGGTGGAATATGAGTTTGATGTGATGATAATTACGATGGTGCCACTGATTTTAAATTTGAACGTTGGGGAAAAAACCTAACTCACCGGATAGCTTAATAGTGGTTTTTTTTTTTCATTCAAAATATATAATTTAGGCATGTTGAGGAATGCTTAAAAAAAATACTTTTGGTTCTAAAAGTATTTTTGAAAGAAAAATTGTATTTTTCTTTTTTTGTGTGTGTTTAATTACAAATGTATTAAAATTATTAATTAAAAATAAAAATATTTTTTAAAATATTAATTAAAAATATTTAATGATTATATTTAAAATTAAATTTTATTAATAATTAATATTTATTGCTTAAAAATATTTAAAATTTATATTTCATATATTAAAATATTAACAACAAATTATAATAATTTTTTTTATATTCTTACTAAAATATACTAATATTAACTAATTTAAATATTATTTAAATGCATATTTGTTACTTGATAATAACATGTCCAAAATAGATATTTTATTTCTCAAAAGCACTTTTTGACAGCAATGCTAAACACTTAAATTTTAAATTAAAAATTTTAAAAGTATTTTTCCACAGCACTTTTCAAAAGCACTTTTTAAAAATACTGCTAAACTAGCCCTTAGATTGGATAAATGATTAAAGCAAATATATATGTTAAAGAAAAGGAAAAAATAAAAGGAGAAGAATGGAAAGTTAAGAAAAAAATAATTATTATTAAAATAATAAAAAACGATGTTATAGTTTTTTTTTTTTGATGAATTATAATAACTGAGGAAGGCCCAAACAACAAACGTGACTAGCGTGACTTGAGTTCAAGTCACACCTAGGACGATAAATACCGTTGACCATCAAGCCATCACATGGATTCAAAAACAACATAATATTATCATTATGTATTTCTTATAAAATTATGTACATAAAACAATTAAGGCAACAAAAAGTATGGGTAAACTACATTTAAGGTCACTAATTTATTAATAAGTTTATGTTTTAGTCATTCAACTTCAAAATTACAAAATAGCCACTAAATTATGCGAAAGTTTTCATTTAAGTCACTCAACTATTCAAAAGTTTTTATTTAAGTCATTGGGATATTAATTTTTTTTTAAAAAAAGTTTTGCTAGCGAGCTTCAAGCAACGATTCAACAATCGATATGATATATCAGTACCCATCGATGAGTCGAAGAACATATCTTAGATCCAAGTCGATCTAATAGTCAATGTTGGAGATAAAAAAAAAAGTTGTTTGAATTTTGGCTCGCAAGTATGTGACATTCAAAATTGTTTCATGAAAACAAAAAACAAAATTACAGAAGAGAATGAGAATGAAAAATTTCGATTAATGCAGACGGTGCGAACAAATAAGGCTATATAGAAGTGATTTTAATGGCTCATTGACTTAAATGAAAAGTTTTGAATCGTTCAATAACTATTTTGTAACTTTTTGAAGTTGAATGATCGAAACGTAAATTTACTAGTAATTTAGTGACTTTAGGTATAATTTACTCAAAAGGTATTTTAGTTTGAATGAATAATTAAAGGAAATAGGAATTTGCTAATAGAATTCTTATTTTTCCTAATACAAGTTCCTCATCGAGAGATCTCATTGAGGTTATTTGCTTAAGCTTAAGGACTTATCTGATATAAATATAGGTTAAGGTCTAATAAAGAGTCTCTATTAAAATTTTCTTTATATATGAATTTATTTTGAGATGGTTGGGTTTATTAATGGGTCGAGTCAGATTATGCGTACATAAATTGGGTATGATATATTTGTGCAAATGAATGGTAAATTGTAATGGTGTTATGATATGAATAAATTTTCAATGTATAAAAAAAAAAAAAAAAAAAAAAAAAAAAAAAAAAAAAAACTAAAGCAATTTTTAGTAGAGAGACTAAAATGAACTTTGCATAATAGTATAGGGATTTCAAGTAAACTTTGACCATCTAAAATATAATAGAACACCTAAACAATTAAGGTAAACTATTTACAAATATGGATAAATTTAAAATTTAAACAAAATTTGAAACTCATACCAAACTTTAACAACTATATATATAATATCGATATCTACTATCAATTAAGTCTTAACTCGATTGATATAGGCATTATTGTCAATGCAAGAAAACATCGGTTAGAGTACGCTGAAGCGCATTATTCTCCTATAAGAATTATTCAAAAATAATAATAATAATATCGATATATCGCATCTGTAATGAAAAATCTTCGAAGAACAAAAAGAAATTGAAGAAATTTTTTCCGGAGCATTAAACTTTTGAAACTGTACTTTCAAACACTAAACTCCCTAGTCCTCTTAACAAGTTTACTAACAGATTTCTATGCACTAAATTCACTAGCTGCCCAAAGCATACATATGTCATGGTTTCCCGACCGGTGGTGGTGGCGGTCGAGGCATAGAAAATGGAGGGATGGCATAGAACATGGTGTTCTTGTCTATCCCGGTTTTACTTCCATCCAACAAAGCCACTAATGCTGCAACCAAACCTGCATTTCCAGCAATGGTTGGTTCGGTGAAATTGTAATTGGACCTGTTGTCTTGAAAACCATCGTGCTTATTAGGTCCACCAACCATGGCTCCAACAATCGTATTTGGATTCGGCTTTTTACTCTCCTTCCATCGCAATCCTTCTTGACAGCTATGATGCTTGATGTAGCCGGGAATCGATGCACCTTTGTGGTGCACATACTGAGGGAAATGATCACTAAATCCTACAACGTAACTCATGTGCCGCAGATTCCTCCCCAGGATGTAATCGATCTGTGTCTTCGCAAAGTCCCGAAATGCATCTTTCGGATAAAACTTAGCCCCGCACTGCCATCCCGGTGTCAATGTAGCTTCGAGGTAATCGGCGTATAACGTGGCCAAGAAAGCTGCATTCGTGACGTATTGAAGAGGTTTAGGCTTACCATGGTTTAGTTCTATTAGGCCACCATTCGTCCTCTTGAAATTGTGAGACCCTGGAAGGTAAGAACAAATGATTTCACTGATCTGCTCGTGAAAGTTCTTCAACATCTCTTCGTATGGATAGCCGAAATCTAAGAACATCCTCAGCCGGCTCATAAGCAATTGTGCACCCGCATGCTTGTTGTCCCAACCGAGTACGCCATGATCGGGACCTCCCCAAAAAGCCTCGGCATGTTTCGCCAAACCAGGGCTGGTAACAAGGTCAATGTAGGAAGAATTCCCTGTTGCACAATACATCCAAGCTCCTCCCCAAACAAATTCATCCCAAAAACCAGACGAATTATAAAAATTCGAAGGGGGATCCGAACCACCGGCATACCTTTCGCCTTCCCCTTTCGTAGCGAACTTAAAGAGTATATCCGCTCCGTGGACTAATTTCTTCGAGTATTTAAGATCATCTTTGAAAACAATTGATGCAGCAGCTAAGGCAGCAGCCATTTCTGCAGCTAAAGCTGGACAGGTAGAACATGGTATTACAGGCCTTGGGTAATTAATGCTCTCGGGACGTATCCAACAGTTCTCTGAAGAATTTTTTCCAACTTGTAAAACAATCTTGTCTATTGTATCTGCAGATGAATTGAATGTCTTCAATAAGTAATCCGTGCCCCATCTGATTATGTCCTTGACATGGTTAAGCTCTCCGGCAGTTTCATATTTTGCACTATACTCCAATACACTCCAACTCAACATGGTCATTGCAAAAGATGCCGGAAAACTGTACTTGACCGTATCCCCGCCGTCGTAGTAGCCGCCTTCTAGCCCGTTCAAGTATCCATTGCCATCGTCCAAGCACGAATCACCCCGCCATGAAACATTGTTATTTGCAGGGAGCTTTCCAGCTAAAAAAGAAACAAACATTGATGGATCAACAATAAGAGTAAAAACTTAAGAAATTTGACCAAACCCCATTAAAAATAGCGTCTACTTCTACCCTGGTTCAATGTAATAGGACAAAGAAAGGAGAAACAACAACATACATCTTTGAGCATTAAAGAACATAAGGGCACGTTGAAGAGCAATGGTGTAGTTGTCCTGAACGGGAGGTGGACGGTGGTGGTGACGGCGAGTTGCTAGAAAAGCGACAAGGGCTACAAACCCGGCTAATACGGCAACCACTACCAGGGTTCTGATCAACACGGTGGGATTAATGTTGAAGCAACGTTTCTTCTTCTTCCTTTTCATTTCCATATCCATGGCCGGTCTTAATAACCAGCCTTGCTTCACTTCGTCTTCCAATGGTGATTGATAGGCAGATCTGTCATAGTAGTGGCGGTGGCCATTTTCGATGCTTTGATCTTCCATTTCTAGGGTAATGTCAAACGTACCACCCCATAGATTTGATCTTTCTGGCATTGGTTTTCTCTATAATGAATTGGAACTCTTTTGATTAATTGGGTAAAAGAGAAGGAAAAAGGCATGAATTTATGATTCTTTTTATTAGTAGCTGGCATTCTAATTTACTTCACTGAGAAAAAATGGAAAGAATTCAGAGTTTAATGCATTGAATTTGAATCACGAATACGTAGGCAAGGAAGACAAATCCATTTTTATCCGTTAATGATTTGCTCTAATTAACGCTTTCCCTTAATACTTGATTAAGTTAATTTTTAACTAAAATTATTTTTATTATATAAATGATGTCATTATCATCAAATTTAATTTTAAATGTTATATTCCATTTTTATTAAAAAAATTAAATTTAAGTGAAAATATTTTTTTTATTAATCGTGAAATTAATCTTTATTTTTAAATTTAATTATTTTTTATTTGTGTTGTTTGAATTTTAAAATTTAATTGAACAAATTAAAATATAAAGATACACAAAATACATAAATTAATAGCAAAATTTGTCCATGTGAAAACTTAATATTTATGTTATATATATATATATATATTTTAAAATATTTATGATGCATCAATTTTCAATTTAAATTTAAATGGACTTCTAGTCGTATATCTCATATTTGGAAGAAAATAAAAAGAATTTTGTTTAACCTACTTAACCAATTATTATTAAGTTTATTGGATTATATCAATTAAGACTTAATTCAATTATATATTCGATAAAATATATAACCTTTTAATAAGATTAAATATATAATTATTTACAAGAACTAGGTGAGATGATAAATGTTTCTTTTATCTTAACCAGTGGTTATTAGTTTGATTCTTATCTTGGGTATAGAACAATTTTAAAACTCATAACCAATGTCTGCCCCCTTATTAAACCTACAGAATGCGAAGAATTAGTCATTGGACTCGCTTTAGTGGATACATATATAAAATTAATTGATTGAATTGTTTTAATTTTTTTTTCAATAAACCCTATCGAATTCGTCCCTTGGAGTAATGATTTTATGTTTGCTTTGAAGTTTGGAATAACGCTTTTGACTTTTTTACCCAAATAATATAAAAATAATTAATTATGAAAAAAGTATGGAAACATATTAATTACGAAAATATGTATTTTCTATAGTATTTTGACGGTGTCGCTTGATAAATTGGCGACACCAGATTGAAATGTGATGACCTAAAATATTCAGGGACTTGATATGTAAATTTCCTATTTTGATTGGCAGCTAAAAAAATGCTTTAAGGGTGCCCTTAAGTGTGGCGACACCAAACTTTAAATGGGTAAATTGCTTCATAACCCCATTATTTATTATTTTTTTATTCCCCTTTAACACAAAAATAAATAAAATAATAAAAAAATTTGAGATTGTTTAAGGTCTCCTAGTGGTATTCATGGCTACCATGGGAGAAATTGAAGCAAGCAACATTCATGTCAGCCCTCAGCAGCTTCTCAATCATGGGTACCAATCACGATGCCAGATTTAGAGTGCAAACAATTTTGGTTTTGGCGATACGACCATCATTTGGAAGCTCCTTCAAGATCCCATCAATGTCGATATTCGCCATTTCCTTTTTTATTTGCTCGAATTAAAAATCAGCTATGCTGCACCAATCATCAATTAAAAACTATTAAAAGTCATCAATGAACAAGATTGAGGAAGAAAACCCAGATAAAAGGAACATTAAGATAAACAGAACAAGATTAAGGTAGGATTGGGGAGAGAGATCAAATGAGGTAAATATAGAGATGGTTTTTTAATATATATATATATAATCAAACATGAACAAATTACAAACAAACAGAAATTAAAATAAAAATAAGATAGCTTTATGTTGAGTTAAATTGAAAAATGAGATACTATACCTTATAATCAAAAAAAAAAAAAATTGAGAAAAAAAAGTGAGTTTTGAATAACAGAACAGTGAAGAAAAATATTTTTCAAAAAATAAATAAATTTTTTGGTGTTAAAAGAGAATAAAATAAAATAATAAACAAGGGGGTTTATGAAGCAATTTACATTTTTAAAGTTTGGTGCCGCCAATACTATAGCAAATGCCTATTTTAGTAATTAATAAATTTTAATACATTTTTCATAATTAATTATTTTTTATATTATTTAGGTAAAAAACAAATGTTTTTAAAATATTTAAAATAGGATTTTTTCATAAATTTGAAATTTAATCATTATATTTTTATTTTTAAAAGTTTACTTCTTTTATTTTTTTTAGATTTCAAAATTAAGAGTCAATTTTTAATAGTGTTAATTTCTTTGTCAAATTTGTTAGTTTGACATTTTGAAAAAAAAAAATCACTTGGTAGCAATGTACCTAAAACAATGATATGATGGTTTAATGAACCTGAACTTAACAAAATAATTTTAACAGTGTTAAACTTTAATTTTGAAATCTGAAAAATAGAAAAATTAAATCCTAGAAGGGATAATATAATTTTGAAATCTAAGAGTGTCACATTTAGTATTTTAATAACCGGACTGGTGGTTGAATAATGTCACATTTACTGTTAGACCAACAATAATTAAAATTTCATAAAATCCTAAAAAAATTTAAAAATAAAAATGTTATTGAATCAATTCAACCTATTTAACTATCGATTTTTTGTCCTGATTTTTTTTATTACCAATTTCAAGCAATTTCCAAGTAAATTGGTTAAACTCCTTTATTTTGACCATTATATTGATTAGTTATTAGTTCGTCTAATCTTATCTTATTCCAACAACACTAGTTACATCATCAATTTTTTACGGGATCTAAGTTCAAGAACCAAACTAGATATAGTTGTCAAGTTCAATGACCAATATGGACAGAAAAAGATATTACCAAGTTCAAGAGTCAAAAAATAAATTATTCCTTTTTAAAAATAAAAGTATAGTGACTAAATTCTAAAATTAAAAAAGATAAAAGAAAATTTTATGATATCTAATATTTCTATAGTTGAGTTTTTGAGCAAAATTGAAAACTTTCAATTGTGGAGTGTCATCAATTAAGATATTAATAGGTTTACATTTTTTATGGCAAGAAATCAATTTGTTAATTTATTACTTTATATATATTTTCGGAAACTTCAATGTAATTTAGGTTTAGTTTGGACAGACGGTACGTTTATCTGTGGTTAGTATAAAATTAACGGTGACGGTGAGATTAGATACTGTAGTGATACTTAGGGGTGAATAAAATTCGATTCGATTCGAAAAACTCGATAAAAAATTCAAATTTTGAATTAAATAGTTCGAGTTACTCGAGTTAATCAAGTTATTCGGATTAACTCGAATAAAAAATTAAGTTTTTTGATTTAACTCGAATATGAATTATACAATTCGAGTTTTCCAAACATCTGAATAAAAAAAGACAAAACTATGTCGTTTTGATAAATGTTTATTCATTAAGTTAAAAGGCAAAACCATTATATTGTTTATGTAATTAAATAATCTTGTACTTCGTCTACTAGTTAAATAATCGGTCCATGTAAACGCAACATTGAGTATAAATAATAGGATTCGTTAACTTGACTAGACTTGACTTGAAATTTTTTGACTCGATTCGATTCGAAAAAAATTCAAATTGAGTTCGGTTGCTAAAATAAGATTCGTTAACTCGATTAACTTAAAATTTTTTGACTCGATTCGACTCGACTCGATCGAATACTCACCTCTAATGATACTGTAACGTGAGACAAAAAATAAACTAAATGCATCGCACCGCACCGAACCGTCCATCCAAACCCCAACTTAGTATTTTTCACAAAAATTATTGTTGCTATTTTTTGGCGTAATTAATGTGGCATGGTGATTTTCCTTACAATAATCTGGGGACGTTTCCCTGCATAACAAGGTTACAACATGTATCTTTTAAGGTCTCAATGATGTTGGTTTTCTATTTCTCTTCCTACCTAATTATTTCTATTCAATTTTATATTTGCTGAACTGTTAAACACATTTTTTTCAGCGTAAATAAATTTTTTTTGTTATATAATATATTTTTTTCAACTAGGTGCTAATGGGCCAGATCGAGTCAAGTTCGGGTTAGACTCATGCAAGGTATTTAGATCAATTTTTTAAGTTCGGGTTTAGTCCAACCCAAAAATCGGTTTACTTTTTTGTCTAAGTCCAACCCAATTTAAGAAAGGTAAACTCAAGTCCAACCCGGCTTGGTTATATTTGATTTTTTTAGATTAATTTTCTATTTAAAAATATAATAAACTAAAGCTCCATTTGTTTCATTGAAAATGGTTTTCGGAAAATGATTATTTTTCTGAAAAAACTAACATTTTTTAATGTTTGAATGAATGTGTAAAATATTTTTTTATTATTTAGTAGATTTTTTGAAAATAATTCATAAAAGTTGCTTTCAATGAAATAAACATATATTTGAGATTTTTCATCTTTTAATTATTTAATTGAGTTTGTTTTATATCTAATTTATATTTTACATTATTTTGCATATATTGTAATGATTTATTTTTAAATAAATACATCAAATTAAATATATAATATTACTTAATTATTAAGTTAGAATATTAACAATTATAAATTGAAAACAATCAAAGCAAATAGATAAATTCATGATTGTGTTATAAAAAAAACAAAAAAATAAATATTGAATAATAATAAATTAGCTTCCAAACCATAATTAGTTGTATATAACATTAAATTAATAATATTATCTAAGTACATAATTAGTAGTACACCACATGATGACTAAAATATTTGTTTGAATAATAATAAATTAGCTTAAAAAACAGTAGAATAAAGATTAAATAAAAGCTAATATATTATTATTCAATTAGTAGAATAAATGGGCTCAGATCTATGGTAAAATCATAAAACATGAAGATAATTAGGGAGACGTCATTCTTAGGGCTCCAAGCTTTTAACTTCAAAATTCAAGTAAGTCATTGATTATTTTCTTGTAATTTTTATAGAATTGATGTCATAGAAACTTGATTTAGCTAGCCCATGTACTAATTTATAAAACTGTTAAAGTTTTAGAAAATTTTCATTGTTGATTTCTTAAAGTTTTAGGTGTTAAATTGATAGATTTCAAGCTTAGATGTGAGAAAAGACTAAATTGGACTAAACCGAATAAAATGTAAAATTGATTGTAGAAATAAGAAATAGGAGGTCCCTAATGTATAATAGTGAAATTAAAATTCAATTTGAAGCTTTAGATCGAAAGTTATGTTAGTCCCGATTTTAGGGACTAAATTGAATAAATTACAAATTTTGTATAGATTGATAATTGAATGTGAATTGGTTGATTATTGATAGTGTTATATGTTTTATGTTAACCTGTAGCTAACGTCGACTGGAAAATGTCCGAAGATATATTGGTAAATAAAGCCTTGTCAGTTTGGAAAATGTCTTACTAAAAAAATTTTGGTAAGACATTTTACGGGAATAATGGGGTAATTTTATGTTGACTAGAAAACTTTTTATGTTGACTATCCTATTTTAAATGAAATAAACATTGAAAAAGGCTGAAAATATTTTCGTAAAAGCTTTTACGTAAAACAAACGGAGCCTAAATGTACTAAAAAACACTAAAATAAAAGTTTTCTAACACATTAAAAATATATTAAAAAAGTATTTGTATTAAAAAAACACCATAAATATAATAAATATTTTATTATATTAAAAAACCCAAATAAATATAATAAATGTTTTATTGTACTAAAAAATACAAATAAATATAATAATTTTTTATTGTATTAAATATAATTTTTAAAATTTTATATTTTGAGTTGAGTTATTTTGTAGGGTAAGTTTTTTTTTTTTTTTTTTTTTTTTTTTAAAGTTGAGTAATGAGTTTAATTGTTATTAGGTTAGTGATTTAATATATATAATAATTATTTAACATATATAATTAATATAATTATTTTTTATAATATTATATATTCAGGTTGAACCGAGTTTGGGCCAAAAAACTCTTGCCCACGACCCAGCCCATATATTCAAGTATTATATTTTTGTCCAAGCCTTATCATTTTTCAAACGGCCTAAGCAAGTGACTTGGTCCATGAGCAAGTCTAAGCATAAATTTGTAGAAAAAAAAAGTTTGTTTCATAAATTGGTAAGATATTAGTAGCGATGGTTATGGTGTTCAAACGGTTAACCAAACTGAACTAATATTAATCGAATTAATCGAACTTTTTAATCTTTTAACCGTTAACCGAACCAAAATATTTCTGTTAATTCGACCAGTTAACCGAAATTTATATGTTTTTTTTTAGTTAAAACAAGAATAAAATATATAAAAAAGTTCATTTGACCGAATTAACCAAATTAAAACTACATATAACGTGTATTATTTATTAAGTTTGGCTAATTACTCGATTTCGATTCGAATTAACTGATAACCGAATTTCCAAAAAGTTATTAACCGACCTCCGACCGAATTAAATTGATTAACTGATCGATTAATTCGATTTTAACCGAAACTTGAACACTCTCATTTGTTTGTCTCCTATTTCGATTTTAACCGAAATTTTGGAAGACACGAGTGCATATAGTTTAATATATATTTTATAACTCTCTAAAAATATATATATTTTTTATAACATATATTTATATGATCATTAAAACCATTTCATCGTAATTGTAATTTTAAGCAATTGAATCTAAAATGATTAATGAAGTTTTATGTAAAATTTAAAAACTATTCATATTTTTAAGATATAATATCCATAAGTTAAATTTTTATTTGTCTCATATTACATTTTAGTCACTTATGTTTGAAATGTTATGTTTTATTCACTTACGTTATTATGTTGTAATATTTTAGTTATTGAGCGTTAATTGCCGTTAATGGTGTAATAATAAGCTGATGTGGCACTTTAAATCATAATTTCAAACGGAGATTTTAGGTTAAATTATACATTTGGTCCCTATATTTTTTTTCATTTTGAGCAATTTAAATTTTTTCTTTTACGTTAAAAGAGATGGAGAAGTGAGGAAAGTAAAAGGGAGAGAAGAGAATGAAAAAAAAAGAAAAAAAAAAGGAAAGTTAAGAGAACATAAAAGAAAAAAAAATTAAATTGCTCAAAATGAAAAAAAATAGGGACCAATTGTATAATTTAATCTAAAATTTTTGTTTGAAATGATGATGTCATGTCAGTTTACTATTATACCGTTAATAATAATTAACCACTCAGTGACTAAAATGTTATAACACGTTAACATAAGTGACCAAAACGTAACATTTCAAACATAAGTGACTAAACTGTAACTTGAGAGAAACAAAAGTGACTATTTTAGTAGTTTACCCTTAAAGTAAATTAATACATATTTTAATTATTATGAAAAAAGAAACTAGTATTTTAATCTAAAATAAAATAGCAGTTGAAAATTAATGCCAAAGATTAACATGCCGTTAGGCGGCTAGGCGCAGCGCTACACTTCTAAAACCCACCTCCCTCGCTTTGAGCAATTGAAGAAGAAGAATGCCTGCACAAATCGCTATAGAAGAAGAAGAAGAACAACAACCTCTTCTCCACAGTACTACCACCGATGGAATCGAAGAAGAGGTCGTCACTTCCTCATTATCCAATGAGCCAGATTCCCTTAAACGCAAGCTCGTCGGCTCTAATCAACGCCTTCTTTCTCTCGACGTATTCCGTGGCCTTACCGTCGCGGTATACTCATCCACTTGAAACCTATCGTTTGATTTTAGCTCAAGTATTATTCATATTTAGCATGTCAGTTGTTCTTTTTTGTTTGTTTGTTACAGTAATTAGAAAATCGATGTGATAAATTAGCTTGGAAGCAGTTAGGGTAGGAGAACGACTTATTTCTGTTATTTGAAGGGAGAGCGTTGAGTAAGAATTGAAGTGAAGACATAATTGGAAAGTTTTAGCATTTGGAAAATCATTGGCTAGCTGATATTTTACTCATCGTGATAAGTTTATTTTAATGCATCTTTTAGACGATTTCCCCCCATATTGGTTGATTGAGAGTAATGGTGTAATCAAGTCGAGCGGAGCACGAATACTGGCAGCTCTTTCTCTAGCTCAACTCAATAATTGGAGCTCAATACTTGGCTGGAACTGGACTGAACATCTATTTTTAAGCTTGAGCTTAATTAAGCTCATTTACTAATTTTTATGCTCAAGCTCAAACTAGAGCTTGATTAAGCTCAAGATTGAGCTCGGGTCGATAATTAAGCTTGGGGTTAATATTATGTATTAAGGGTAATAACGTAATTTAATAATATAAAAATAATTAAAATATATTTTAAAAATGAAAAGTTCGATAAGGCTCGCGAGCCACTCGAGCCGGAGTATTACTAAGCTCGAATTTGGTTCAATGATTACTAAATCAAGTTCGAGTATTTTTCAAGTTGAACTCGAGCAACTTGCGAGCATCGGTGTCTCATTTATAACCCTAATTAGAGGAGCTTTTATTTTTTCTGCTTATGTTATCTTTTGGTTGATTAAGCAGCCTACCATAAAATCAGGAGGTGTTTTTTTTCCGTTATTATGTGATTACTTACTAAGTTACTATTAGTTTAGCTTTCAACTCAATTCCTAATTAATAGTTCTTTTAATAGTTGATGATTTTGGTTGATGATGCTGGAGGGGCTTTTCCATCAATCAATCACGCTCCGTGGTTTGGTGTGACCATTGCTGATTTCGTGATGCCATTTTTCCTTTTTGGTGTTGGGGTCTCTATTAGCCTTGTATTTAAGGTATGCAAAGTTCTTTAGCATATCCAATTTTGTGATACCGTCTTTCTCTTTTTGCTGTTGGGGGTCTTATTAGCCTTGTATTTAAGGTATGCAAAGTTCTTCAGCATGGATTCGACTCTTATGGGGTTACTGTTGTTTGATGAAGTTCTAGGTAGCATGCCATTTTAATATTTATTTGATTCTTCTCCATAAGTTTGCCCTTATGATTTCGACAGTATCAGTATGAACTCTTTTCCTTGCCCCACATTCCTCATAATAGCTATTCTTAATTTATGCATAGCGCATTGAACTTTCTAAATCAATATCTAGGATGGGAATTCATCTTACTTTACTCTCACTTCAACCATTCTACGATTTCAATTAACACTGTCTTTTCCATTGACTAAAGAAAAATTTTCTTTTTGTTCATGCCCATATAACAGCAAAAAAGTATATAGCCAAGAATTTGTATCTGTAGATAGTGCACATAACAAACTCGGAACAAATAAAATTGATTACATGTGTGCAGAAAGCTTCCAGCAAATCATTGGCCACAAAGAAAGTCGTATTGAGGACGGTCAAGCTCTTTCTGCTGGGGTTGTTTCTACAAGGTTGCCACTTTCACCCATTGTTTTCTTAAAATTTTATTAACTTCTAACAAGTCTATAGTCTAGATAGGAGTGACCCACAACTCATATAATTTTGGAATATCTTGAATGCAGAACTTTTAGTCTGTTTTGTGATAATTCTTCTTTTATCTTTTGGTTGTTAAGCTGCAAGCTCTTAGTAACAAAGTCATTTATGCATATTTCAAACTTCAAATATCCATTTTGTTGCCTACTTGATAGTTTTGAAAGCAAAAGAGGATAGAATGTGTATTTTTTGTGTTTAGCTAATACTGCTCGGAGCTGTGGTTTTTAATTTTTGAAATATGCTCATAGGAGGATACTTTCATGGGCGTAATAATCTTGCATATGGAGTTGATGTGGCCAAGATAAGATGGCTAGGTGTACTGCAGGTAATAAATTTTATTGCAAATAATCTTTATGTTCTCTTTTTTATTATTATTATATATTTTATGTATTCAAGGTGTCACTAAATTATACGTGTGACTTGTACTTCTGCTATGTGCTTGAAAAACACTGAAGTCTAAGTTGGAGCTAAATATGTTAGTATTTACAAAAAAAAGAGGACAACCTTGTAGGATTTATTGTTTTTCAAATGTGAAGGGGAGCTATTTGAAACCTTTTTCAGGTCATATGCATGAATGCAACAGCTTAAGGCATGGAATGTTCCTTACCTTTGCCTGAACCAATGCTCATTGCCTGACTAAGCACTGCACTGACTGATATATTTTGTCAGCTGAATTGTTGATCAAACATGAATCACCTATGCTTCCATTAATCATTTCCTCAATTGTTGTTGAAAAATTCATTCTGCACTCTGCTGTATGTGCTAAATATATGGATATTGCCTTTACTCAGATACATTGAGCTAATTTCTATCATATTTGTGGTTTATTGTCTACAGAGGATATCAATTGGATATCTGCTGGCTTCAATAACGGAAATCTGGCTTGTTAGAAATGTCATAGTTGACTCTCCAACTGCATTTTTTCAGAAGTACTACATTCAGTGGTTAGGAAATACTATGCTTGTCGAAATGTTTGTAGAGATTTACACCTTTGGCTTTTATTTCTATTTAAAAGCTATTAGCTGGCAAAACTTTTACCTTTACTTTTATTGCAGGATTGTTGCTACCCTACTATTATCACTTTACATGTGCTTGCTCTATGGCCTTTATGTTCCAAACTGGGAATTTCAATCCCCAAGCCTCACTCTGTCCACTAATGGGCCCCATACTCAGATTGTAAGTTGTATTCTTTGGCATTTTTTAGACTGCACTATGAAGTGTTTGTAACACAATGTGATTTCTGAGGTCAAATATCTGTATGTTGTTTGACATGGCTTGCATTTGGTTGGTGTATGTTGTTGTTAGATTAAGCTGTGTTGTGGATCCTGTGAGTTGTACATGTTGCTTTTGTTGAAGAGCCAAACCTTTTTCATTTTCTGTGCTGTCATATTGCCATCTATTCACATACAAGCCTTCTATATTCTTCTTATTTCAGGGGCTATAGATTTAAGCAATTAATTGAACTTAATTTTAAAGCACAAGTTATGAACATATCTGGTAGGCATGTCGTGCAATCCTGGTAGCCAAAGCCTGGTGGGTTGTGTCTCAATTGATTTGTCTTTATTGAGAAAACAAATGAAAATTTATTTCATGAGAATATTAATATATGATTTGAGAGATGTACTGCTAGGTTTGATATATTAATCTAAAACTACAACTTTTGGGATAAGAAAATCCATAAATTTGAATGTGTTCTGTTTTGATGTTGTCAATATTTCTATCAGAAGCAAATGTTCTGTCATCCAGCTTTAATTCTAGTTTATTCTTGTGCTTTTCCTTTGCTGCATGGAACTTAAGTAGGTTACCATAATTTTTAATAGGTACATTGTGGAGTAAGAGGGAGTCTTGAACCTCCATGCAATGCTGTTGGCTATATTGATAGGTATTTTCTGGGTGAACAACATCTTTATCGACGTCCTGTATACAGAAGAACAAAGGTTATTCAAAGATTTTCTTATGTGTTGTTGATCTGGTGATGCGCTTTGGAATACCCCCTCTTTTAAGATCTTAATGGGATATGCACTCATTTTCATTCACAGGAATGCAGTGTTAATTCTCCCGACTATGGGCCTTTGCCACCGCATTCACCTGAATGGTGCCTTGCTCCGTTTGATCCCGAGGGCATCTTAAGGTTAGATAATCACCTTCTTTCATCTTGTTTCTAGCTTTTCACTACAGCTGTAAATTATGTTCTTTAAAGTTGTAAAGATGACTTATTATAATATTTTCTCACTTGTATGCACACAACTTAAGGTCCTTAAATACCAAATATGCTGTTCTTATTGCTCGGTGTTATACTTAAAATTACCCTTATGAATTTCTGCAGTTCATTAATGGCTGTCCTCACTTGTATTGTGGGATTGCATTTTGGACATATACTTCTGCATCATAAGGTACCATTATTCTTACTGTTAGGTGGGGTCTGTGGGCTAATCTAATTATGAACTTTCCTTGTCAGAAAGGAAAAAGGGTTATGCTAAGGATATTGCATGCATATGTTGGTGAATGTGCTCTAAATATCTTTTCTGCAGGGTCAAATGCATAGAGTGGTTCTGTGGTCCATGTCTTCCTTTGCATTGCTATTTTTTGGATTTGTTTTACAATTGCTAGGTAAGCTGTCTCAAATGACAGTCTCCTAACTCAAGATTATAATTTTTTCATATTAAAATCC
This sequence comes from Gossypium sturtianum, assembly GCA_025698515.1. NCBI lineage: Eukaryota > Viridiplantae > Streptophyta > Magnoliopsida > Malvales > Malvaceae > Gossypium > Gossypium sturtianum. The sequence continues at coordinate 32,258,082 of CM046954.1, forward strand.
AGTCGGTGTATGATTTTCTTGGAGTTTTGAATTGATGACTGGTTGGTGTAACAGGCATTCCCTTCTCCAAACCACTGTACACATTGAGCTATATGTGCATCACTGCAGGAGCATCAGGCTTGTTCTTGACCATCATCTTTTACATAGTAAGTTCATCCTTGGTGATTGGGTTGTCATCCTAATGTTTAGTAGTAGAAATTTCCATGTCGTGTTTGTAAAAGATATATTCTACCTGATTCATGAAGCAGTTGCTCTTATCAAATTATAATACATTTCAGTCCAATCAGTATTAAGAAGCTGTCTGTCACAATTTCTTTCTAAAATGTTATCCTTGGGACTGAAGGGAACCTTGATGGAAGCATTGATACATCCATCCTGGTTTCCTTTGTGCCAGAATTTAAATCTGCATGAGCACAGGAGCCCAAGTGTAGTCGGCATTATGGCAAGTTATTTGATTGGAAAGCTTAATTAACACGAGTAGGAAATGCCTGATCAATAGAAGATAAATTCCAACTAATGGAAGGCTATTGTGAGCAACTTTCCTTATTTAGTAAATCTAGATGTTGGGTTAGCCGTTGCATAGCTTTGAACCCTGTAAATCTGTGACTTAGGTGTTGCAATTTTTTAGCTTTCCTACTTGAAACCATTGTATATCTATGGAACTTGCTAAAGGCTTTCCTGCTCAAAACCTAATAACGTGACCTAGAGATTGTTCTTCTTGGATCCCCTTTCGCATTCCTGTTGGAAGTTCCTGCATCTATGTACATGGCCAAAAGTAGTTCTAGTCCCTTTTTTATAGTTTTATTTTTTAGGGTTTTGAATGCTATACAAAAATTATATTCCCTAAGTAATGAGGAATACAACTAAGCAATGTTGTATTTGATGCAGGTTGACGTCAAACATTTTAGAAAGCCGGTGGTGTTACTTCAGTGGATGGGAATGAATGCTCTTATAATATATGCTCTGGCTGCTTGTGACATTTTCCCAGCTGCCGTGCAAGGCTTTTATTGGCGCTCACCAGAAAATAACTTGGTATCTTTCTCTCTTCTTTTCTGGGTTTGTACTTTTCTATGTTTCTTATCCTTGCCTTCATGAAGGTAATTTACTTAAGAATTGGTGAAAAACTGCAAGCTTGATTGCCCTATTAAGGCATTTCTGAACAGCTTTATCATTGTCAAGTAATGCTGTAATTTGGATGTTCTTTTTTATACAATACCTACTTCTACCCATACACCCAAACCCTTAAATCAAAAGAAAAACACGCTTAAGTGCGCTCGAACCCACATCTTCCTTGTTGTTGCAATAGCAACGGTGGATGATTTTTTTATTCTGATATACTTTTTTTCTTTCATGTCAAAGTAACTGCATGAGAACACTACTTGCAAATTACATGCACTTTCTAGAGTTGATGTTTTAAGTATAAAAATATTTTCAGTGCAATGCATTGCTTTATCAACATGTTTGATAGAACTAGTTATGTTAACAATTAAAATTATAAAATGCAGGTTGATGGCTTGGAATCATTGTTACAGTCCGTACTTCATTCAAGCAAGTGGGGTACCCTGGTATTTGTATTGCTCGAGATCTTGTTTTGGTGCCTAGTTGGCGGTTTTCTTCACATGAAAGGCATATATATAAAACTGTAGAAACAAAAATAGAACAAAAACATTAGAATATCAGGTGTTAATTAAATATAGAAAGAAAAAGAGAGAAAATTAACTAGAAGTGGTACTCTGAAAACATGAATTGTCACCTAACTTGTCAAAACCCTCACATGGCATTTCCCTCTTAAAGATGTGGCATCAAATGTTTCATGTTGGAAAATAACATACTATACCCTCTTTTGGTGATTGCCTGATTGATGAAAACTGTTTTTCATTCCATTTCTAGTATTGGTGAAATTAAAGAGCAAAGCAAAGCAATCACCAAAAACTTGTGAGGGTGCTGCTGTGTACAGCCACTTGTAGAAGATTCAAGATCATTTCTACTTTGGTATATTTAGTTTCTTCCTCTCAAATCAAAGACAACGATTTTTAGTTCACTTTCGGCTATAAAGACACATTATGCACTCTTTTCTCTTTACTGTACTCTATAAAAATTAGGTACTTGCCTTGTTGCACTTACATCTTCCAACTGTTATAGCCTATCTCTAAAAATGGCTACTGAGAAAGCCAATGCTGATCAGACCCAGAGTTACGATACCGAAGATAATTTCGGTGATCGATCAACAGCTAGCCAGGAATCAACTAAGTTTCAACTCAGTAAAGCACTTGCACGTAGGGCAGTTTATGGTCCAAGCAGCCGCCGTGGCTCCGGAAACAGAAGGGTCCGAACCAATGCCGACCCTAGAACATTACCGAGCAGGCTGAGCAAGGTTTCATTGGCTGATGATGATTCTGAGAAGTAGCCTACCATGTTTGATTGATGTTAATTAAGGAATTTTTTTTGTTTTTTGTTTTATCATTACATGGCTTGTTATGATTCATGAAAGCATGGTATCTTTGTAGAGTGTAAATGGTTAAATAATAAAGCACAAGATTCTGGTACTTGGAAAAAAAGATGGTGTACAAAAAGCATAAACAACAGAAATATATAAATATGGTGGGTCGTATCTCGTGTCTCCCATATGAAAGTTGAAAAAATTGCCTTAGCATTAGGGCAAACTTGGAAAATACAAAAAAAGCACCAATTATGAAGCAAGGCATCTATCTAATCTGATTCTGATCAATGATCATCACGCTTTTGGGCCTAAACTTCCGTAATTGTTTATTAATTATGACAGAAAGTTGCAGTACTGAAACATTTTCCAATAATCAGAGCAAAAAGGAAGACAGTCCCAAGGTTTTGAAGCGCCAAAATCGAGGCTGCATCGCAACTTCACACATTTCTTTTAATTTTTCTGATTAACCTCATAATTTGTTTTTTTCCTTTCTTTTGGAATAAATCTCTGAAACAAAAAAGAAGGAATCATCCGGTACAAAATCCCACGTCATAATACAGCAAAGAAGAAAATTTCAAATTTGTTCTTAAAAAAGTATTTCTCTTTTTCATTTTCGTTTCACCCAAAGAAGCACCAGCTCCCCAAACCCAAACACCATTCTTTCTTTTTGGTTTCCTTCTTTGTTGCGATCGCGATGGAGAGTTACGGATCGGGTCAAAGGCCATACGGGGCGGATCGAAGGATGGAGATAGTTAGCGGGAAGAACACGAGCGTTGGATCCAATCAGATCTACTCGACTACTCGTTCGCGTTCCCCTGATTTACCACCCGTTCCGACTCGGACGAGTCAAGGATCATCGAAGCCATGGGGATTTACGGATCCCGAGATGAAGAGGAAGAAGAGGATCGCGAAATACAAGGTTTACACAGTGGAAGGGAAAATGAAAGCTTCATTGAGTAAAGGTCTTCGTTGGATCAAGAACAAATGCTCGCAGATCGTCCATGGTTATTAAAAAAAGCGGCGAAAATCAGCGGCTCAGATTGTGTAACGTCGGATGGAGAGTTGGACCCGATGAAATCGATGGTTTTGGACATTTTTGGGCTGAAAAAAAAACTGGGTAAGTAAAAGACTATAATAGGTGGGACATTATATAAAATTTTTTAGAATAAGATTTATTTATTTTTCATTTACTTTAATTCTTGCTAAAGCATTGGAGAATAGGGTTTAATTTATGAAAAAATTGGTAGCTGTTAAAAATGTTTAAATGTTTTTTAATGTATGGAGCATTATATATTATTGTAATTTCATTATTTCAATTAATGATAGAAATGAAAGATGTTTGCAGAGCATTGTTGATTTAGGGTTCTATGGTTGATTTATTTTTCATTTCACAGTGATGGAAGTTTTTATCGAGTGGTAAGAAAATTGATGTTAATTTTTTAGTTTTAATCTTGTAGATAATATCTTGATGCCTCTAAAGTAAAGTTCTCGAAGTCTAATATAACTATACGAAACCAACATGGTCTCAAACGAAAAATAATGTTATGAATAAGACTGAGGAAATAGAAAAAGGAAATTGATTCTTGTTGAGGGGTCCACCCACACGAGACTAGATCAAATTGTATCATCCCCTCCGATGACTTATATGTTGATTATCCTTTTTTTAGTAATTGATTGTATGTTATGCACGGCGTTGTCACTTTGCGAACATGCGTCTTAAATGTTTATTTAAATACTCGGATTCTCAGAGTTAGGAGACAAAATTCGAACTCGACGGTGAGATATTACCAATATGTTGAGAGATCCGTCAACTTCAAATAGACGACACTTTAAATACTCTTCCAGAGAAGAGTCGGTCTTCTTTCAACTATTGTCCAATAGACATTAACTATACTTAGATTGAAGACAAAAAAAAAAAGAAATATGCATAAAAGGGAAATTTAATAAACTGTGGGGAATGTTTGGTAATAAAGTGGATAAAACAGAATTATCTTTTTCATGTAGGAAAATGAAAGAGAAAAGGGTGCCTTAAGGTTATATGTTGAATTCCCAATATGTTTGATATTGTGAAAGATTTTGTTGGAAATCGAGATAAAAATATGAATTGTTGGTCATAACTAGAAATTTTATGGGCCAAAAACAAAATTTCACCATTTATTCATAGACCCCCAAGACCCCTCTAAAATGAAACTGTGATTTCACGTTATCTCTATCCCTTTTCGATAGGTGAATGACAAATTAGATTTTTCCTTTTGAAAAATTCAAATCCAACTAACAATACTAAAATTCAGCAGGAAAAATCTAATTTATCATTTTTCCTATTAAAAAAGGATAGGGATGATACAATTTCATATAATCCTTTCTCTAAAACCAGTATTAATTGAAGTCCATACACATACAATACAAAGTCACTTAATTCTAAATTATATATATATAAAAGGAAACATTCAATTCAATTTGATGTACACAAACGATATATATAAAAAGGGTAAAATACAAAACATAGCCCTAACGTGCATGCATGCAAATAAATGCCATTCATTCTTTGTTTTTGTCATCTTTGGCACGTCTTAGCACTTCCAGAATTCAAGGTTTGAAGCCTCATTTGTTCGTAAAATTGAGTTATGAATTCTTCTGCTTTGGCATCAATCTCTTCATCGCCACCGTCATCGTTGTGCTCATCGCATTTCTCTTTGTCGCTTCCTTCACAAGGCGAATTGTACGGGCTTGAATCACTCGATGACACGTCATTGAAAGACGAAATCGGAAATGCTATCGGAGACAACGGCGACAAGATAACTTCCTCCTTTTCTTCTCTATTGGGCATATACTTGGGCTCGAGAATGATCTTAGGAGTGGTGGCCTTCATGCGTGGGGAATGAGATGGAGACAATGGGGTGCTTTGTAAATGCATTGGATGCACCGACCCAACAACCATCCCTTTCCACTCTACCTTCGAATCCACATCGACCTGAACAGGCTTTGAATCCGGCACTGTTTCGGCCACGGGTATCGTACGCAACAATCTAATAGCCACCTTGAAAAGACTCATGGAAGGGGAACGTGTTCTTCCCTTTTCCAAGGGCACATCATTTCCACCATCGGGAGCCTTCTTTTTGTCCCTGAACATGGAAATACATGACATCGATGATGATGTGTTTTCCATTTTACAGAGACAAAAAAGAAAAGAGCCCCCGATGTATGGTTTTTTGGTATGCAAATTAAGACTAAAGATCCCTTTGCCAAATTGAGACAGTGAAATAGCGATTTATATAATACGATTCGAGGGTATGAAACACAGCTAAAACAGAAGACCAACAAATAGTATTTACAACAAAAATGATACTAATTTAGTTACAAAACTCAACAATTACCCCTTTCTTAGATTCCACTCTGTCAGGTTTTTCTTTATGAATGGGGAAACTGATTTCATTTATGTATATTATAAAACTGTTTAAAAATAAACTTTTATGAACCATAAAACAGGTATAGAAAATATTTTAATTTCAAAAAATTATAATATTTTCTTCGTTTTCAAATTTGAGCAAAGTTGTATGCTTTTCTCAAATCTTTAGGGTTTTTATGGTTAAAAGTCGATATTAGTGTGTATTGAAAATTTAAAAACAAATCTTACATGATTTAGTCCATGGCTCTACTATTAATAAAATATAATGTTAATAAAGAAACATGTTTTAATACCAACGACTCCTATGTATAGACACACTCTAATTAATACTCTCTTTTTCAATTAAAATTTCATGGTTGATATTTTTTGGACTTTGAAATTAAATATTTAATTAATTAAATTTTAAAAAAGAATATGTTTTAAAACTATTTCGTTGAAATATTTTATAATATATATATATATATATTTTAAAGAATAAAAAATCAAAATCAAAATTGTTTTTATATCTAATAGACTGAGGGGTACATGATTTATTGATTTTCTAACTAGAAGTAGTTAACATTTTTATGTGATTATGGTGTTCTTTATGTCCATTTTATGATTCATCTGATATTCGAATATGAATTCTCTTCTTAAAAATACAATATAATTTATTACTGCACCCAATAATTATCAGAAATACTTCTCAAATATAAAACCTCCAAAACCTAATTAATGTATATTGATTTACCAACGAATGCATTCAATTTAGTGAGGTTGCAATATATGAAATATACTTTTATCATTCAATAATAGAATCCAATTAATGAATGAATACGAACATTTGCTACTATGTAAAATGATAATTAGTGTTTATTGATTTTAAAGAAATAAAATGTAACAAATACAATTTTTTTCTTCGATTTTTTTTTAATATTTGTTTATGTTGGTTAGAAGAAATGTGGAGATGTATGGAGGAGAAGTATTAAGCTTGAGGGAGGGTACAAGATTCACACGATGTAATATGTGTCGAGAGCCTCATAGCCTAAAGAGTTATTTGTCCCCTTTTTTGGTAAGTAAGAGCCTATATATACATACTCTTAGACAAATGTTTTCTAGGTACCCATGAGATGAGTTAGATGATATGGTTGAGACATGTATTGGTACGTGTTCCCTAAACAACATGTCACATCGTAAGCTTTCGCAGTTTGCATATTGATGAGTCAACAAGTTTCACAAGTGGAAGATGAAGCATGATGAGATTTTTGTTATTGGTGAAGTAATCGCACATGGAATATACGTGGAATGCAAGTGGATTATGTATATAAGTGTTTGGGGTAAAGCTTGAGGATTTTCTACAAGGTGTTCTTGATGGTGACCAAGATGAGAGGATACAACTTCCTAATTATTTTGTGAGGTCTGATTTTGAGGGGATCTTGGGTTGCTCGCATTTCTTTCATTGGTTTGGTGTTTTTTAAGGTTACTTGGAAATTTTGCTCTTATTATTGTTGCAGTTGTTCCCATATTGACTTTCATTTTAACTTAGGAATTAGAATTTCGGTCACGTGTAGTTTGATCATTAAAATTTGGATGTGGCTAAATTCTCGATGGTGGTTAGAAATTGCACTAAGGATTTGCCTTAATAGTTTCTCTAGAAATAGAGTTTTCATAATCATATGGGTCTAATGAGCTATAAGGTTGGTTTTTACCAAGAGGATAAGCAATGGTGGTTGGAGGATTTTCTTAGGTTACTAGCTGGTGATTGGAGATAATTTCATCAAAATTCACCATTGGAAGTCTAAAGGCTTCCTAGTGAATAGGTTCCACACTCACTGCACATTTTTTGACGTTGGTTGAGGGAATGTAGAGATGGATGAAGAAGGATTGAGCTTGGGGAAGGGCCTGAGATTCATACAGTGTAATTTGTACTGAGAGCTTAGTAGCCTAAAGAGTCATCTATCCTTTTCTCTGTTAAGTAAGAGCTCAGACATACATACATACATACTCTTGATCAAGTGTCTCTTCTAGGTACCTAAGAGATGAGCCAAGTGGTCTCGTTGACACATTTATTGGTACATATTCTCTATGCCACGCATCACCTCGCCAAGCCTTCTCAATCTACATGGTGATGAGTGGGTTGGTTTTACAAGTGCCAGATGAGGCATGATAGGGTTTCTGTCATTGGTGAAGTAATGGGCCTTAGAAGGATGGACACTTGATATGGTCTCAGCGAAGTAAGGTAAAACGAGGTAAGGCATATAATAATATTAAATTTGTTGGAAAATTGTTTTTAGAAAATCAGTTTCTGTTGGCACAACTTAATATTAAACTTGTGTTTTGAAGCCAGGGAGATACCCAAATCGAACCCAAAATTTTCCTGTAGTCCAAAGTCTTCAAGCTTTGTATTGAATGATCTTTTTTATTATTTTAGAACTCTTGAATACTTAAAAAGTGAGTTCGAAGAACTGAACACAAAATGAAAATCAAGACTTCTTAAAAGGTATACTTAACTTCCTCCATGTGGGAGTGCTGAAATTGAAAAACAACTTCTAAATTTAAATTATAATTACTTAATGAATGCAATTATAATCTCATAAATTCAAAACCAAAACTCAATGTATTCAAGTACAAAGAAAATTAACTCAAAATTTCGACAAAATTTTCCCTTCATATATAGTCTATATAACTTTTGGTTTACATATCCTATTTTTAGAAGAATATTTGCAAGAGGTATATTTGAATTCGATGCACATGAAATAATTATTTAAGAAGAATCCGAGTCCTGATAGGATTCCTCATGCCCCACGGCTAATGGCATTAAGGGATTAATTCCATTGTGTGCCACGACACCCTAGCCTTATTTGGCTAGATGGCATAATGGTCAAGGGTATTCACCACTCCAGGTGTGGCCTGGGTTCGAGTCGCGTTTGTTGTTCGAACTTTGTGTAACGTTTCATAAGTCAGGGGTGTCGGGAAACATATTTCCGGGACCCGTCTTAGCGTATTGGGCTTAAAAATATTATTATTATATTTTTAGGAGTTACTTTAGAAGTGAACTGAATGTTAATTAGATAATTTTAATTATTAGGGACTAAATTAAGAATGAGATAGAAATAGTGGTTATTATTAAATTGCAAAGTGAGACTTGATTAAAGGACTTATTTAATAAATAGAGTATTACCTATATAGATCTTGTTAGTGGATGTTCACGATGGTTTATATATATATATATATATATTTTGTGTACTGAAACCGTTAGTAATTAGAATATATATAATAAAAGATAAAAATTAAGAGAGATGGTTTAATAAGAAAGAGAAAAGAAAAAGCAAAAGCTTCATGTTCTCTTGCATGCCGAAAAGGGGAGAAAAAATTTCAGCCATTTTATTCATGCTTTAAAGTTGAAATTGGTTAGTAAATTTTGGTTCTTTCTTCATGAATTTTGTGTTTTTGGAGTCTTAAAATCATGAATTAAATTGCTCATGTCGAAATTTTTAGAGTTGTTAATGTAGAGGAACATATATATCATCTTTGTAATAGTTGAGTTTTGAAGTTGTTTGGCAGAATTGGGGGATTAAATTGTTTATCTAAGCGAAGTTTAAGGACTGTTTTGGAGGTAGTTCTTTGTGCTGGAAAAATTTAGATTAAAAATATTTTTATTAAGGGTTTTTGTTAGTAATAATTTTTAAGAAGTTAAATATTATAAATTTAATTTGTTATTTTTAAGAATCTATGGAATTCTTTTATGAATACCGTATGTATATTGGTTAACTATGAAAATGTTATGGAAAAGTAATGAAGATGTGATTAAGCTAAATTTTGGTATTAATGTTTTAATATGGTCAAATTTTTATATTTAAGATTGGTGTCAAGATTCCACAAGTGATAAAATGTTGGAGTAATTTTTGGTAATTGATAGTAGAATGATTTGATTTTATAAATGTATTTATTTATGTGAAGAAATAGTATTAATTGAATGAAATTGTAAACATTGATCAAGGAACGAATCGATCGGACGTGAATCGTGGAAAAACGAAAGTAACGGAGTAGTCATCGGCCTCACTATTACGACTATTTTGTTAAGGTAAGTTCGTAGACTCGAACTTAACTTTTCTATTTACTATTTAATTAATCAATGCTAATTTAGTACTTGATATAAAAATGTATGTGTTTTATCGAATTGATGTAAGGAAAATGAATCCGACTAGCGCTGGGTGCAAACATCGTTGGTTTAACCAACTAGAGCCTACGGATTTTGTCGATATATTCGACTAGCACTGGGTGCAATTTTTGTTAGCTTGTCTGACTAGTGCTGGGCACACAATCGTTGGTATACCCGACTAGCATTGGGCTCAAACACCGTTGGTTTATCCAACTAGAGCTGGGTTCACATTCAATATCGTCGGTATATCCGACTAGTGCTAAGCGCAAACATTGTTGGTTTATCCAACTAGAGCTGGGCTCACATTCAATATCGTCGGCTAACTCGACTAGCGTTGGGCGCAAACTCCTTTGCGGTTTATCCGCTAGGCACAGTGTGCCATGTAGCTAATAGACCATACAACAAGCGGTTACTTGAATTATCGAAAGAGTTGGTTATAGGTATCATTAATGAAGAATTGAGATTTTTATTTGGTTGAGATATAAGCTCATATTATTTTATTGTTCTTGTGGTTAATTATATAAATGAAATCTATTAAATATAAATTGGTTTCCATGTTTGCATGCTAGATAAATTGTAGACTCGAACTCGACATCCTACAAAAATCCCGCACTCAACGTCGATGACGTTTCTTCTTCTTCTTTTTTTTGTAATTTTGGCATGTACCTAGGGTGTGTCTATGTCCTTAAAGTTGAATGTTTTGGGTATGTGTATATAAGATTGTAAATATACATAGATATATGCTATGTTGCATGTTTTGGTGATGGTTGGTTTTGTCTATATGCTTATTTCATATGATAATGCTCAATGAAGGTAGTTATTTTGAGAAAGATGAGTATAGGTCATGTTTTTACTTCATTCAATTATTTGATTGCTTAAATTTTATTTGAGGTACCTATGAAGGGTATATTGGTAGTGGATGGATGTTTTAAATGTGGTGTCAATGAGGGCACATTGGTTAGGTATTAAGATGTTTGTTTAAATAAGATTTGAACATGTTTTATTGAGTTCTGTTGTTGTTAAAGGTAACTTGTTAAAGTGCATTTAGGTAGTTGATTGGTTATGCTTGTATTGGTTTGGAAAAAGGCTTGTTTTTAGGTGATTTTTAGACCACACGGCTTGAAAAACGGGCGTATGTCTCAGCCGTGTGTCCCCTGTAGGTTCCTTTGCATGCAAGTCAGGCAGTTACACTGCCCGACACACAGGCGTGTGGCTTGGCCGTGTGATCCAAGTTAGTGAGTTACACGAGCATGGACACGGGCTGGGACATGGCCGTGTGTCCTTACTTCGAATGTCCATACGGCTGTGTGACCTTTGTAGTAAAAAAATTGCAACTTTTTCTTTAACTTTCCAAATGATTTCTAATTGGTTCCGAAATGTTTCTAAGGTATTTTTAGGGCCTTAAAGGCTCGATTTTAGGACGATACACATGAAAATGATTCAATTATAGTATGTTTATGATTATATTAATGTATGTTAAATGTTTCGATTGTATGGTAATACGCTGTAACCCCACTCCGTCGACGAACACGGGTTAGGAGTGTTACACTTTGCCCTGTTATTATAATTCACAAAAAAAAAGGAAGCACATATAATTATTTAACTCAACTTTTAAATGTTCTTTCAAAATAATTATCTTAAAATCAATTAATTAAATTAAATAATTTACATAATCCAATTTTAATTCCGTTAAAATCACGATGACTTTAGGATATTAAAATATATGCGCAAATTATAATTGTCCAAATAAAAATATAATTATGATGACTATTTAATTTAATTTTCACATTTAACTCAACTATTTAATATGTTCATCCAATTAAATAATAATACAAAGAAATTAAATTAATTCTATGTCATCTCTTCTTTTCTTAAGAAAATGCATTTATTACAAATAAGAATACATGCAATCTATTAATTATATATCGCTTTTTCTCCATACATTCAATTAGTTCTTATTATGCAATACGTTCAGAGTTATAGTGAGCTAGCGGACGGACCGACTAGACTTATATAATCTAGCTTAAATAATTTGTAATTAGATCCCAACTTTTCGTCTACTAATCATAAAGTTATTTAGTCACAACCAATCTACTAAAAGTACCACGATTGGTCTCCTTATTACATACCATTACAAAAGCTACAATATTAAGTTTTTTTTCCAATACCTTATCATATGTGTGTTACTCTTATAGGATATCATTGATCCCTTTAAGTTATCTTCGTTCACCTAATGCGATCCATTTTATCTCATGGGCACTATTGTATTTTTCGTGGTGAAAATGATATCATTTTCATAAGCTATACAACGCCAATAAAGATGATATCATTTACTCTTTTATTCAAGTTATGATTTCACTATTGTAAGTGAAGTCACGCCATGCATAAGTTATATACCCAATGTACTAAATTTCGGCTCGCTACCATGAAAGCTTGAGTTTTCGATATATCAAAGTACATAAGTTATTCACACACATAATTATTCACTTATTCAATCACAATTCAAGAATTCAAGGTTTGAAGTCTCATTTGATCTTCAGCCTTGACATCAATCTCCTCGTTGCTATCCACGTTGTTGTGCTCATCGCATTTCTCTTTGTCGCTCCCTTCACAAGGTGAGCCATATAGGCTCACGTCACTTGTTGACACGACGTCGAAAGATGAAATGGAGAACGCCATCGGAGACAACAGCGACATGATCTTAGGAGCGGGAACCTTCATGCACAAGGAATGAGATGGGGATAACAGAGTGCTTTGTAAATGCACTGGATGCACCAACCCAACAACCAACGCTTTCCACCTTACCTTCGAATCCACATCGACTTGTACGGGCTTCCGATTCGGCACCATTTCGGCCACAGGTTTCGTATGCAACAAGCTAAGAGCCTCCTTGAACAGACTCATGGAAGGGGACGTGTTCTTCCCTTTTGCAAGGGCACGTCATTTCCACCATCGAAAGCCTTCTTTTTGTTCCTGAAGATGGAAATGCATGTCATCGGTGATCATTGTCTTCCATTTTATAGAGGCAAAAAAGAAAAAAGAGCCACAAATGTATTATTTTCTAATTATGAAAAAAAGAGAGAGAGATTAAAGATTCCTTTGTTGAATTGAGACAATGAAATAGTGATTTACATAAGATTATTTGAGGGTCTGAAACACGATTAAAACAGAAGAAAATATTCTTAAAATGACCAACAAATAGTATTGGCAACGAAAATAATACTAATTTGGTTACTAAATTGGTTCTTTTTTCTTCGAAGAAAAGAAGCAAGTAAAAATGGTATTTTTAATGGAAAACTCCATTCTCTCAAGTTTTACTTTATGAATGGGTACTTGATTTTATTTATGTTTATTAGAAACTACTTAAAAATTGGTCTTATAAATCGTAAAATCGATATGAAAAATATCTAATTTAAAAAATAAAAATAATTTCTTCATTTTCAAATTCAAAAAATTTGAGATATGATCCTTTAAGTCTGATTTTTGTTTATGGTTATCGAATATTTAAACTCGAGATTGGTGTCAATTGAAAATTTACGAACAAGTTTTTTTTTCATTCCATGTGTGATTCAATCTACAACCTAGAACACCCTTGACTTAATAGTATATTTTTGTTTAAATTTAATTATAAAATATAATGTTACATAGAAACTTTTTTAGGGTAAAATACAAAAATGGTCACTATAGTATTGTTTTTGTTCTATTTTGGTCATTGAACTATTAATTTTTTCGATTTAGGCTCTAACTTTTTGAAATCTAATATTCTGATCACTTTCCCATTAATTGCCATTAAATGGCTGACGAACATTTGATGTAAGCTTTTTTTTATTGGTCTAATAACAAATTTAGTTTTATAATATTTACATATTCTATCAATCTGATCTTAAATATAAAATATTCAAAAAAAAAAAAAATAAACCCTCAATGTTTACAAAATTTGTCATTTTAATTCAAAATCTAAAAAAATTCAATAAATTTAGCCCTCAAAATTTACAAAATTTATCAATTTATTTCTAATTCTAAAAATTAATTATATTTATACAAATGCTCGATTTATCAACTTAATTTTTAATTAATTCTATCAACTTGATTTTTGTTTATATAAGTATCATATTTTATAAAAATTATAAATCAAATTAATTTATAAATAAGATAATATTGAATTAATTATATTTTAATTATTTCCAAAGGGTTGAATTTTGAGTTCGATGATATTATTTGCTCCTATGAGGACTACGACATCCAGGAATCGTGTAATGGCAACCACATCGAACCCAACAGCTTCAATAAAGTATATCTAAAAGGAATCTAATTATCTTTTAAGATTTAAACATAGCTTTCTATAAGAAGTATAATGTGATTTATCATTCTACCCATTAATTATCAGTAAGAGTAAAGTATAAAAAGTTATTACAAATTGGTCATTAATATTATCAATTTGTAACATTTTGGTCATTAAACTATTAATATTTAGTGTATATATTATGTTAAATAATAATTTCAAATGAAATTTTGAGTAATTTGAATTTCTTTTTTCTCTTTGTAAAATCTCAAATCCAATTTTTGGTTACATAAACAATTAAATCGTTGTTAGATGTATAGAGAGAAGGGTTTCTTTTTTGTAAATAAAGGTAAAAGTTGTCATGGTAACTAGCATCGCCACCAACATCGTTAACAATTGAGACCATTACCCGTTACAGTGCCTCTTTCGCCACTTCCGACTGTACTCGCGGCGTCCGAATCCCCGGTCTCTGCCTAACTGTGTGTTGTTAATGTAAAATTTTCTAATTCTTATTGAAGTCTGCAGCATTTAACAAGCTATTCAGTTATGGGTTTATCAGAACTCAACTCGATTTTTCTCTTTAAATAAACATAAAATAAAGCTAATAGTATTTATCATGATTTCATAAAAGAAGCTTAAATGTCAACCTATAATTCATTTATGGAGGAAAAAATTGGCAATTATATGAAAACATTGTTGCACAATAACTAAGAAGTGAGACCACAAATCTGATGAACTAAAGCAGTAGCAAATTATCAATAATTAAACCACCTCAGAGGCCAGGGATGATTGCTTGTAAGTCTAAGCTAACTTTATCTCATTGTGTTGCAGCTATCATCTTTCATCAAAATAACAGTCACTAATTCCATTAATCCTATGTCATAAAGTTTGCAGAAATAACAAATCTATAATCCATTTGATACTCTTTAATTCTAGAAGTTCCTCAATGCACTGAAAATCAATCCTTGCGCATTTACATGGGAAAAGTTGCAACTAAAACTAAGCTTAGACAACTTCAGTGGCAATCTAGATGCACTCGAACCGCTGTTGATCCCAACCCAAAACAATTCACAGGGTACCTAGCATTGGCCCCACTCGTTTCACCCCGTTGGAACAACTTGACGCCCCACAACAGCAGCCTTCGCCGCAGTAGAGTCAAGGGAATGAATCAACGACACAAGAAACTGTTGCACACCGGATGGGGGCGATGAACAGCCCGCCTGCTGCCAAACCGCTTGGGCAAACGGACACCAAAGCAAGAAATGATACAACGAATCCAAACCCCCACAACGAGGACAAGAAACGTCGATATTAACTCCTTTTTCAGCAAGTCTACCCCTGGTTGGAACATAAGATTTAAGACACCGCTACGCAAAATCCTATACCAAAGACGCAACCAAGGACCATCTTCCTTATACTAAGCAAGATCAGTGTATAAATCAACAACTAACTGGTACCCCAATTTAACAGAATAAATACCATTGGGATATTTATCACACTTTGATATTGAACTATAACTTTAGTCATGTCCTGGTATAACAAATTACATGTTAATATGTACATAGTTACAAGATCCAGTTAACAGATTACATGTTTACTATAACTTTGGATCCAGTTATAAAATTGCTATAATGTAGACGAAATTCCCTTTCTGCTTAATAATAAATCAAAAATGCCAACAAAACATTTGGAACAAGAAAATGAGACAGACAACCAAAGTTTCCAACTATTTTTAATAATTCTATAACTTAATTCTTAAATTAAATGGGAGGACGAAGTTGAAATAATTAAAATCCATGGGGTCCAGGTTGAAATTTTAGTGTTGTTTTAATATTCTCCCCTATCACATAATATAATTTTAATTAGAAGAAGAAACATGCGCCCATGAACTCAGCACCACTCTTCTATAAATTTTTAAAAAAAAAAAATTAATAAAATCGTCCATAAATTCAAAGTGCAATTTCCCTATCATTTTCACACTTAATTAATATTAACAGACATAAAGTTTAAATTAAAAAAAAATAAAATAAAAACTAAAATTAGATTTTAAATTTAACTAAAAACATAGCTTGAATTTAAAACCGCATTTCTGGCATTCATCTGTTTTTGATGTATCCGACAAGCTGTAATGTGGGACCCGCACCCAACAGTTTGAAACATGTGGGAACCTACAGTTTAACTAAACCACAGAAATGCCCCGCAGCCAATTTCACTCCTTTTAAGGTGCCTTTTCTTCAAAAAGTTGCAACAAATTATCATAATCCCTTATATTGAAAAATAATATAGTGTTTAAGTGTGCTTGACTCCAGATATTTTTATATATCATATTGTCAATTAAGCTAAAATTTAAATAAAATTATAATTATTTAAATATCAAAATAGATTTTTATCTCCCAATTTTGAGAAATTCATAAAATTAGAGGGCCAAAAATATAAGCATTTGCTCTTATTGCTTTAAGAGGGATCGGAGTTGAATAAAAGATTATTAGGTCACTATTATATTAACATGTAATTTCATAAGTTATCATTTTGAGGTCTATCCCTTGATCTTCTTCATTCATGAAAAAGTGGAAAACTTTTCCTCTCACTAGTTAACTTATTTTGTTGTTTCATGTGAAAATGTTGATAAGTTTGAGGGGAAGGTTCATAAACTTAGCCTGGAGCATTGATGAGTACAACTTCCAGGAGCATTCAGTTCAAACGTTTGAAATTTGTGTTTCAAATAAGTTAAGATCTGTCCCTTTCTTTCTTTATTATCAATTATCATAGTGGTTGAGCTTTGGATTCTTCAATTTCTTTATTTTGGCAGTACTTTTAAACCAATACGGAAAGCGTTTATTTCATCTTCAATTTCTTCATTTTCTCATTTTAATCCCTCAACTTTTGTCCATTTTAATTTCACGACTTGACAATTTTTTTCAATTTATTTCCTATTAAGATATAATGAAAAGTTATCATCGTATTTTAATAGAATCCAAATTCAGGGTCTGTGAAAATTTTCTAAAAACCGAAACTAATGTGGATATAAAAACTTTAGAGATCAAATGGAAAAAAATTATCAAATTTAAGGACTAAATGTTAATTTATCCTAAATAAAAACGCAACAAAAAGCCTGTCCTTCCAACGACTCCCAAAAGGAGGGCCTACACTTCAATCATTTGCCTCGCTCTTTCTTTCTTTTTACTAATACATATTATTTTTAAAACTTTTAAGTGTTGAGTCATTGTTTTCGTCTTGACTATAATACCCTTTCACATGAAGATTTATTTGAAATTTAAGAGGATTTGAGTAAAAATAATAAGTTTAAAAAATATGTTTAGATAAAAAAATTTAGATCTATTTTTAAGTTTATAATACTTTATATTACGTTCTTTTATATATTATGTAAATTTATAACACAAAGAAAAATCTCTACTAAATATATAATACTACTATAATATAAACATTAAAATCATATTAAAATAACTATATATAAAATTTTAATAAATAAAAATAAATTATTAAATATTAAATTAAATTAATATGGGTAGACCTAAAATAGGTTTGGGTTAGCCGTTTACAAATACAGATGGGCTTGGGCAAAATTTTAGGCTGGATGGGACTTGAACAATCATAAAATATGTTAATATCATGCTTAAGCCTGACCATAACCTGGCTTGACCCGACCGATAAACACCTCTAATTTTATAGTTTATTATATATCTCTTTTATGGCTTTATTAGTAAATTAGTGGGATAAATCTCAAAACTATACACGAACTTTAATTTGGTGCAATTATACATGTGAAACTCTAATTGTGGTTCAAATGTATCTTGAAACTTTAATTTTGATTTAATCATACACATTTAAAGAAATAAATACATCAATTTATTTTTATAATGGATCAATATAAATATTTATGTATGCAATATATAAACATAAAATGATGTTATATCAACAATTGTGTTAATAGTTTACAAGAACTGGAACAAATCAAAATTTCAAGTATAAAATTGCACAAAATCAAAATTCATGTATAGTTTTTATATTTATACCTAAATTCAAAAATATTTTTATTTTAATATTAAAATCAATTACTTTCATGGATAAAAAAATCATAGGTTAGGAATTTATTTAGCTACAAAAATAACATAAGGACTTGTTTAAACAAAAGTATTAGTTTAAGGAGTTTTTTAATATATTAACCAAAATTAAATTTTTTTTTTAAAAAAAAAGAAAACTCCGGAAAGAAATATTTTCTGCTGCTCCTACCTACAGTAAAAACCAAAAAGAGAGAAGGTCATATTTGGAAATAAAGCGGGGACAGCTCGATTTGGGTCGCGTACAACCGTGTTTCCCACCGCCCATTGGTCCACATTTTCTCACCAAACAAACAAATATTTTCTTTTTTTTCTCTCTTACCGCGTACCCAAACGGTCCATCATTGCATTCAATTAACATATAAATACCCAAACTCCACTCATCAAAATACAAGAAAATCTCAAACTACAATTCCAACAAAAAGTCTTACTATTTCAGTAACCAAACCAGAGCAATTAATTGATTTTCCCAGTTTTTTTGTTTTTTTTTTCTCCTACTGCAAATGAAACTAACCAAAATGCCTAAGAAAAACGGTACTGATCTTGGTCGAAGAGCATGGAGTTTCCTTCGTTTAGCACTGTTATGGGCAAGAAAAGGCGGTGTCTTCAAACGGCGACTCACCATGGTCGACCTCCGATTGGTGATACCCAAGTTTTTAAAAAGTTCAACAGCCGCTCCTCGTCATGACCGTCTTCATTACAAGGAACGTGAGTTTTCTTTCGACGACACACCTATTTTTCACGTTAAGGTCCACCGTTCTGCTTCCATGCGCTTCCTTCTTCCTTGCATTAGTCCCACCGAGGCCGTAGATTTTGACGATCATGAAATTTATAGCTGTGGTAGTGGCAGCAATAGCAACAACAGTTATTCAACATGTTCTGATATTGTTGAAGAAGGGGAAGAGATGGGATATGAAGGTTGTGATGAGAAAAGTCCATATCCATTAGAGGAAGAAGGGATTGATTTGAAGGCAGAGAAGTTTATAGCAAAGTTTTATGAGCAAATTAAGTTACAAAGACAAATTTCTGATTTGGAATATACAGAAATGATTAAGAGAGGAGCTAGTTGAACAATCCTTGGGGATTTTCACTTTTCTTTTCAACTTCATTATATTTTTCACCAGTTTCTTGCAGCTTTTACACTCTGTGTTTTTGCAAGACTGCGGCTTTTTGTTATTTTTGTAACCAGGATTCGAGTGTTTTTGATATATAATAGAATTAATACATTACATTTTGGTTCATTGATTTTTTTTAATGTAAAATTTTGTTGTTTTCAGGATAAAAATGCTGAAATTCAGGATAAAAATGGTGATGTGACATAAATCTATTAGAAAGTGATATAGATGACGTGGCGTCACTGTTTCATAAAATCTTTTCCCTAAGAATAATTATTAACCATGCAATTAAGCTGCATTATTGTTTTAATAGAAATTGTATATCCCAATTTTAAAACTATAAACTCTAATAGAATAAGATGGACATAAAAAAAATGATATTACTTAAAAACAAAGAGTTTTTTTTATAAAAATTATTCGATTTTTTTTATTAATTATAAAAATGACTCACTTTTTTTATTTATGTATAAATGATCTGAAATGAATAGTGAAAGTTGTTGGAGCCAAAGAGATTAATGCCACTCACTTGCCACATCAGCCAACCATTGGCTACTAGAATTAAAAAAATCATTTTTTTAATTTTATTAAGTTAGTGGATGAAGGGGAGGAAGATCATGACTGATTTTTATGTTTTTGTGTTTCTATTTATTTAGAAAATTTTATAATTTCAAGGTGTGTTTTATTTAACGATAATTCGGTGGAACTCCAACACCGACAAATTTAATGGTCTTTTTTGGGAGTGTAGATTTGATTCCTTAATTTCATATGTGATGACAATTTCAAGTAAAAATAGGGGTCTCGGTTGCCAGTGATTTATTCGGTAACGGGTTCAAATTGGTTATGTAAGTCTTTCCGTTGGTTGTGGTAGGACGATAACGGGTTCAAATTGGTTATGCAGCCAACGGGTGGATTATTTGAGATTCTCTAGGTCATCGGGATATTTGAAGCTCCATTGGAATCCCAAATCGAATCGCACGGCTGAGATTATCAATATTACCAACGTCCGAGTTGCAAAATATTAGCACCGAAAAACTTGCTCGGTCGACTTGCTCATGTTGCGGTTAAACATGATATTTTTTAATTTGTACGACACAATGTTGTCAATCTTGAACAAAATCGAAATCATCGTTTAATTATGTTTTATTAGTATTGAGAAAGTTGCTCGTGTTGTCGTTAAAATTGGTCGTTTATGTTCCTTTGTAATTTTTATGTTTCAAAATTCAACATTTTTTTAAATGTAGGAAAATGTAAATCACGTACTAAAATAAGTTATGTGAAATTATTTTCGAATATTGCCAATGTAAAATAATATTTTGTAAAATATAATTTCTAAATTATGTAAACTAATAGTTATTTGAAATGTTGGCAATGTAAAATAATTTTCTTTTAAATTATTTCTGTAATGTGAATTAACTATTTGCTAAGGGGCGAAACTAAAAAATAGAAATATAATGGGCAAAACTAAAAAGGATAATGTAACACCCCTTACCCGTATTCAATACTGGAACAGGGCTCGAGGCATTATCAGACTTATAACACAAGCAATCACACAATTCCGAGTCATAAAATTTGCGTCCAAATTAAAACCATTCATATTCAATCATAAAGTCACTTATACGAGCCTACGAGGCCCAAAACATGTATTGGAAGCGGTTCGGGACTAAACCGAGAACTTTAGAAATTTTTACAAAACTTGGAAAATTTTTGCTAGATGCAGGGCTTACACGCCCGTGTGGTCCAAAGGACACGCCCGTGTGACCCTGGGACACACCCGTGCTTCAGACCGTGTTCAAATTAGGGTGCTCTCTGACTTGTGCCGCACGCCCATGTGTTAGGCCGTGTAGCACACACGGCTGAGACACACGCCCGTGACTCTGCCCGTGTGCTCAATTCTGGACATTCTGTTTTACAACAATTAAGGTGCAAGGGACATACGGCCGAACACATGCCCGTGGGGCGCATCAGTGTGTCATGTCACGGCCTAGACACACGCTTGGTGTGTCTACCGTGTGGACAAAAATAAGGCTATTTACCAAGCCATTTTGCCACCCTCACTTGCACTCATCTACACAACATCACATGACACAAATTCAAGCATATAAATGCAACCAAACACCCACAAACAAGACAATAACATGTCATTCTTATACCAACATTTATCATGCTTAAAACATCATACTTAGCCCGTTAAAAACATACTAATTTCACATTTACAAGAGGGCATTAACATATGAATAAACTTATGATCAACATAAGCCATCATTCATGGCTATATATAAGATGAAGCATTAACAATTACAATCTAACACATATGGCCAAATTAGTAATGATACACATAACAAATTGGCCTAGTCCCTATACATGCCATATACTTAAAATGCTTGAATTCATTTATACCCAAAATGATAGCTTGATAGTATGATAAGATCTCCGGCGAACTTCAATCCGAGCTAGCTTAATAACCCTATAAGATATGGGAAAATAAGGGGGTAAGCTAAATATATAGCTTAGTAAGTCCGTACGAAGATAATAAGTAACTCTTACCAATCATTTACCAAGTCCAACAATATAAACATAAGATAATACAAGTTGCTATAAAGCTCACAGTTATAATTTTCATTCAGTCATAAGGTTTACTCTATCAACTTATAAGCATAATTTAACATATCTTGGCATTAGCCTAACAACCATAATCCCTCCTTTGTAACATACTACAGCAATTCAACAAATCATTTCAAACCTCATAGTAAACATGCACATTAATTATGTGTACCCATGTTTCCGAGCATATGTCTTAATATCTTTCAATTGCCTAAAATCTTATCTTCCCTTACTTCCATAACCATTTTAATAGGCAATTATGCCAATCTTTCCTTTTTCTCATATTCGATAAATCACAATTTGTGTGAATAAAACATGCTATATCATAACTCAACTTGGCCCTAAAGGCCAATCACAAAATCGTGAATCGAATTTACCATGTATTTCATACATCACAAGTATAGACCAATAATCACAAGGTTTTCATAAAATCATTCTCGTGGAAAATCATGAACTCACAATTTCATGAAGTCAATGCTTATAAACTTTACGTACATACATGTACCAATTCGTAATACTTACATACTCTTTCTCTTCTTTGACATACCCGTTGAATTTCCCGTTGAACCATTTAGAATACTAAAGGATACTCGGAGATCTCGTACACACAGTACCATACCAATGCCATATCCCATATATGGTCTTACATGTAATCTTGTATCGATGCAATAGCCCAGCTATGGTCTTACACGAAGTTTCATATCGATGCCATATCCCAGATATGGTCTTACACGTAATCACAGTAACCCTAATGTCATGACATTTATATCCTATCTATTCCTAAGGTTCAACTGGGACTTTCGCTGTACCGAATCTCTGTCGGTCATTTCCGTAGTATCGTACTCAATAGCATTCACATTTCATTTCACTAATATAACATTTACCACAATTATATCAATTAAGCATTTATACACAGATAATTTAATGCTTATTAAACATACGAACTTACCTCGGCATAAAAACGACAAAAAGGACTAAATCATCAAATACTCGTTTTTCCCCCGTTCTAACTCCGAACCTCATTTTTCTCGATCTGTAATATCACATTTAACCTATTTAATCATTATACTATTCAAATCAGACCAAAATCATATTATGGCAAAAATTACATTTTTGCCCCTAAACTTTTGACATTTTACAATTTAGTCCCTAGGCTCGTAAAATGAATTTCATTCAATTTATTCAAACCCAAGCCTAGCCGAAACTATTTTCATACTCATAAAATCCCACATTTTTCATTTATTCACATTTTCTACTCATTTTATAGACTTTTACAAATAAGTCCTTTTAGGCATTTTTACCGAAAATCACTTAGCAAAAGTCGTTTAACAAACAACAAACATGCATTTTCCACCACCAAACATCAAAATACATACATGTTCAACATGGGTAAAATTTTATACTTTGACATCTCTTCAAATTGGTGGTAGAAATAGATAGATCATGTTACAAGGATTTCAAAAACATAAAAAATCATTAAAACGGACTTACAATCAAGCTTGGAAGTGGCCAAACCCTAGCTATGGCTTCCCCCTTGTGAATTTCGCCCATGAGGAAGAAGATAGACAAAAATTGGCTTTTAATTTTTCTTTTTAATTCATTTAATTACCAAATTACTAAAATGCCCTTAATGAAAAACTTTAGAAACATACCAAACCATGTCCATTTTTGTCCACCAACTTAACCAATGGTATAATTATCTTTTAAAGACCTCTAATTTAAAATATCATAGCAATTGGACACCTCTAACATATAGAATTCAAGTTTTGCACTTTTTGCAATTTAGTCCTTTTAACTAAATTGAGTGCCCAAACGTCAAAATTTTCGAACGAAATTTTCACGAAATTGTTCCATAAAACTGTAGACCATAAAAATATAATAAAAATAAATTTATCTGCGTCATATTTGTAGTCCCGAAACCACTGTTCCGAATAGACCCAAAATCGGGCTGTTACAACTTTCCCCATTTAGGGATTTTCATCCCCGAAAATCTTACCGGAATATAAATTCGATTTCCACGTAAAATCATATATCTCGTGACACTTCCAAAGAACCCTCACTAAGGTTATGCTTTTATTTCCCAATTTTTTAATCTCTTGTGTCAAAATTCCGATCGATTCTTCGTTATACAACACATTGACTGAATCTTAATCCCCATCGGAGAATTCATACTCAAAGAGTCCAAATCAATACCATCACAACATAGATACACAAAACACATTTTGAATATTTTTCCAAGGCAATACTTTCGGAAGCATGCTATCGCTGAACGAGAATTCCATATCCTCATGTTTCAAATTCACATACGTTTTCTGACAATCTGAAGTGAATTCTAAACTGCCACGAATCACTTTTACTTTCGGTACGATTTTTGATTGGATAGTTTTTGAAACATATAACTCAACTAATCTATCATGTTACATACCCGATCACCAGAACATCTATTTCAAATAACTGTACATTTTATTACTCCCTAAATGAACAAACGAGCTACTACTGAGCTTCGTACAAAATTTTCTGCATAAGCTCTGAATTACTCAGTGCACAAATTCTATCTTGGAATAATGATAATAGTCATCGAGTAAGATTAATCATGTATCAAATACTCACAAAATAATCAAAGGTTTTCCATTCAAGCATTTGCAACTATATTTGTTTTCCCAAACAGTAATCGATAACTGCTCAAAACCTTTCAATAGTTCAAGCCATCTATGCTGTTTTAAAATTCAGATTCTTCTATGACATTAGATACTTTAATCTCTTGGGATCAGGAAACATATGACATTTTTCGTCGGACAACCGATTTCATCAAATTCTCAACACAGACATAAAAAGTGGCCGACTCTAAATCACCCGTCGGACAGTTCCTTTCATGTGACTTTAACCGTCTGAAAGTATAAACTATCACTTTACATTCTTGTACTAAAACACATTCCAATCCGTTCGATAGTGCATCGCTGAAAAATCACAAATTCTTTACTCAATTTAAATTGAACCTAGAATCAGTGCTTCGGTTAACAATTCCTTCAACTATTTTCAACTTTGTTAACACTCAACAGACCATTCAACTTTCACAAATGTGATAACTTTATCAATCAAAACAACTTTAACTCATAATAATATCATCCAATTAGAACTGATCTAATAGGTACGTCCTTGTATCACACCCTTTTTTAATATAAATTCTTCATTCAGACTGTTCGTCAATTTACCCATGAATGTACAAGATTTTATTTTCTTACATGAGGATAAACTTAAATGCATATAAATCAAATTACCTTTCAACTGACCAGCTCGCTCAGATAAAACAACTGAGTCGATCTCAACTATCAAATAATAACATATCAAAATACTCCCTTCTTCATACTGTTAGACAACTCAAACATACAATTTTTTATAATTCCCTTAACATGCTAATCAAAGATCTTTACAACTGCATTAGCTCAAGGAAACAAAATATCCTGATTGAACTCATTGACCTTAATCAAAATTACCTGAGAAAAGAAAACCATAGTACAATTTGAGCTTGAGCTTCCACTATCTACACCTTTACCGATGTCAATTCCTTTCACGAAAATTAGAAAAATCCTGATACCAGAATCACCACGTTCCTATGTTCGAACCAGAAATACGACCATAATAGATATAGTTATCACAAGCTAAAGAACGCACTTTAAAGATGAGCCATGATTGATAATTTACGAAATAAAGATAATAAGAAAATCGAGATAAAAAATCCAAGATGAGATATCATACTGGAAGTCCGAGAACATAACTCATAAGAAAATAATAAAGATCTTGATGATTCCTCAGAGAAAACCAGAAGAAAAACAATGCTTATACGCTCTGAAATCAATTGTAACAGAGATAATATACTTTCCAAATATATATACAAAACAAAACAACATCCAGTAGAAACAGAAGAATAGCCTCACCTAAGTTTTCACCAACAACTTTTATTCCAAACATAATAGGATAGAATCCCAAAGAAAGAGATAAGAAATGCTGCTCATCAACCAATCGGACTAACAGCGCTTTCATCTATCATTATAATCAGCTAGTATTCTCATACGATAAGAATTCTATCAGAAAACGAACAATCACATATATCTTTGAGGATACATGAATGTAACGCCCCAAAATTTTAATTTTTGATTTCGTGTATGTGTGACACACAATGTCTATTTGCTTCAGTGGTTATGTGTTCTGAGTGTGTGTGAGAGGTCCTAAGTTCAAGCCTTACTTGGGCAAATTTTGGTATTTTTTATAAATAAAGCATTAACCTTGTGCAAAGGGCTTAAGTTTAATTGTTGGTAAGTTTATATCGAATGGGCCCGCTTGATGCGTGGTTAAGTGGAGTGTTGGAGTGTTGGAGGTCCTGTGTTTATTTCTCTGTGATGGCGTGGAGACTGTATTTTTGCTCCAATTTCGGCTAAGAGTTGTGTTGGGGCAAAATTCTGAGTAGTTGTGTTTTAGTGGGTTAATAGGGAGTGTTTTTAGGAGATAATTGGGGAGAAGTTATCAAAATAAGATTTTCTTCTTATCAGTTTTCTATTTTCTTTTTTTTACAAACAAATTTTCTGACGTTATACTTTTGTTTCTCTGTCGTTTCTTCTCCCTTCTTGTTCACTTTTGGTTTTTGTTCCCCTTTGGCCGAATCTTGTTTCTTCTCTTTCCCCTCTCTTTTCGTTTCTGTATTTTTTTGCGAGTCATATCTTTGGGTGCAACTTTTGACTTTAAATGTTTCGGTAAGTGGATTTTTTTCCCCTTAGTTATTGTATTTCGAGTAGGCAATTAACAAAGGATTCGTTTTACTCTCGTTTAGGTGCTGTTCAAAGGTTTTAAGCGGATATTCCAGTGTGTGGAGACGACTGGTTATTGGATTCGTCACGGTAAGTTTTTGAATCGTTGTTGGTTTAGTTTCTCGAGTTTTATGTTGGGGATATTTGGTTTGATTGACGAATCAAGTGATTAATTAAGGGATATATTGGTTAAATATAGGTTTTTGAAGGCTTGGGTTACTTTGCACAGCGAATCGATACCAGGTGTGTACCCGAAACGCAAAAAACAGGATTTGGCGAAAAGCCAAAATTGCTTGCTGTCGAGAAATAAGAGAAAATGATGCGGAAAATTGTAGAGAAAGGAAATAAGGGTGTTATAAACTTGGAAATCAACATTTTGCACTAAAATAGTTTTGGACAGCAGCAATAGTCTAACTTTGAAAAATCATCAAAAATAGTGGGAATTGAGTTAGAGGTTGAATAAAATATGAAATTAAATTTTATTGAGTCTAGTTTT
Source organism: Gossypium sturtianum (assembly GCA_025698515.1). Classification (NCBI taxonomy): domain Eukaryota; kingdom Viridiplantae; phylum Streptophyta; class Magnoliopsida; order Malvales; family Malvaceae; genus Gossypium; species Gossypium sturtianum. The sequence continues at coordinate 32,285,444 of CM046954.1, forward strand.
TCATGGAAGAAACAGTGTAAGCAATGGAATTGTAAATCATGAGATATAATAAATTTTGTAAGACAAGGTCAGAATGATTTTGGGTTCCCCTGTTCTGACTTAGGAAAATCATAAAAAATTGTAAAAAAAATATTTAGGGGCTTAAATTTATATTTTTAAATCCTTAATGAGTCTATTTTCAATAGAAACAAATGGAAACATCATCTAAATTCCGTACTAAGAGATAAATAATTTTTAGTAAGGAAAGGATGAAGCTGTCAAACAGAAGAATAGGGATAACTTTAAAGATTTTAATATACTTATTTGATAAACTATAAATTCTTAAAATTTTATGGTAGAAAGTTATTTGCGTCTAGTTTCAAAAACATCAAGCGGATCTTAATTTGGAATTCTGTAGCTCAAGATATAAATAATTTAGTGATAATGACTTAAGTAGCCAACTTTGAATGAACATATAAGTAAATAGTGAAAACATATATGAGTATTGAGCTAGCATGGGTTACTTTAAAAATGGATCACATGACCCAGGCCAATTTGGACCGAGTGGGCCACACGAGAGTGTGGGCCCACACGGGCAGATCACATGGGTGTGTGGGCCCATTTTTACCGAAATGTTTGTGAACCTACTGTAGGGTCGGTAAGCGCTACTTAGACCCCTAAATGTGTGAAATTGACTGAATGATATCATCAGATCGAGCATGTTAATATCTGAATCGAATATATGTACTTTGAAATTGCATAATAGCATATCATCCATTGTATGTTGCATTGCATTGGGTTGGGGGTTGTTATTCGGAGGAAGTGTACTGAAAGGCTTTAAGCCTAATTTACTGGCAGCTCAGCTGCAAACTACTGTTTTGCGCGCATTCGGTAATACTTGGAGTGTAGGGATGGGTGGGTTGATTATATCCCCACATGGAGTGTAGGGTTAGACGGAGATGGTGTGTAGAGGCTGGTTGGGTAGGATTTTGCTCTTTGCATAATCATATCGCTTACGATCTTGTGATGGGCTAAGGCCCTCTGTGTTTTTGACATCAGATCTTGAGATGGGCTAAGGCCCAAATCATCATCGATCTCGAAAAAGGGCTTAGGCCCAAGATCATTTAATTGTGCATTGTGAATACCGATTGTTTGTTTTTTTCTGCGGGATTACACACTGAGTTTACGTAAACTCACCCTTTTTGTTTAATGTGCACAGGTAATCCCTTAACTTAGACGGATCGGTACGACGGAGGACTCAGTGGTGACCACAGTAATTTTTAGACTTCATGGTTTTCAATTTACGATTTATGATTTGATTATTATTGATTATTTGGGTTGTAATTTAAGGACCCTCTAGGACTTTTGTTTTAAATTTGGGTTTTTATTTGTTTATTTTACTTTATGGATTTATACCTGCTGGTCGTAGGAAATTCGGTTTTCAAAAAGTTAAAGTAATTTCTAAACGCATGATCACCTAGACTGTTTTACTAAAGCTTCCGCAACGAGGGATGTTTCAAAACAAATGTTTTAAATGAATAAAGACGACTTCCTAAGTTCTAACAAATGTTTACTAAAGATAATAACATGGAATGTTTTCATCGTAACAACGAGGTTTCAAAAACACTATCGTGTGACATTGCCAGATACGGCCATAACGTCTAGGCCGGGTTTGGGGTGTTACAATGAATATATATATAATACCCAGGAGAGATCATCATAATTTATTCAATTACAACTGTTACACTCTGGCATCTTTACGATTCAAATATCATTTCTCTGACTAATTCTGTCATCACTAATCCCGTATTATTCCATTCCCTAATGAAAATCAATCCGAAAGAAATTCCAGCAAATACATACTTTAGACATCATAGCTGAATAAGTCAATTAGCTAAGATTAACTTTTTCTTTAATCGTAACATCGTGAAATTCGAATGATCTTTAGAAGAACCTGGCATCTTTCCAGAACTGTATTCACTTGCCAAACTATTCTTAACTCTGACCACATCATTAGTTATTCCACTACTGAACTTTTTAGTCTCTTACTTGTGAGCTCATTCAACTTAAATCTCGTGAAATTTCTTTATAAAATACCACATTGGTAAGGGGGAGAGGTCGTAAATCCTCTAACTTGATTCTTATAAATACACACATATAACTTAACATTCATCATCAACATAATATCTTCACAATCATATAATTCACTTCAAGCTAATTAACATACATATTTATGTTACACGAACTTTCCGATTACTTTCATTCAAACAAGTGTACTTAAACATACATTCCATAGATTTTGAGTAAGTTTACTTATTGCATTCACTTAATCAAACAAATTAGACACATAACATCATATGAATGCCAAACAAACATGGATGAGCTTATCACAATATAAACTTTCATTTCACTTCACCTTTCCATATTTTAAGAATAATTCCCATTGAACTATTGTAATTTCGATGGATACTCGAGTAGTATATTCAAGGTATGCATGTCAACAATCCGTCAATTCATATTCAAAAGTACCCTTTTGGCACATATTCATAGAGTACAATCTCGAGCCACATATGATATAACAGGATTGCCAGTCTAGGCTCAATACTTTTAGTAACGTATGCTCGAGAGGGTTTAATTCAGGATTACCCTTCCGGGCTAAATCCTTTTCGCAACATTTGAAACATTTTATCTGTTTCATAAAATCACCATGATCCATCGAAATACAACGTTCAACCGGAACAATAACATTTTATCCATATTTCTCAACTTATGGTTATTTCATTTTGTACATCATCACATACATATCATGAACTCTTATTCATACCTTTCCAAGTTTCGACTCATCACAAACACATTTCTAAATATCTTAGTATGACTTCAAGTGTTTTCGAAAATAGCTCGACTGGAAAGCATCTCTACCTCAACAAAACAATTTCATCAGAGTTAGGAGATATCACACTATCACGGGTAGTAATATGGCATGTATAGCTAGACTCACATACGCTACGCTAGTCTGAGAATCGACTAAACTGTAGCTCTGATACCACTAAATGTAACACCCCTTACCCGTATTCAACGCTGGAACAGGGATCAAAGCATTACCGGACTTATAACACAAGCAATCACACAATTCCGAGTCATAAAATTTGTGCCCAAATTAAAACCATCCATATTCAATCATAAAGTCCCTTATACGAGCCTACGAGGCCCAAAACATGTATTGGAAGCGGTTCAGGACTAAACCGAGAACTTTAAAATTTTTTACAAAACTTGGAAATTTTTTGCTAGATGCAGGGTTCATACGCCCGTGTGGTCCAAGGGACACGCCAGTGTGACCTTGGGACACACCTGTGCTTCAGACTGTGATCAAATTAGGGTGCTCTCTAACTTGTGCCACACGCCTGTGTGCTAGGCCGTGTAGCACACACGGCTGAGACACACGCCAGTGACTCTGCCAGTGTGCTCAATTCTAGACATTCTATTTTACAACAATTAAGGTGTAAGAGACACACGGAATACATGCTCGTGGGGCAGACCGTGTGTCACACATGGCCTAGACACACGCTTATGTGTTTACCCGTGTGGACAAAAATAAGGCTATTTACCAAGCCATTTTGCCACCCTCACTTGCACTCATCTACACAACATCACATGACACAAATTCAAGCATATAAATGCAACCAAACACCCACAAACAAGACAATAACATGTCATTCTTATACCATCATTTATCATGCTTAAAACATCATACTTTGCCCGTTAAAAACATACTAATTTCACATTCACAAGAGGGCATTAACATATGAAAAAACTTATGATCAACATAAGCCATCATTCATGGCTATATATAAGAAGAAGCATTAACAATTACAATCTAACACATATGGCCAAATTAATAATGACACACATAACAAATTGGCCTAGTCCCTATACATGCCATAGACTTAAATGCTTGAATTCATTTATACCCAAAATGATATCTTGATAGTGTGATAGGATCTCCGGCGAACTCCAATCCGAGCTAGCAAAATAACCCTATAAGATATAGGAAAATAAAAGGGGTAAGCTATATATATAGCTTAGTAAGTCCGTATGAAGATAATAAGCAACTCTTACCAATCATTTACCAAGTCTAACAATATAAACATAAGATAATACAAATTGCTATAAAGCTCACGGTTATAATTATCATTCAGTTAAAAGGTTTATTCTATCAACTTATAAGCATAATTTAACATATCTTGGCATTAGCCTAACAACCATAATCCCTCTTTTGTAACATACTACAACAATTCAACAAATCATTTGAAACCTCATAGTAAACATGCATATTAATTATGTGTACCCATGTTTCCGAGCATATATCTTAATATCTTTCAATTGCCTAAACTCTTATCTTCCCTTACTTCCATAACCATTTTAATAGGCAATTATGCCAATCTTTCTTTTTTCTCATATCCGATAAATCACAATTTGTGTGAATAAAACATGCTATATCATAACTCAACTTGGCCCCAAAGGCCAATCACAAAATCGTCAATCGAATTTACCATGTATTTCATACATCACAAGTATAGACCAATACTCACAAGGTTTTCATAAAATCATTCTCGTGGAAAATCATGAACTCACAATTTCATGAAGTCAATGCTTATAAACTTTACGTACATACTTGTACCAATTTGTAATACTTACATACTCTTTCTCTTCTTTGACATACCCGTTGAATTTCCCGTTGAACCATTTGGAATACTAAAGGATACTCGGGGATCTCGTACACACAGTATCGTACCAATGCCATATCCCAGATATGGTCTTACATGTAATCTCGTATCGATGCCAATAGCCCAGCTATGGTCTTACATAAAGTCTCATATAGATGCCATATTCCAGATATGGTCTTACACGTAATCACAGTAGCGCTAATGTCATGACATTTATATCCTATCTATTCCTAAGGTTAAACCGGGGCTTTCGCTATACCGAATCTCTGTCGGTCATTTCCGTAGTTTCGTACTCAATAGCATTCACATTTCATTTCAATAATATAACATTTACCACAATTATATCAATTAAGCATTTATACACATATAATTTAATGCTTATTAAACATACGAACTTACCTCGGCATAAAAATGACAAAAATGACTAAATCGTCAAATACTCGTTTTTCTCCCGTTCTAACTCCAGACCTCATTTTTCTCGATCTATAATATCACATTTAACCTATTTAATCATTATACTATTCAAATCAGCCCAAAATCACATTATGGCAAAAATTACATTTTTTCCCCTAAACTTTTGACATTTTACAATTTAGTCCCTAGGCTCGTAAAATGAATTTCATTCAATTTCTTCAAACCCAAGCCTAGCCGAAACTATTTTAATACTCATAACAGCCCACACTTTTCATTTATTCACATTTTCTATTCATTTTATAGACTTTTACAAATAAGTCCTTTTAGGCATTTTTACCGAAAATCACTTAGCAAAAGTCGTTTAACAAACAACAAACATGCATTTTCCACCATAAAACATCAAAATACATACATGTTCAACATGGGTAAAATTTTAGACTTTTACATCTCTTCAAATTGGTGGTAGAAATAGATAGATCATGTTACAAGGATTTCAAAAACATAAAAATCATTAAAAACGGACTTACAATCAAGCTTGGAAGTGGCCAAACCCTAGCTATGGCTTCCCCCTTGTGAATTTCGGCCATGAGAAAGAAGATGGGCAAAAATTGGCTTTTAATTTGGCTTTTTAATTCATTTAATTGCCAAATTACTAAAATGCCCTTAATGAAAAACTTTAGATACATACCAAACCATGTCCATTTTTGTCCACCAACTTAACCAATGGTATAATTACCATTTAAGGACCTCTAATTTAAAATCTCATAGCAATTGGACACCTCTAACATATAGAATTCAAGTTTTGCCCTTTTTGCAATTTAGTCCTTTTAACTAAATTGAGTGCCCAAACGTTAAAATTTTCGAACGAAATTTTCACGAAATTGTTCCATAAAAATTTAAACCATAAAAATATAATAAAAATAAATTTATCTATGTCGGATTTGTGGTCCCGAAACCACTGTTCTGAATAGACCCAAAATCGGGCTGTTACAGATAAAGAAAAAAAAGTTTGGGAAAAAATAAGAGAAAAAAAAGGAAAGTGGAGAGGGAGTTGGCTAAAAAAAAGAATGAAAAAGGGTGTTTACTGTTATAGAAAAATTAATAAAAAAATAATAATAAGTAAAAGGTGGATGAAAAATACAGGAGAATTTTCATTATTAAATTTTCACTTACAAGGTGCTTTATTTATAAGCTCCTTTACATTCAATCAATAAATATAAATTAAGTATTCTTAATTACTTCATTTAAACATCTCATGGTCATAAATGAAGTAGAGAGTTTTATCTCATTACTTTAATAAATGTTTAAAGGGGTTATAGACATCTATTATTTATGTATTTACAACACTCCCCATTGGATGTCTTTTAAATAAAAATGTGTCTTATTAAAACTTTTATTAGAAAAAACCCTGTGGGATAAAAATCTAATGAAGGAAAAAGAGTACACAATCTCCTATTACAAGTTGTCACGTTAAAAACCTTTATCAGGAAAACCCAATGGGAAAAAACCTTGGTTAAAGGAAAATAGTGCAACATATTTTTTACTCCCTCTAATGATAATATTATATTACATCTTTCAGTTGACGCATTCCAATCTTATGTAGTAGCCTTTCAAACATTGAAGTTGGCAATACCTTGAAAAAATGATATGCTAAATTATCACTAGAACAAATTTGTTGACCTTCTATGTCACTTTTCTTCTCAATATCATAAGTGAAGAACAATTTTGGTGAAATATGTTTCGTTCTGTCACCTTTGATGTAACCACCCTTCAATTGAGCTATACATGTAGCATTATCTTCGTATAAGATAGTTGGCATATTTTCCTGTAAAGGCAAATTACATATCTTCTGGATATATTGGGTTAATAACCTTAGCCAAACACACTCTTGGCTTGCCTCATGCATTGCAAGTACTTCTCTGGGAAGTAGCCACTCTCTTTTCCTTTTGCTCTTCCTCTTCTTTTTGCAATTGAGGACAGTTTCGTATAAAATGATCAGTTGCTCCACATTTATAACAAGCCCCCATTTTACTTCTGCATTCACCAGGATGATATTTTCCACAATACTTACATTTAGGCTTAGGAACATTTTGCACACTACCCACACTAGCAGCGGGTCTAGTAGATACCCCGTAATCAGGTTGAGTCACCTTATTTTTATTTGATCGTTCATGCATTGAGGTAGCTCGACTGAAATCATCTTTAGACTTTTTAGCCGGTAATGCTGAGAATGATTTGGAGGAATTTTTTTGTAAGATTTTTTATTCCGTCTATCTCGCTGCATTTTTCTGTTGTACACCTCTTCCATCTTTTGTGCACGATTTGACAAAACGAAAAATTCTCGTATTTTAGTCCCCCCAATCATCATTCGAATTTCGTCATTCAACCCTTCTTCAAACCGAATACATATTTCTTCTTCGGTTGGTACAATTTCCCGGGCATATTTATTGAGGTATACAAATTCCCTCTCATACTCGACTACCGATCTGTTTCCTTGGCGCAGGTCAAGAAATTCCCTCTTTTTCTTGTCTAAATAGCTCTTGCCGGCATATTTCTTTTTAAATTCACTCTGAAAGAATTCCAAAAAGATTTCTCCTTTGGCACAACAGCCACTATGGTCAACCACCAGTTGTATGCTTCTTCTTTCAATAGTGAAACGACACATCTCAGATAATAATCGGGAGAACAAGCTATTTCTTCAAAAACTCTTATTGTATTCTGAAACCAATATTCAGCCTTGACTGGATCATCATCTGACCTACCCCAAAATTTTTCGGCCCCACACTTTTTGAGTTTCTCAATAGGAGTACGTTTACTAGATTCAGTCACTGAAGGAGGTGGAGGCGTAACTGTAGGCACAACAGGTGGTACAGTAGGGCGAGAAGGTTGCTGAGCCATATTTCTTTATTGCATGAATTCACTAAACCATTGATTCATATACCCAAATAACATGTTTTTAAGTTCTTATTCTTGAGCCGGAGGAATTGGGACATTACTACTAGTCCCATGTTCAGATGTTTTCATCATTATCAGCACGTTCAGATCTTTCTGACATCTTTATAATCTATAAGAAAACAAAGGTTAGATCGGATCATACACATCACTATCACAGATTTATATGGTATGTATTTCTAAACATTTCACACGCTACATTCAGTCTAAGAATCGGTTAAACCGTAGCTCTGATACCACTAAATGTAACACCCTTAACCTTTATCTGTCGCCAGAACAGGGTTACAGAGCATTATCGGACTTTACAGATTAAATACGAACATTTCATAATATTTAATATACATATCAGGAATCAATTGTCCCTTGTATGAGCCCTCAAGGCTTAAAATACACATTAAAAGTAAATTGGGACTAAACCGGAAACTCAGATAATTTTTTTCAAAATTTCAAAATTTTTCGTAGATACAAGGGACACACGCCCGTATGGCCAGGCCGTGTGGCTCACACGACCAAGAGACACACCCGTGTCTCAGGCCGTGTGGGCATTCGAAATAAGGGCACACAGCCGTGTCCCAGCCCATGTCCAATTTAAGGTGCTTACTGACTTGAGTCACACGGCCAAGCCACACGCCCGTGTGCTAGGCCGTGTGTTATGAAATTAAGGTACAGGGGTCACACGGCCAAACCACACGCTCGTTTTCTAGGCCGTGTGCAAAAACATGGGCATTCTGTTTCTAAATTTTAAAGATGAAGGAGACACATGGCCGAAGCACACGCCCATGTGCTAGGCCGTGTGTCACACATGGCTTTGAGACACTGCCTTGTGTGTCTGCTGCAGGTGGGACGAAAAATAGGTCATTTTATGGCCTCTTTTCTTACCTAATCTTGATATCTACCTAGGTACAACCACTTGCACATTCACAAATCACAACAAAGCCTTCATTTCAAGCCAAAACCAAGTTTTATACCTAACTTATCATAACTTATATTCAAATATCCTAGCTTACCAAATTAACTATATACATATATATATATTACTAAATTCACTAGCTCAATCTATATTTTAATATGCCTATTACTTAACCATCAATTAACTATTTCAAATACACCTCATACATGATTAATCCATACCTATATAAGTTAATTTGAAATATAAACAAAGTGTAACTTATAATATTTACACAAACCAACTTAACTCAATACTATATTAATCCTATACATGCCATATAAACCTTAGTACACGTTGCAAAAGCTACCAGATTCAGTTGGATAGTGTGGCTTGATGTGTTGATCCGATCTTCCGACTTCACGTTAGTCTACAAGAACATTAAACAATACAAGTAAGCTTAATGAAGCTCAGTAAGTTCGATAGGCTAAACATAATTCTTACCGAACTTAATATAAAACATTAAATAGTAAATTAATCATGCACTCTCCCTACCAAACACAACATAAATCGATGAACACACTTCCTTCAAATTAATATCAATAGTAATCGATAAATCTTTCAATTTTAGTTACATAAGTCATTTACCAAATCTTACCGGATCGGAGAACGGCTTACAAATATGAGTACATCGTTTTCAGAAGCCCGAAGGCTAAATAGAAGCACATAAGTGCTAAACAGAAGCCCATAAGGGTTGAACGGAAGCTCATAAGAGCTGAACGGAAACCCATAAGGGTTAAATAGAAGCTCAAAAGAGCTGAACAGAAACCCATTAGGGTTAAACAGAAACTCATATGAGTTAAACAAAAACTTGTGAGAGCTAAACGGAAAGTAAACACGAAAGTTCACAACAAATGCTGAACCTCGGTTTACTTGGGTAATTTGCCGTCAATTCTTCCTTTGCTATCTTTTACCACAGAACGATTGTACTCAATCCCGCGTTCTATTCAAATCGGATATTCACTTCAAATTTATAATTTAACAATATTTCATTTTTCAACCATATACTAAATACATAATATCATTCATAATTCAATATAAATATTAAAGTTTAACCATACGAACTTACCTTGGTTAAATTGTAAGATTTGTAGAAATTCAGGGACTATTTTGCTAATTTCGCTTTTTCACGAGTATCTACGGGCTCTTTATCTAAAATATAAAATTACTCATTCATTAGCATATATTTAAATTCCAATTCACTTCACCATTCATATCCCTTAATTTTTGAAATTACACAATTACCCCAACTTTTACAATTTTTGCAATCTAGTCCCCTACTAATTAGTCTATCAATTGAAAAAAAAAATCTCAATTCACAATTTATCTAAGTATTCTAGGCTATCTTACAGCCCTTGATACATTAAAATTTAATAGCAACCCTAATTCTTTAATTCTTCACAATTTAGTCCTAAAATCAATATCTATCAAATTCACTTTATAAAATCATCATACAATAAAATTAAAGCTTTATATCCATGTTAATTCATCAAAAACATTCAGTATTCATCAATGGTAACTTTCAAAATTACCAATAAAATTAAAAACTAATGAAATAGTTAGTTGGATCTAATTGTAAAAGTCTTAAAAAACATAAAAATTTCAAGAAAATGATAAGAATTAGACTCACATGCATTAAAATATGAAGAACCAGCATAGAAATTCTCTCCCATGGATGTTTGTCGAAATTTAGAAGATGAATAGCCTAGAAACTTATCAAATTTCAATTTGTAAATGTAATTTTGTTTTATTTACCATTTTGCCATCAAATGGCTATATTTTATTAATTTCCTTACTTATGCCGCCTCATCCCTTAATTTTAGGCTTAATTTCTTCTTAAGTCCTTCCTTATTTATTTATTAAGCCATTTAATCACTATTTCCTTTAATTTGCAAGTTTTGCATCTTTTTTAATTTAATCCTTTTTAATTAATTAACTATCAAAACGTTAAAATTTTCAAACGAAATTTTAATACTACCTTAATGACAATCTAAAAATATTTATAAAAATATTTACGGCTCGTTTTATAGAATCGAGGTCTCGATACCTCATTTTCTAAATCATTTAACCTAATAAATCCTTATAAAACACAAATCACTAATTCAAAAACCTTTCTAAAATCACATTTGACTCGTAAATACTAAATAATAAAATTTACGAGCTTACTCGTCGAATTTGGTGGTCTCGAACCACTGTTTCCGACACCACTGAAAATCAGGCTGTTACAGGTGTTGTATTAACATGGGCATCAATTACTGCCAAATGAGAAAAATATTTTTTATCTTTAAGTATCGTATGCGTTGTAGCACTATCTGCAAGACACATGTCTCCATTGATTTTGGGTCCAACGAAATTTTGTTGAATATTCATATTCTTCATAAAAATAAACAAAATATAATATGAGAAACGTTGCAAATATTTATTAAATATATAAATTATTCTTTATGCAATAAAATAAAGCATACTTAAAACAACATAAAAATGTCAAAATAACATCAACTTTTCTAATGATTCTTAAATAAATCTGCCACATCTAGATGAGTTATATTATTAAGGTCATGAAATTTATCACCCTTATAGGCATGACCAATTTTAGTATCATGTTGAATATCTTCATCTTTTGCCTCCATTTCATCATTTTAAGATATAAAATTTGTCTCCATATTATTTCTCTTCTTTTTAATGGATGCTTGATAAATTTTCACTAAATGCTCAGACGTACGACGGGTACGTGACCAATGCCCCTTCATACCACATCGTTAGCATAAATTCTCAACAAACTTTAAAGGATTATTTTTTACCACCTCTTTCTTGTCCTTTATTGTTATTCTTTTTCTGGTGGTTAGAAGTATCACTGTTATGACCACCATGATAACGATTACTAGTATGTCCTCGACCACGGCCGAGACCGCGACCTCTATATTTTCCATTTTCATAACTATTGTATATTGCTACATTCACTTCAAGGAATGGTGTAGAACTAGTGGGACGAATTCCATGATTTTTCATCAACAACTCATTATTTTGTTCATCCACCAAAAGCCATGAAATCAATTCAAAATACCATTTAAAACCTTTTTTACGGTATTGTTGTTACAGGAGTACATTAGTAGCATGAAAGGTTGAAAATGCTTTCTCTAACAAGCCCTCATCAGTTATGTTTTCTCCACATAATTTTAGTTGAGAACTAATTTTAAAAAGTTCTAAATTGTATTCACTTACAATCTTAAAATCTTGCAACTGTAAGTGCATCCAATCATAACGAGCTTTAGGGAGTATAATTATTTTCTGATGGTCAAATCGTTCTTTCAAATTATTCCACAACTCAAGAGGGTCTTTCACAGTGAGATATTCCACTTTTAATCCTTCATGTAGATGATGACGAATGAAAATCATTAGTTTTGTCTTGTCTTGATTAGATATTTCCTAGACCTTTAGCATCTAAGTGAATTTCAGCATCTAACACTCATGACAAATAATTCTTGCCTAAGATGTCTAAGGTCGCAAATTCAAGTTTGGCAATATTTGACATTATAATCACTTGAATCAAAATAAAAAAGTAGTAAAATAATAAGCATTCTCAATCGTAAAATAATCCAATTATATATACCAAATTTACGAAATAATAATATGCATGTCAACTATTGGCATAGAGAGAAATAGTCATAATAATAACTTAAAACAAATTGCATTAATTGAAATTTCTTTTAATAAAAAAAACATGTATATATAATTATCATTATAACATTTGAGCTGTAAAAATAAATGTGCAAATGTTACCTAAAGCAAATATTTCATCTAGAAAATAAAATAAAAGAATGATGAAAATACTTATACCGTATATAGTTTAACGGGAGTTATACGGGCAAATTATATAAAGTCAAAATGACGTAAACTTCACTATGAACTTGTAAAAGCTTGTGCTAATAACATGTTATAAAAAAATTAATAAAACAATAATAATAAGTAAAAGATGGATGAAAAATATGGGAGAATTTTCATTATTTAATTTTTACTTATAAGGTGCTTTATTTATAAGTTCATTTACATTCAATCAATAAATGTAAATTAAGTCTTCTTAATTACTTCATTTAAATATCTCATGGTCATAAATAAAGTAGAGGGCTTTATCTCATTATTTTAATAAATATTTAAAAAGGGTTATAGACGTCCATTATTAATGTATTTATAACATTTATACATAAAATAAAAAAATATTGGGGCATTTAAAAAAAACAAAAAAGAGAAGACCCAAAAATAAATATAGAAAGAGTTGACTAATCAATCACATCACGTCAATCACGTCAGCAACGTGATAGGTGGGATTTTTACCAAATTAGGACAGAAAAAAAAACATGTTCCAAAATAGGGTGCCACCCCAATTATTTACCAAAATAGGTTAAAGCAGGGTGGTCACGCCACTCCCATAGGCGGCACCACCCTGCTGCCGGCTCCCAGCAAGAAAGCCTTGCACTCAAACGATGAAGAGAACAATAAGAACTGCAGCAAAAGCGAGAAAGAGAACAATGAAGAGGCATGCATTGAAACAAATAGAAGTGAAAAATACTCTCCCATAGGCGGCACCAACATGAAGAATGCCATCCCATAGGCGGCACCAGTGTGGTCAATACCCACCCATAGGCGGCACTGCATGGCCGTTTGTCGAAACCTGTGCTGCTGGGGACCTTAAATGGTCCCCTCCTCTCCCTCGCCCCACAATAAGGCCACAAGGAGAAGCGAAACAAGCGTGTCTTTGCACGCTAAGAAGAAAGAAAGAAAGAAGAGAGAAAAGAAGGAAGGAAGGAAGAAGAAGAAAAGAAGGAAGAAGGGAAAAAATTAGGAGAAAATTAGGTATAATTTGTTTAAAATAATGTTTATGTTGTTGATTTTTATTTTTATTAAATTATTTTATGAAATGTTAATTTTTATTTTATGACATATTTAGTAGTTTAAGTAGTTTAAGTAGTTTATAATGTAAAGTTTAAGTAGTTTAAGTAGTTTATAATAAGATTATTATTTGTTAATTTTTATTTTATAACTTAGTTTATAACTAACATTAGTAGTTTAAGTAGTAATTAGTTAGTAAGTTAGTTAAATACTATTATGATTAATAGGTTAATAAATACTATTATTAATAAGTTAGTTTAAGTAGTAATTAGTTAGTAAGTTAGTTAAATACTATTATGATTAATAGGTTAATAAATACTATTATTAATAAGTTAGTTTAAGTAGTAATTAGTTAGTAAGTTAGTTAAATACTATTATGATTAATAGGTTAATAAATACTATTATTAATAAGTTAGTTTAAGTAGTAATTAGTTAGTAACTAGTTAAATACTATTATTAAAAAATATTTAATTATATTAGTTAGTTAATAAATTATGTTAGTGTGTGTATTAATACGTTAGTTTTTAACTCTAACATGATTTTAGTTAGTATATTGTTATTAGTTAAACTTTAATAATTAATTTAGTTAGTATATATATAAAACAATTATTATTATTGTTAGTGTAATATATTATAGTTATTGTTAGTATAAAGAATATTAAAATAATACATAAAACATTATGTATAAAAATAAATAATATAAAATAATAAAATACGAAAATACTATATTTTTTTAAAGTAATAGAATCTGAGAAAAAAGAAAATACGAATAAATAGTTAAAATAAGTGGGTTTTACTAAATTGATATATAAAAAGTAATAAAACAATACATTTGAAATATTACTTAGTAAAAGAAATAATATAAAATAATAAAATACTAAAATAACAAAACCAAATATTTGATTTATTATGCACTAAAATGTGTCTCAGAATAATATATTTGAATTATTATATACTAAAATAATATAAAATAAAACGGACAAAGACTCGTAATATATCTATAATAATTATGTACTAAATTATTTTTGTTAATCAATTGTTTTATTAGAAAAAGTATACCTATACGTAATATTATTATTAAGGAATCGTAAAAATTATTATTATTACTTTAGCTATGTTAATATAATATTATTATTAAGAAACCGGAAATATTATTATTAGTTATTATCATTGTTTGTAAAAAAACAATAATTAATACTTGATTTAATATTATGATGTTTGTATAAATAATAAAATATTATATTTATTATGCGTCGTTTACATGATGTTCTTATTATATGATTAGTACTGGCATGTTATTTGTTAGTAATTGAATATAGATTTATTGTTTTTTATGTAGGTAAAAAATTGATTTGAGACGGAAATGGCTTCATTGATTAGTAAAGTTCCTCACATATGCGACGCTGCTAATAATATGGTAATGTATTGTTATTCATTAATTACAGGTTATATTAACAAAATAGCTACATAATAAATTATGTTATTCTACATAAGTAGTAATATTTTTATGAATTAACACTGTCAGGACTCATACCGTGTATTACGGGCCCGGGTGAATGGCGTAAAAAATCCCCCGGATGAACGACTGATGCCATATATAGAGCAAGCTGGATTCGGGTCAGCAGCACTGATCCGGACGTTTGACTTGCGGTATGATTTAATATCCGCACTAGTCGGCGTTGGCGCCGAGAGACCCACACTTTTCATTTTCCGTGTGGAGAGTGCACAAATACTCTAGAGGATATTGCTGCTGCGACTTGGGCTCCCAATTGACGGAGTCCCGTTACGGGCGTGAGTGCGGTAGCTGACCCGTTTACCCTTTGTGAGAGCCTACTAGGGCACTCGTACGACAATAATGGAAAATATTTTACAGAATTAAAATTTACATGGTTGAGAGTGAGGTACCAACATATATCGGTGATGCCACCGGCGCGACTTGATGTGCGCAAGTCGAGCGTACATTATGCACATCATCGGGGGTATACTGATGCCCAGTGCAAATAATAATACGGTTCATATTCAGTACCTACCCCTATTGGCTGATTTAAGCAATGCTCGCTCGTATAGTTGGGGATCCGCAGTCCTTACGTGGTTGTACCGTGAGCTTTGTCGGACGACAGACCCAACGACCGGAGACATAGGCGGATGCCTTACACTATTGCAGTCCTGGGCTCTGTATCGGATGCCATTCTTGGCATCAGTTACCCACCAACCATACGTATATCCGTTAGTGAACAGGTGATAAAATATAACTTGTTTTTAATTGAAATTTCTTTATATTGATCTTTATTTGACTTAATTGTTTTTTTGTAGGTGGAGTAATTATCCGGGTATCGGAGGTCGTACACACTCGCTCTCGATATACCGGCTTATGATTGAACAACATGCCGGGGAAGGGGTAAGCGGTTCCAATATTAGTTACGTAGTAGTTTGTATATCTTACGCACAATGTGTTTAATTTTAACAATGTTATTAATCGTGCAGTTTATATGGATGCCATATCGTAGACCGAAATTGCGGCCGTTATACCCCCGTCCTCCTATATCCACTCGTATATGTGGTGCACAAACGCACCAATTGTCTGTTTCCATGTAGTAGAGTGGTATCACGGGGACCGAGTGCTGCGGCAATTTGGTTGCGTCCAATACATCCCGGAACCGCCGTGCCAGGTGGGAGAGGTTCATGGCAAAAATAAGAGAGGGAGACCAGACTTGGATTGGGGGGTTAGGCATGGTCAATTTATTGCGGTGTGGAATGATCGCATGTCCCGAATGCCTCGGATGGATATGGCTTCCAATCTTCAACCTCCATTAGAGTACATACAATGGTACTCTAGTATGGGGAAGCCATATATACTCGGAGGACAGTCGACTGTAGTCCCCCCACATGTGCAGCGGCATGGGGCATACGAGCCAGTGGTAGATATGGAGGCCGAGGCAGCTACAGATCCTGATCCCGAGCCAGAGGCCGAGCCGGAGGCCGAGCCGGATCCCGAGCCGGAGGCCGAGCCCGAGGCTGAGCAATTACAATCTCATTTGGATGCACATTCGTATCATCCATATGTGCCAAGCTCGTCATCAGGAGGTGGATACCAGTACGAGGTTGATATATTCGGATCTTACACACCGCAGTACGGTACTCCCGGCTCATATCCTGGGTTATATCCACTGCATCAGGACAGTCCATCTGGCTCGAGTTCATCTATGCCCTTCGAGGGACATGATTTTTTAGCCATGTTTAGCACACCGCCATCTGGACCCCCACCGGAGACTGACGAGGATGTTGGTCGTTGCAGGCACGGATGACGTGAACGTCGACCACCGCAGAAGTACACACCAAGGACTACACCATCGAACCATCAGTTTTAAGGTGTTTCTTTCGGTCTTGATTTTCTTGTATTTTGTAGTTGTAAATATTACGATGTTTATACTTTATTTGTAGGAAATTAACTTGGTTATTTGTAGCTATAATTACTTAATATTGTTATGATTTTTGATGATTTGGAGCTTTAAAATTTCGTAACAAGATTTTAAGACATGACACCAACAGCTCACTGTACACCAACAACTAAATTGATTTGTTTACTTTACACATGGGATCTAGTTGCAATTTAACCATTTCAATATTCCACATTTCTATACTCCACATTTCTATACTCCACATTTCAATATTCGAAACATACAATGAAAAAATAAACTCAAACCTGGGGTAGTTAATATGCATGATAACAATCTCAAAAATGTTGAAATTAATGAAAACTAAGCTCAATTCCCTGTCGCTCGTGACGATTGTCCAACATGATAGTTTCGCTGAGGGTATTTACTTCGATTATGACCAGCTAACTTTGCATATTCCACAGCGCTTACCGTCGATTTCTCCCTAAAGTCCATCTCATTACTGGGATTACGGATGATTGTGGATCGCCTCTCGATTTCTGCGGAGCGCCTGCATGCAGGACAAGCTCGAAGACGCGTCGAGGCACCTCCCATGTAGACATGTCGGGCAGGACGGGGAACTCATTTTCCCGGACACGCAATATACGCTCTGGCGTGTACACATCATCGACAAAATGTTCAACACTAAGGTTCGCTTTGCTTTGCACACGCCACAACATGTGCACACGGATAATGAAGTGTCTCGGAACCTCCTGCATTCGCAGCATGCATTCAGAAGGTCGACTCCATAAGACCTAGGTGGCAAACCAGTGTCGACGACCTATAGACTCCACAACTCGAAAAGTTTCCATTTTTCGTGAATATATTTCTACAGTCATCGACCTCGCAATCCGGCGGTTTGCAATCAATGCATCCCTGACATCTTCCATAAACACGTGTCCCGCATCCATCTGGTTGACTTGTTGTTCACCCATTCTTGGCATCAAGGTTGCCAACCTGTAGAATGTAGCCGAGAAGACAGATGAAATAGGTAGATGTCGTGTTTTCAACAACACAGCGTTGACCCCCTCCACCAAGTTTGTGGTCATTTGACCATAACGAAAGCCCTCGTCAAAACTTTGAGCCCATTGCCATGGCTCCATTGTACCCAACCACTCTCGAAAAGATTTGTTCGCTTGACCTTCCATGTCACTCTCAAGTTGAGTCATCATTTGGCGAAAAATATGTGGCTCTAACTCGTACGCTGTACATGTTTTAATAAATGTCAGTTACGGTATCTAGATAACACAAAAACATTAAACTATACATATTGAAAATATAAGGTTATCCTTTACCCATTTTCACCACTTCTCTCTTCCAGTTTGGATTCTTATACTCTCGAAGAAAGTTAGCCGCAATGTGACGGATACGATGAAAGCGGATCTCCATGGCACCGGAGCGCCTAATTGCGGCAATTAATCCTTTCCCTCTATCGGAGATGATGCAAATATTATCGTTGTTAATAACATACCTCATGAGGTTGGTCAAGAAGAATTCCCAAGATTCCATATTCTCCTTATCTACTATTGCAAATGCTATTGGGAGCACGTTCCTATTGCCGTCTTGAGCAACCGCAATAAGTAAGATCGTGTATATTTTCCGTATAGCCATGTCCCATCCAAATTTGCACAAACGGCTTACGATGTGGAAATGCCCGTATACATGGATCAAACGTCCGAACATCCGATAAAAATTCTTTTCCCCGGCTGTAATTGGTCATTGGGGCCGTAAAAGGTCGTGGTCTGTAACTCAATCACGATTCCGGTATGTACTATCGCATGGCGACTATCCATCCTTGTAGCTCATTATACGATGAATCGTAATCTCCGTACAATTGTTCCATTGCCATCTGTTTAGCTATCCACGCCTTTCAATATGATACTCGATACTGGAATCGTGCTTGTATTTCAGCAATCGATCACAGAAACTTTAATAGTCGGCATGTCCTTCACCATTGGTATGATACACGCGCATATAGTTTTGGAATCAAGTTTTCCATGATCTTCTCATCATACGTGTCGATCTGGCATGTGTGAGGCCCAACCAATTTTCTTATCTTCCACATCTGTGATTTTTGAATGAATGCAGCTCGTATCCGCCAATTGCATCCGTCCGCTGCCTTCCAACACTCTGCAATATATAGTGTCGATTTAGACTCTGCGACTTTGTAATCCACTGATATATCCATGCTATACCGTTTAATCGCAGATACGCACTCTTCTTTACTTCCAAATCTCTGGCCTACGAATAACTCCTCATGATCGGAATTTACGGTGAGCCGGTGAGCAGGATATATTTCAGGGTACTCTGGAAACTCGGTTACACGCGCTGCGCCGGGGTCTATGAGTGACATGTGTGGCCCAGGATTATTGTGTATCGTAATACATCGCATATGGTTCCCGACAGAAGACGCACTAATGTTCCAATCGTCATTCACGTCTTCATCGTCAATATCATCAGGTATATCATCCATATTGGGATCACTGTCAATATCGACCTCTTCCCCACAATCATCACTACTGTCGTGTCTATCATCACCAACCACATCAATATCGGGTGTAATATTAAGATCGATATCAATCCGACGTATATTCGATTCGTCATCAACATACGATCTTGGAGGCACCATGCACGGTTCTTGAGCTCCATGTTCTTCACCATATGCATTGGTGTCTTCATTTGCCTCAATACCGCTTAACTCAAAGAAATAAGTGAATCGGTGCATTTACTGTTACTCCCATTCCCACAAGAAAAGCGCAATCATTGTCTCCACGTCTTCGCCGTCTACAAGTTCCATTTACGTGAATTTGATCGGATCTGCGAAATTGGAAACTTGTAGAAAATTCTCGATATCGTTTTCCCACACCGTCTAACGATTTTTGCGTTTATCCTTCGCTTCATATCATCCAACGATACATTTCTATTAAATCTCATTGCTATTTGTTGCCGACATTCAAATATGCATCCAACGGTTGTTGTCGATGATTCCATCGAAATAAACGCATACGAAAAACTGATCATCCATCTTCAGTGGTCAATCTGTTCAAAAATAAACAAAATTTAAAACATACCATTCACAATAAAAAATTAATTAATATAAACACATAAATTACTAACAAAAATTACTAACATTCAAAATAAACAAACAAAATATCTTTAAAACAAAACTAAAAATTTTGGCACTATTTTGGCACTATGTTCGTTAAGTATTTCCTAAGTGTTCAAATCTTATAATTTTCAATAAAATACTATTAGATTTAGTAAAATCACTTATTTTGACCATTTACTTGTATTTTCCTGAACAAATTATATTACTTTCAAAATATATATTATTTATTTTCAATCATAATGTTTCATGTATTATTTTAATGTTCTTTTATACTAACCATACTTATAATATTTATTTACTAACAATAATAATATAATACTAAATAAAATAACATTTACCATTTTTAATAACAACAATATTACACTAACAATAATAATAATAACAATTTTATATACTAACTATAAACGATTATCATTAAGGTTTAACTAATAACAATATACTAAAGAGTTATAAAATAACATATTAATATATACTTTACTAACTAATCAAAATAATTTTTTAGGGTTTCCAACTAACTAACAATAATACTATAACTAACTTACTTACTAACTAAATTACTACACTTAACCTACTAATCCTAACTCACAATACTTATAATATAAACTAAACTAAAGTAACTAACAACATATAATTAATAAAATTATAATTAATATATAATTAAATAATATAATAACAATTCAAAAACAACATAAATATTATTTTAAAAAAAAATCTACCTATTTTTAAAACTTTTTTTTCCCGTAACCTCCTTTCTTCTTTCTCTTTTTTTTTGCTTCACGCCACCACCTTCTTCTTCTTCTTCTTGCTCTTCTGCTGCTTTGTTTCTTACATCTTTGCTAGAGCTTCAAGTTTCCCGGGCGAATTTAAGCACATAGTCCCGCCTCTGCATGTCCATTTTTTGCTTTTGGTGCCGCCTATGGGATCCCATTGTTCAAGCTTGGTGCCGCCTATGGGATCCCATTGTTCAAGCTTGGTGCCGCCTATGGGATCCCATTGTTCACTTTATCCTGTTTGCATGCATGCCTTACTGTTCTCTTACTGTTTCGTGCAGGTTGGTGCAGGCTGGGGAGCCGACAGCAGGGTGGTGCCGCCTATGGGAGTGGCGTGACCACCCTGCTTTGACCTATTTTGGTAAATAATTGGGGGGCCATCCTATTTTGGAACATAATTTTTTTTTCTGTCCTAATTTGGTAAAAATCCCCGTGATAGGTCTAGAGGCTAGCTTGGCTTTTAACGTTTAAAAAAAACAAAGAAACACTTACCTAACTTAAGGCTACTTCCATCCCACAGCTCCTTATTATATATAAAGGGGTGGGCCTTTAGTTTGGTCCCCATATTTTAGAACTAAAATTTTAAATCGAAGAGAAAAGGAGAGACAGGTTAATTTTTTTTATTAGTTCTAATCTAAGTTTATTGTGTTTGTTTTAGTTGGTATTATTTAAAATTCGAAGTTAATAAATATGATTAAGGTATATAAATTATATATTTTGATGTGCATGTATTATATTAAAAGTAGTTATTGTAATGTAATATTTAATTATATTAATTTATTAAGTGGTGGTTAATTTTTTTTAAAAATTATGCAAATATTAGAACGTCTTCTCCAAAAAATACATATCACATTGCATCGAAAGTCAACAAAACAGTAAAATTGTTAAATTAGAAAATATTTATTGGCATGATATTTATTTATAAAGCGTGATATGTTTTAACACTTCATTGCCCAATTGATTATCATTATCTTACTACCTATTTCTATAAGCTTAGATTGAATTTTGAATTCAACATTTAAGAATTCTGATTGAGTGTTTTATATTATGTAATTTGTTATGCCTAATAATTTAAATATAATACTACATTATATATATGTTAAAATTAGTTTCTTAGGTTTTATATTGAAAATTCTTCTTTTTTTTTAAATTCAACATGTTTTTTAGAAAAATATTTATTTATAATTTAAATATATTATATTTATTTGTTAAAATTTTGGTATGAAATTTTAATATTCAAATTTAAATATATTTTTTCATTAAAATTTATTATATAATCAAAAGTGCACCAATATTTAAAATTTGAAAAACAAAAAATATTTAGAAATTGTAAATTTTGAAAAACGAAAAAATACTTAAAATTTGTATAAGTTAAAAATGCATATTTCATTTAAAATATATATTAAGTTATACTTAATTGAGATATTAATTTTTTATTTTATCATAAATTTTAATTTTTTAGATATTTGATTTATCCTTTTTTTTAATAAAAAATTTACCATACATTATGAGTATTGGGTATTGAGGTCGTGGATCCATTTTCCCAAGTACCATGCGGACGAGCGGATCATATCTTACTTACAGTTGGTGAGATTTGGGGACGTGGCATTGATCCAAAAGTTTGACCTGAGGGCGGACCTAATATTCGTCTTGGTTAAGCGGTGGCGCCCAGAGACCCACACTTTCCATGTCGTGCGAGGAGTGCACGGTCACATTAGAAGACATCACTATGCAACTTGGCCTACAAGTTGACAATGATGTGGTCACAGGACGAAGCAGAGTGTTGGAACCTTCGATAGTATGTAACAACTTGCTTGGATGGTCCCCTGGTGCTAGGAAAGAGAACTTCACGACCTTGAAATTCTCATGGTTGAGCGCGAATTTCAAGAACTTTTCGAGCACCACCACTGAGAATGAGCTAAGGTGCGCTGCTCGAGCCTATATTTTGTAGCTGCTAAGTGAGGTACTTATGTCAGATAGAATGTCTAATAGGGTCCATTTAATGTACTTGTCTCTATTGGAAGCTTTCAATAGTGCTGGTACTTACAGCTGGGGATCAGCAATGTTGGCGACATTGTACCAAGAGATTTGTCGGGGCAACAAATCACGAGGAACATAACATGGTCGGTTGTTTGGTACTGTTACAGTCCTGGGTGGTGTATAGAATGTCGTTTCTGGCGTCTGTTAGGCATCAACCATATACGTGGCCACTTGTAATAGGTAAAAAAAAATTATATTTAACATTTAACAACTCATATAAGTGTGGATAATATTTTATGGTTTATGTGCTAACATGTTTGTTCCGATTTTAGATGGGCCACGCTTCCGAGTATTGGAACAAGACATTTTGTTCTTGTACTCCTTGTGTAAGTTGACAGTGATGTGGCAAATATACTAGATGAACCACTACGGGACCTCAGAATGCCGAGTTGCAGCAAGATGGCCCTTGGATCTGTTAGAGACAATGCAAATGTTATCTTACCTGACAACATGCCTCCGCAAGTTCCTAATAAAAAATTCTCACGATTTGAAGTTCTTCGACTCCACGATGGCAAAGACAATTGGTAGTACATTTCAGTTACCGTCTTGTGCAACCGCAATCAGTAGTATCTGCGTGTATTTTCCATAAAGCCATGTTCCATCAACCTGCACTAGCGATTTGCAGTGGGAGAAAGCCCTAACACATGGATCAAATGTCCAGAACAATCGGTGAAAAACTCTTCTCCTTGGTTCAAGTTCCACATTCGGGCCTCTATAAGGCAAAGCTTGTAAGTCCACGACATTACTTTGCACGTACTCCAGAATCGCTGAAATGCATCCTTAAAGTTCATCGTATGACTCATTCCAATCACCGTACAACTGCTCAATGGCAATTTGTTTCACCCACCATGTTTTCCTGTACGACACTCTATACTGGAATTGGGCCTACATGTTCGCAATCAGGACCAATATAGGAACAGTTGCCATATCTTTCACCAGTGGCTTGATGCTGTTGCAAATACTTTTAGCATCTAGTTTCTGGTGGTCTTACGTCATACGTGCGATGGTGCATATATGAAGCTCTTTTAAATACAGCTCAAAGTCGCCAGTCGCACCCTTCGTTAGCCCTCCAACATTCCCCAACATATAATGTCGGTGTAGACTTTGTGACCTTGTAATCAATCGACACCTTCATGATGTACTATTTTATGGAAAATACGCAGTCCATCTTGTTCTTGAACCATTGCCCAACGAACAACTCTTCCAACTGCGAATTTGATACTAATCTATGAGCAGGGGCTATATCGACGTACTCGAAGAACTCGGGTGCATGCATTGTATCTGGATTTACGCTCAACATGTGGGCCCTAGGGTCATTCTGTAAAACAATGCCACGACTCGGGTTCCCAAAAGAAGGGGTGTAAACATCTTCAACCTTCTCTGAGCTTTCATCGTCGATATCGTCTAGAACCTCATTAAGATATGGGTCACTAAAATCTTCAATGTCGTGATTAGAATCTTCATCAGTACCGGACCCTTCTTTGACGTCTGCATCAATGTCTATCACCTCCGGATGTATTTGTAAACAGGGACCCTGTAATGCCCCAAAATTTCTAATTTCATTATTGTGAAAATATGACACAAATATCTGTCAGCTTTAGTGGTTATGTGTTCTGGGAGTGTTTGGGAGGTCCCAAGTTCAAGCCTTCACTTGGGTAAATTTTGGTATTTTGAATAAATTAGGCCTTACTCTTGTTCAGTTGGCTTTTATTTGATTGTTGGTAAAAATATATCAGAATGGGCCTGCTGGTCTGGTGGTTAAGCGGAGTGTTAGTGTGTAGGAGGTCCTGTGTTAGAGTCCCTGCGCAAGAAGGGGAACTAAATTTTGTTTGAGGCGTGTGGCGTGGTGGAGTTCAAATTAAATTGGACTGTTGAGTAGTTGTGTTTTAGTGGGTTAATAGGGAGTGTTTTTTGGAGATAATTAGGGAGAAGTTATCAAAATAAGATTTTCTTCTTATCAGTTTTCTATTTTCTTTTTCCCAACAAAATTTTCTGACGTTAGACTTTTGTTTCTCTGCTGTTTCTTCTCTATTCTTGTTACTTTTGGTTTTTGTTCCCCTTTGGCCGAATCTTGTTTCTTCTCTTTCCCCTCTCTTTTCGTTTCTGTATTTTTTGCGAATCATCTCTTTGGGTGCAACTTTTGACTTCATCTGTTTCGGTAAGTGGAATTTTTTCCCCTTAGTTATTGTATTTCGAGTAGGCAATTAACAAAGGGTTCGTTTTACTCTCGTTTAGGTGCTGTTCAAAGGTTTTAAGCGGATACTCCAGTGTATGGAGACGACTGGTTATCGGATTTGTCGCGGTAATTTTTCGAATCATCGTTGGTTTAGTTTCTCGAGTTTTATGTTGGGGATATTTGGTTTGATTAATGAATCAAGTGATTAATTAAGGGATATATTGGTCAAATATAGGTTTTTGAAGGCTCGGGTTACTTTGCACAGCGAATCGATACCAGGTGTGTACCCGAAATGCAGAAAATGGGACTCAGTGAAAATCTGAAATTGCTTGTTGTTGAGAAATAAGAGAAATAAGAGAAAATGATGCGAAAAATTGTAGAGAAAGGAAATAAGGGTGTTATAAACTTGGAAATCAACATTTTGCACTAAAATAGTTTTGGACAGCAGCAGTAGTCTAACTTTGAAAAATCATCAAAAATAGTGGGAATTGAGTTAGAGGTTGAATAAAATATGAAATTAAATTTTATTAAGTCTAGTTTTTCATGGATGAAACAGTGTAAGCAATGGAATTGTAAATCATGAGATATAATAAATTTTGTGAGACAAGGTCAGAAACATTTTGGGGTTCCCCTGTTCTGACTTAGGAAAATCATCAAAAATTTTAAAAAAAATAATTAGGGGCTTAAATTTATATTTTTAAATCCTTAATGAGTCTATTTTCAAGAGAAATAAACGGAAACACCATCTAAATTTTTTATTAAGAGATAAATAATTTTTAGTAAGGAAAGGATGAAGCTATCAAATAGCAGAATATGGATAAGTTTAAAGATTTTACTGTACTTATTTGATAAACTATAAATTTTAAAAATTTTATGGTAGAAATCTATTTGAATCTAGTTTCAAAAACATCAAGCGGATCTTAATTTGGAATTCTGTAGCTCAAGATATAAATAATTTAGTGATAATGACTCAAGTAGACAACTTTGAATGAACATATAAGTAAATAGTGAAAACATATATGAGTATTAAGCTAGCATGGGTTACTTAAAAAACAGATCACACGGCCAAGGCCAATTTGGGCCGAGTGGGCCACACGGACGTGTGGGCCCACACGGGCAGATCACATGGGCATGTGAGCCCATTTTAACCGAAATTTTTTTTAAGGTTGCACGGGTCGCCCAAGTCAACTGTGAACCTACTGTAGGGTCGGTAAGCGCTGCTTAGACCCCTAAATGTGTGAAATTGACTGAATGATATTTGTACTGAGCATGTTAATATCTGAACTGAATATATGTACTGAAATTGCATAATAGCATATCATCCATTGTATGTTGCATTGCATTGGGTTGGGGGTTGTTATTCGGAGGAAGTGTACTAAAAGGCTTTAAGCCTAATTTACTAGCGACTTTCATTGCAAACTCTTTATTTTGTACCGCATTCGGTACTACTTGGAGTGTAGGGATGGGTGGGTTGATTATATCCCCACATTGAGTGTAGGGTTGGACGGAGATGGTGTGTAGAGGCTGGTTGGGTAGGATTTTGCTCTTTGCATAACCATGTTGCTCACGATCTTTGTGATGGGCTAAGGCCCTCTTGCATTTTTGACATCAGACGAGATGGGCTAAGGCCCAAACTGTCACTGATACTGAAAAGGGCTTAGGCCCAAGACTGTTCAACTGTATATTGTGAATACTGATTGTTTGTTTGTTTCTGCGAGATTACACACTGAGTTTACGTAAACTCACCCTTTTTGTTTAATGTGCACAGGTAATCTCCAGACTTAGATGGATCGGTGCGACGGAAGACTCAGTGGTGACCACAGTAATTTTTTGGACTTCATGGTTTTCAATTTACAAGTTATTATTTGTTTATTATTGATTATTTGGGTTGTAATTTAAGGACCCTCTGGGACTTTGGTTTTAAATTTGGGTTTTATTTATTTATTTTAATTTATGGATTTATACCTGTTGGTCGTAGGAAATTCGGTTTTAAAAAAAAGTTAAAGTATTTTCTAAACGCATGATCACCTAGATTGATTTATTAAAGCTTCCGCAACGAGGTTTCAAAAACATTATTGTGTGACATTGCCAGATACGGCCATAACGTCTAGGCAGGGTTTGGGGTGTTACAGACCCAAGACAGGGTTGTTATACGAACACCCACCATAATTTAGATTTTCGGGCATTTGCGATGTCCCTCCACAGTCTGAATGATCTGTCCATCCGACATTAAGATCAAAGTCAAACCCGTGATTTTGACTTATTGGACTGACATTCTCAATGAGCTCTAAATCGGCTAACTTAACGAATAACTCAACTGGTTGGGGGTTCTTATTCCTAGCCGACAACCATATTGCCATTATAGTACCCAAGTCATCATCATCTAACAGTTTCATCTCTATAAATTTCCACGGATCTGTAGAGATTGGAAACTCGTAAAATAATCTCGACATTGTTGGGAAATGTGCTCATATTGTAGTAAACATGTAACTATTTTCTATTTATTTGAACGATGAATAAATAAATAAAGTTAATTTCACATTTCACTATTATGTCTTTTATATTTTGCATGCATAGCGAAATTGTGACAAGCAAATATTAGCTCATTAATTGTTTAAAGTTCAAATTGAAGATAAGTGGCATTGTAAAGAATGTTTACATTGCGAGAAAGACAACTTACTTCAGTAGATAATCTAAATGAGTTCGTAATCCCGTAAAAGAATCAAAGTGAGCATTTGATTCAAATACTGAGAAGGATTATTATGTCGTCTATAATTCCAATTTGGGGAATGGCTAGTCTTGGCTACGGAGCAGTTAACTCCACGAGTAGAGATATAGATGTATTCATTGGTAGAATGATACATTGGCCTGGACACAAGATAATTAATTCTGAATCCGTTTGTGAATTAATTCACTTATGACGTTCATGGTATGATTTACCTAAATCCTGAGTTAGTCATTGATCATGCGTATGCAACTCATGTGCTTTGGTATAAGTAGAGGCTTATGCTTTAAAGATGATTGAGCCGATAGTCGGTATGTTGGGTACATGACTTGTGTATGGCATGACTTTACTAGCAATAGTAGAATTCATAGCTCAATTAAAGAGTTAATGATATCATCTTATTGACATTGTGTGGATTGATAAATATGTAATGTGGCCAAGGGTTGCTTGTTCTCAAATGAGCAATTTATCACAGTCTTTTGTTGACAGCGATCATCTTAATCATTAAGAAGATACAATAGAATCAATGAGATAAAATAGGATTGTATTAAGTGAATGAATTTAACTTAAAGGAATCAAGGATATCATATGAAGGTAACACACACATGACGAGGTTATTGGACAAATTAGTTGGATGAATTGCTTCGTAAAGAGTATACAATAAAGAGTTTTTAATCATGGTACTTCTTATGGGCTGACTCCATGATTAAGTAATTGCGAATTATCGGAACGATGCTTCTGGACATAATTGCAATCACTAGAGCCTAATTGTATTTGTCTGATTGGTCCCTCCGCTAGCTCAACAAAAGCTCGACCGGACTACATTTGAATCAGAAGAAAATTTTACGAATTTGGGAATAATTTAATTGAGTCGATTTATTCGATATGGAATTAAATTAGGTGGTCGTGAGAATTATTCAACTAGAGAATTTGATTAAAGATTTTTCTTGAAAAATTAATTTGGAAAATCTAAGTGATTTTTGGAAAAAATAATTTTGATCAAATAAAATAAAATTAATCAAATCAATTAAAATTAATATGATAGTTTTGGAAGTTAATTTTCAAGTCAGACAATTGGCCCGCTGGGTACTTGAACTTGAAAATTGGACCTGAGATCGTAAATTGTGCTCGGGAGCCCAAAACCGAGACTAAGACCCAAAAACTGGTCGAACCGAGCCCGGTATATAAAATCAGGCCTGATATGTGAAACTAGACCGACAGTCCAACTGGTGGCTATACCAGATTAGTGGGGTCATCATTGACCCGAACCGAATCGACTCGGGTTGCCGTAAGGGTGTTGCACCTGCATCACCGGACACGACAGTGCCGATGGCTACGACGACGACGTATCGGTGGCCGGCGATGGTTGGTTGTCGGTGGTTGAGCAGTGGAAGAATTACACTCCTACTTGGACTCTATCAGAGGACTTGATTTCAGATTAATTATTCCAAAAATAATATTATTTTAATAGTTTAATATTAAATTTAATTTAATACTTATCTTAATAGTATTTTATTAATTTAATACTGAAGTGATTATCTAATTTAATGTTTATCTTGTAGAGAAACATTATATTATTTTAATAAGATTTAAATATTATATTATTTTAATAAGATTTAAATATTATATTAATTTAATATTAAAGTGATTAAGTTTAATCATATTTGAACTCTCTAAGCTCTCTCTATATAAAGAGAGCCTTGGGTCATTATTTTCACATACTTGAATTCAAGATAAAGTTGTAGAAAGAAAATTCTCTAAAGAGATTATTCTAGAAAATTTCTAGAGATATTTTTCTGATTTACAAATTAACCCAAAAGTTTAGAGAAATTACAAAATTACCCCACTGGTAATTTTTGTGAATTTTTTTTTATTCGAAGCAAGCTCACACTAGTCAAACGTGCGCTTGAGAATAACGGAGAAGACTACTTGGTTGAAGTGTTCATCCTAGACGAATCGAAAAGGTATAACTTTGATTAAGTGTTTATTACTTTAGATATCACAACCAAGATCTTGTTTTGGAAAAAAAAATTAAAACTCTGATTTTTCCCAAAATTTATTTTCTGCTGCGTTTTCCAAATCCATTTTTCCAACAGACATCGCCCTTCCACAACAGATAGCTATTTTCGTAGTGATCTTTCTTTTCATTTCTTCTAGCTTCACAGTTTTATTGAATCGCAATCCTACTCTCTGCCGACTTTGAAATACACAACCAACATCACCTTCTACAATTTCTCCATAAAAAAGAACGTACACCAAAAACACTGAGTTATTCATCTTCACCACAATTTTTGAGCTCTCCTACTAAACACAACAATTTCTCTCTTTTTTTTTTTTTTTTTTCAATTCAACTGTTACAAGAGTGTCAAGAAAAAAATTGAATATGTAGCACCACTAAGGTGGTCAAGCCAAAGAGAATGACTCCACCAAAATAAAAAAATATATTTTTTTATTAAAAATAATTTTAAAAAACTTAAAAAAAATAATGAAAGTGGGTGGCGCCAATCCCTTTGACTCCACCAATTTTTACTATTCATTTCAGGTCATTTACGTTGATAATAAAATAAAGTGGTCAGTTTTATAATTAATAAAAAAAAACTAAAAACATGGTCTTTATAATTCTTTTTTAATCACGATCGACTATACAAAAACTACTTTTACATATTTCTTTAAATAACTTGATATTCAAAAAGGAAAGATAAACAGCTAAAACTTCTTCTTCTTTTTTTTAAATGAAATAAGAAAGTTATGTGCTTTTTTTATTAAAAATATATTATTTGTTATGTTTTAAGGGTAAATTTTATCGGATCAAAATAAATGATAAAATTGTTAAAGAAAATTATTTCAAGTAAAATGTAATTGATAATATATATTATAGTAGATTAAATATTAACTTATCTCAACTTTTTTATTTTTAATTTATCTCAGCATAAATTACAAATATTTTTTTATTGTTAAACTCAAGCTCAACCTGGCCCGCTTTGTATTTAAAAAATTATATTATTTTTTATATAAATATTGTAGGGCCCAATTTTAGCCCGGGCCCAAAATAAACCAAAATAAATAAAACATAAAATCCAAAAAATTAAAAAAACAGTCCATTTACAAAAATAATAAAATACAAACCCATTAAGGCCCAAATTAACCCTAGCCCGTTTAGCCCACAACCTTAACACTTTCAGCCACCAACAAACCCTAAAACAGAAACCCAACGCCGCACGCCGCTCTTCCGCATCGTGCGCACCTCCACCGCCCGCCACGCCCACGACGTGCCCTTCTCCACCACGCCTCCTACATACCTACAAACAAGGGAAAATCGGTTGTAAAAAGGGCTATAAAAGCCGTGTATAAACAATGTAAAACAAGACTTTTTTTGGTACGAATACAAGGAAATCAATACAAAAATCTAAAGCATATCAGCGAAAAAGAAAGGTTTTCATTTTTATTCTTTATTCTTTTTTTATTTTTGAATCTGTTCTTTTTTTTAAGGGTTTTTTTTTCCTTTTTTTAAAATACATAAGAGTTCTTAAATATAGTAAAAAAAAAGAATGAAAAAACGACACCAGAATTCTCGTCGGAGGGCCTGCCGGAAATCACCCAAGGGAGAGAGGAGGGGAGAGCTGCTTCAGTTTTTTTTTTTTTTTAAAGAGAGGAAGAATGATTTTTTTTAAAAAAAATTTGGTTTATATAAGCATCTAAAACGGCGCCGTTTTGGGGTTGGCTTCAATGGCCTAAAACGACGTCGTTTTACCCCTCTGACCCGCGCCTTGACCCGACCCGCAAGGAGGATCTGCGCGTTTTTTATGGAAGGGCTAATTGCACATTTAGCCCTTCCTCTTTTTTATTGTTTTACAATTAAGTTTATTTTATTTTTAATTGTGCCCGATAATTTATTTCGGTTTTCAATTGGGTCCCCCCCTGATGCTGTGCGTTTTGGAGGGAGAGAATATTTTCCCCTTTAGTCCCTCCATGTTATTCGCGCATTCAAATAAGTCCCTCTTTTTTTTAAAAAAATTTCGCCCCAAATTTTTATTTTAAGTTTAATTTCGTCCTTTTTCTTATTTCCTTTTATTATTTTGCTATTATTGTCATTATTTTGGTTATTATTATTATCTTTAATATTATTATTACTGTATTTATTATTATTATTACCTTCCTTATTATTAATATTATTATTATTACTTTTAACATTACTAGTATTATTATTTTAATATTACTACTACTATTATTTTTTTATTTTATTTATAATTGATTTTATTATTATTATATTCATTAGTATCATTATTATTGCTATTTTTATTATTTCTATTATTTTTATTGCTAATATTATTTTTATTTTTACTATTTGTTTATTAATATATTTTATTATTATTATTGTGTTTGTGTTACTATTATTATTATTTTATTATTTTTTAAATTATTCTATATAGTATTTATTTATTTATTAATTTACCATTAGCTTATATTTTTTCTATTGTTTTATTTTATTTGTTTATTTTGCTTTTTATTGTATTTTATTTTTACCTTTGTTATTATTATTTGTATTTTTATCACCATTATTTTGTCATACAAATTAGTATCGTAATTTACTTTACATTTATTTACAAAATCATATCACCTTTTACCCAATTTTTAAAATAAGCAAATACTCTGCGTTCTAAGGATGGAAAGAAATCGTACCCTAACTTACTGGGTTTCGATTTTTCTCATCGAGTCTAAAGAATCTATTATTTTCTTTTTAAAATCAAAGCATAGGTTAAATAAAAACTTACTCTCGGGAATTTAAAATGTTGTGTCCTAACGCACTGGATGTGACATTCTGTTATCTCGAGATAAGAATTCCTAAAAATAAAGGCAATATTCTGTATTTGGTATTTTGGGAAATTGAGCCCTAACTTACTGGGTTCCGATTTTTCATTTGACCCAAATAACCAAATATCCTTCTTAAATTTAAACACATGAATTTTGAAAGTCAAAAGGCAAGCTCAGTTTCGGGAATTTGAAATGTCGTACCCTAACTCACTGGGCGTGACATTTTGCTTCTTCGAAATAAGAGGGTCTTATCATTCATATTTTATTCAAGTTTTCTTTTAAAATAAAGAGGATCGTATTTTGAAATCTCTTCAAATTTTCGACATAAGGACATCAAATAATCAATTAGGTACCAATTTTGGGCGCCACGAGGGTACTAATCCTTCCTCGTGCGTAATCGACTCCCGAACCCGTTTTTCTAAATTTCGTAGACCAAAACTATCGTTTTAATAAAGCAAAATGTTTTAACGATCAATCTTAAGGTGACCCGATCACACCTCAAAAAAGATTGGTGGCGACTCCATTTTCATTTTTAAAGTCGACCCCGTTTTCCAAACAAAAAAATGGTTTCGACAAATATAATACATCAAATACACTCAAAACATTAAAATAAATATTTCCCAACAAATTGAAAATACATAAAAAGAAAAAAGTCTTTATACTTAAATAACACTAAGATAGTTGCAACTTAGCAAACAAATGCTTATAAGTTAGTAGCAAAATTAATAATAAAACAAGATTTACACAATATCCAAACAATAACAACAAAATAATAGCAAACTAGCAGTGAAAAGAATTTAGGCAAATTCAGGCCGGACCGAGGCCTGGCCAAAAAATCTTACCTAAGGCCTGGCCCATTTAGAAAACGGGCATTATTTTTGTCCAAGCTCATTTTTCGGGCCTATATTTTTGCCTAAACCCTCCTACTTTTCGGGCGGGCCTTCGAGCCTAGGCGGGTGGGCCGACTCATGATCAGGTCTAAAGTAATCTTCCTTCAAACATTAGAGGCATTTGTTTTGCGTTAATTAGGCTTGTCTTCTTCACGGCTTATTACTTTCTGTCATAATTTTAGCGTCACTTAATTATCATCCAAATTTTAAATCAATCCCTAAATTTTAAAAAGTTCTAATGAAGTTTTTAAAATATAAGCATTATATCAATCAATCCTTCCATCAGTCTACCTCTAAATTTAAGCTTAAATGGGTCGGATTATGTACCGCCTTATTTTGGCCCGTATCCTAACTCTTTTATTTTCACACAAGCACAAAATATTGCACCACATTTTTCTGTTTTTAGTCTTATGTCAGGTTGGACTGTTGGTCATCCATCACTGATGTGGTACACGCCCGGGCCATCTCATTTCCTGATGACCATGATGCATACGACCAAAGGCGAACCCCGACAACCACAACCTTGACTGGGAGCTGAACCTAGAAGGAATCCAGCGTGTAATTGTCGACCACCCAATGTGGCACAGTATCATTTAAATTAATATAAGTTCTTTTGAATTTTTTTTGTACACTATCTGATTTTTGTACCATTAAACTCTAATCAAAATTTGAATTTACTTCGAATATTTTCACATAGCACTGCAATAAGATTTGATTTGAACAGAAATAGAAATTTTTTTTTGTTGAAAATTCACATGAAAAAATATTAAATTTATTTTGGATTAACAATGGCTAACAATTCCCATGAAGACATATTATAATGTTTAACTTCGATGTGGATAGGACGGCATTTTATGATCCGGGTTCTTACACCACCTGCATAACCTTTGTTGGTTTGAGCGCTCCCAAATATCCATGTTGTCACGTATTTGGGTCGAGCACGATCGACTTTTTGGTTTGTGATGCAAGTCTTTATCGGGTAACAACTTAAATGGAGCAAGCAATACAGGCGGCCACTTACGTTCATCTGGGACCGATGGGAATACGTGTCTCCATACGTTGTACGATTTTTCTAATTTGTACACTTCGTCAACAAAGCCTATTGGATCCAAACGGATATTCATACAACCTGCATTCGCATGAGTGCATGGATAACAAAGTGTGTCAAATATCCCACAGTCGCAAGTCTTGTTTCTCAAATGTACCCTGTACACCCCCTGGTAATACCTTTGTTCGACCTGTCGAACTCCATCACCCGAAACCATAGGTTGTCGTGCGAGTGAAAAACTGCGTGTATGCAATTTGCTCGTGCCTTACCATTATTAATTTCTTCCACTACCGCCGGGCACCATACATGGCCTCTCTGTAATTTCCCGGCATAACTCGCCACTCGCTTTGGGAACACTTTCGCCAGACGGAAGTATGTCTCTTTCACAACTATGGTTATCGGCAAATGACGCGTTCCCTTTAAAACAAAATTGATGTATTTTGCCATGTTAGATGTCATGTGGTCATATCATGTCCACCGTCGTATGCTTGTGTCCACTATTTGAATGGTATGTTTTTGAGATATGTTGTCTCTGCCGAGTTAGTTGACCCCAATATTTCCAATATCTCATGAAAACGGTCCTTCATAATCTCGTACCCTGTCAATATAAGTGATAGCGACAATTACATACCAAAAAATATAAAAATACAAATGAGATATTACAAACCAAATAATATTGGTGGCAATCAGATACCCATGTTCGTCACTTATCGTCGCTCAATGGTAGACCGATGTTGCTAGTAATAGTTGGACGCAACGTGCCTTAGTCAGTACCGATGGTGCGTGCGATCCCAAAGGCTTCTCTGTCGTTCAATTACAGACAGTATTCCAAGTCCCCAATATGATATGACGCATATATCAGGTTGGGGGCAAACATGCCTCCTCAACCTAGACAAAAAGAAATCTCAGTCGTCTATTTTCTCCCTCGTTGTTATTGCAAACGCAATTGGAAAGATCCATCGATTACCATCATATGCCATAGCCAACAAAAACTGATTGGTATATCTATCATACACAAAGGTACCGTCTATTTGTGCCAACGACTTGTAATACTGGAATGCATCCCGACATTGCTTGAAGGTCCAAAACAGACGCTTAAACACTCGGCACCCATGGAGCAAGCGATCGTTGTAGTATGCAAGACCCGTTTTAAGATTTATTACGCAACCAGGTACGTACCTATCTAGCACTTGACACCACTGCCATACCTCATTGTATGATGCATCCCACCCACTATGCATCTTCTCTAAGGCCTTCTGCTTAGCTATCCACGCCTTACAATACAAAGGTGTGTAGTTGGTGTAACAGTCTGGTTTATACCCTAGTCAGAACAGTGGGTTCGGGACCACAAATTCGAGTCCGTATAATATTTTAATATTATTTTCTATGCCGTTGATAAGTGATTAAGCATGTGCTAAATTTTCGTAAGTTAAATTGCTCGTTTGTGTGTTTAATTTGATGAAAAGGATTGAATTGCATTAAATGTAAAACTAGCATGCTATTTGTTAAAGTACCTTTGTGTTGTGGCTTTTTAAATAAGGAAGCCTTATGTGGCAATTATGCCAATACTTGAGATAGTGGAATGAAAATGGTGAATAATGACCTTGTATAATATGTTTTAAATTTTTATGTTATAAGGTTGAATTTGGAAATGAATTATTAAGTCATATTATAATAAAACCAAAAGCATAAAATTTGCTATAGTTATCATCTTTCCACCGAAAACACAAACAAAATAGGGAAGAAAGGCTTTGTTATATTCGACCATTTGAGAGTTTAATTCAAGGTTAGTTTTTGATCCGTTTTTGATAATTTCTACGTTTTTTGTAATCGTTGTTTTGAGAGCTACAAAACCCATGTATCAATTTTGTGTATTGATGATATTTGTAAAATATGTCATTGATGTTATGTTGAGCTTTGTGTTGATCTATAGTGTTAAATGAAAGATTTGAGCTAGATGAACATACTTTGTTCTTAAAGTTTTGATGAATTTAACTAATTAGGGCTAAATTGAGAAAATATTATTTTTGAGGACTAAATTGTAAATTTGATGGAAAATATGGGCTTGTATGAGATGTATGAACATTCAGCTAAGCATGGTTAAAAGATGATTTTGTGAATTTGATGTTTTGAGAAAGATGGACTAAATTGATAAATTATGCAAATGTGAGGGTTAATTTGCAAATATCCCTAAATGTGTGTCCTTGGATTGAATTGAATGAATAAGTGAATAAAAGAGTTAATTCTGAATATGTATAGATCAAGAACCGAGGAAAACAGACTTAGATCACGGGAAAGCGAAAGTAACCGAGTAGCCGTTTTCGTTTCTGTTAAATCGAATCCGAGGTAAGTCATATTGCAAATAAATGTTGTTACATTGAATTGAGCTTATTTATAAGATTATTGATGAAAATGAATGCTTATGGGATGCTTTGTATATGAATTTGAGTTATGGATGATATAGTGTTAAGTCCGTCAGAAGTCCCGCATGCGACCTAGGAATATATAGGATTAGCTATGTCATGACATAGGTATTTGTTCTGTTTTATCATGTAAGACCACATCTGGGACGTTGGCATTGATTTGAAATTTCGTGTAAGACCTTGTCTGGGACGTAGGCATCGACATGAGCGTTACGTGTAAGACCATGTCTGGGACGTTGGCATCGATATGATCTTTACGTGTAAGACCATGTCTGGGACATCGACATCGTATTGATTCGTGTAAGACCCTATCTGGGACAGTGGCATCGATATCTGATTATATGTAAGACCTCGTCTGGGACGTTGGCATTGTACGACCATTCTGAGCTATCTGAGTATCCTACTAGATTCCTTACGGTTCAACGGGTAAGTCTGTGATACGAATGGCAAGTGAATTGTATATCCGTTTCAGGTACGTTGATTTATACACTAAGTGTGTATATAAGGTAAGTACCTATGTGATCTTACTATGATTCTTAAATTGATGAATGTGGCCAATATGGTAAAGGATATGGATCAAAGTATATATATGTGAGAAATTTGCTATGTATATGAATTGTGCCAATATGGTTATATGATTTACATATTAAGTTTATTTGTATATGACTTACTAAGCTTTTGGAAAGCTTACTCTGTGTGTGTATTTTCTCTATTTTATAGGTCGTCAAAGCTACTGAAGGCTCGGGACCTTCAAGGATCGTCATCACACTACTAAATCTATTTTGGTACATTTTGGAAATGTATAAAGCTAGATATGGCATGTATAGGCTAGCATTTGGTATAAGTCTGTTATATGAATTTAGCCATGTGATTTGGCTAGTTATGATGTTGGGAGTTTGCTTGAAAGAATGTGATATATGAAGTATGTTTTGGTATGGTTAGTTGAGGCATAATATGGTCAAGTTTTGATTAAGTGAATGAATGAAATATGTTTGTGATGAGATGAGTTTTAACCTTGTATTTTAGTATGTTTGGAATTGGTATTGAATGTATAGATTAAATGGTTAATTTGGTATGTTTTTGTATGTCATTTGAGTATGAAATGGGTTGGTAACATTGCTTGTAGATGTGACCTATGTGGGTGGCATTTTGGCCTTGCAATTGGCCTATAATGTCACACGGTTGTGGCACACGGGCGTGCCTAGTGACCGTGGGGCTAAGTCAGTAGCTAGCCTAATAGCACACAGTCATGACACACGGACGTGTCTAGTAGTCGTGTGAGAAAGTCAGTATTGGCCTATGAGTACACGGCCTTAGCACACGGGGTGTTGGGTGGCCGTGGGTGTTAAGACAGATTCGACCACGGCCAAGGCACACGGGCGTGCTTGGTGGCCGTGGATGTTAAGTCAGATTCGACCACGGCCAAGGCACACGGGCGTGCTTGGTGGCCATGGATGTGAGGTCAGATTCGACCACGGGGAGGACACACGGGTGTGTCCAGCAGCCGTGGGAGGCACACGGCCTGCTTGCATGGGCGTGTAACCCCTGTATCTTCGAATAGTTTTAAATTTTCAAGAAAATTTGTATGTATTTCGGTTTAGTCCCGACCCAGTTTCTGAGCATGCTTAGGGTCTCGATGACCTACTTAAGGGACACTATGATTGGAATAGATGAACGGTTGTATAAAATTTTCTGTAAATGTTT
Source organism: Gossypium sturtianum (assembly GCA_025698515.1). Lineage (NCBI taxonomy): Eukaryota > Viridiplantae > Streptophyta > Magnoliopsida > Malvales > Malvaceae > Gossypium > Gossypium sturtianum. Next base: position 32,324,477 of record CM046954.1, read on the forward strand.
TTGATCTGTCAGGTAACGCTCTTAACCCTAATCTGGCGACGGACACGGGTTAGGGGTGTTACAGTTGAATTGGCTATGAATATTGGCAATTAAAACTGACACATTAGTCCTCAGATCCACCTTAACCATCAGTAGTATTAGGCCCGTGATCATATCTAAATCCAACTTCAGATGATCCCGTGAAAACCTGCAATCCCACGAGTACGTTAAATTAATTGGAAATAACCTTAAACCCTAACTAAAACCCTAAAAACCCAATGATAATGTACCAGAGGCAAAACTTTTTAATCATCCATAACTCAATCTTTTTCTTAATAGAAGCCATGATTTTCCATGAGCAGCTGATGTTTCGCACTGCACACTTCCTTTTAAACTTCTCAAATTTGAATTTAACCACGTGGAAGTTAACCTCATTCTTGATGCTGTATCGCTTCAATGCTGCGAGAAAACCATCTTTACTGAAAAACTCCCTACCCACTTCCAAATCACCCGAATTTGACAATGCATTTCTGTGGCCCGGCATCCTATGTGGCAAGTCTGCAAACACCAACGCATCATCTGTTGAAAGATCAAAATTATGCATGTGGAATGCCGATAAATACACCGTGAATTGTAGATCTTCTTCTTCATCATCTTCATCACCCTCTTCACCGTCTTCAGGTTCAGTTGGGACAGGCTCTGGTTCAGAAAATAATCTAACTTCTGAACCATCGGTATCAGGCTCTCGGGGTGGATCCACATCGGATTCATTGTCATATTCATTCTCCGACCTACTAACATTTTCCATGTTGGAGGTCCCCTCACTGGTGGACGTCGTAGGGAGTAAATCATCCATTCTCGTGTATGTTTCAAAACATCAAAAAATCACATGTTGTTTTCCAACCACTGCCATTCCCTAGTAAGTATTCCCAGTGTTGAACATCAACCCACTGAGGTGCATGTCTCATCCACTAACTGAGTGTCGTACAGAGGTCGTGTATTTCGTTCTACCACCAAAACTCGATGGTTCAGTGTTCTGCCTCCCACGATTGAAATCTAAGGCTGAGACGGATGAATGTCTTCCAGTTGATGATCTTGAGATATCATAATGGGAACTTTCTAACAGAGTGGTTGTACTATCGACATTTTCAATCGTTCTCACCTCTTAGACAAGAAGAGATGTTGAAGTCGCAAGTCCTTCATCCGGTCTGGAAAATTCCACATATAACTCAAGAAACGGTGATCCACTTTCAAAGTGCGTCTACACCACTGCCTCTAAGCCCCGAGCACCTTTGATATCAAATGAGTCATATATCGCAGGATCGACCGAAACACAAAATCGATACTTAATAGACGAAACTCACATTGTAATAGATCCGAAGATTTTTCGCCTAATTCTTTTACGAAGTTCTGTCAACTCTATGTTCTGATTAAAAGCCAGTCACACTGTATTCTCCGATAAAAAAGTCACGTTGTTCTCGGTGTCACAGACCTCACCGTCATAATAAATAATAGCATTAATTCGTCCACTCATTTTCAACCAATTTATCTGTCGAGTGAAATTTGAAACACGAAAAATTAACACGTAAAATCAAAACATTATGCAATAAATATAATGCTTCATATAAATATTAATACGAAAAATCAACTTATACCTTCAATCCTAACTTCTATCCTTCTGAATTTCTTCAATTTCTATTGCTCCAACTGATGCCATCAGATGCTAAAATATGGGTCATTTATAGCCTAAGGGAATGCATCCCACTCTTTTCTGTAAAATGCTCCGGATAATGGGGGTTGAAATTTGTAGAGGAAAATGCTCCAAGTAAGACGCACTATCAAAAGCAATATTGAAAAAGGGCGTCCTGCTTGGAGCGTTTTTCTTCTACAAACCTCAACCCCCACTATTCGAGGCATTTTTCACAAACCTCATATCGGGAATCCCGGGATATTTTTTTTAGAACCATCTCATCAAATTTATTTTCTCAGAAGCAGCACTGAAAAGGGCGTCCACTTGGAAGCGTTTTCTGTATTTTTTCTGACTGTGCATCCTACTTAGAGTGTTTTTTCTCTACAAAACTCAACCCATCTCGTCAAAATTATTTCTTCAGAACTCATCCCCTCAAAACTATTTTTTCAGAACTCATCATGTACAAATTATTTTTTTCAGAACCCCTAAACCCTAAAAATAAATAAAACCCTAAACCTAACGACCTAAAAAATAAAAAACCCTAAACCTTAATTTCATAAAACATAACCTTAACCCTAACCCTAACTAATTAAAAATTAAAAAACCCTAATTGGCACTAGGAAAACATGGGCAAAAGCACGCCCACGTGAACGCTTTTTAGTAAAACGTTTCCACGTCAACGTGTTTTACATGTCATCAGGGAAAAAAGCGTTGAGCTGGACGCGCTTTTCTGCGTTTCTCCTAAAAACGACGCTAGCTCAGCGCGTTTTTGTAAAAACGAACCATTCCCGTTATTTTAAAAAAAATTGGCCCATTTTCGTAATTTTTTTTGGAAATAGGCCTTTTCTGGTCAATTGGTTGCTAATGAGAATGTTATGCTTATTTTTATTGGATGTTAATGATATTTAAAATAAAATGAAATGAAAATAATAGTTTAATTATCAAAATGAGATTAAAAAATTTTAAATTCGAAATAAATGTATAATTTAAAAATATAATTATAATTTAAATACTAAAATAATGGATTTTAAATCAAGACTTTCAATTGGTTCAATCATCTAGTTTAGCTCCCTTTTGTATGGCGATTAGTGTAAAAACAACAATAACGGTAAAATTAAATACTGCAATGATGTTATAGTACGAGATAAAAAAAAAGCTAAATACACCACACTAGAAATAAGCGTCCATTCAAACAAACCCTAAGTTTTAATTAAATAAATTATTAAAATCATAAATATTTAAAAATAGAAAGAAACTACAATTCATTTAAAATCTGGTTTAAGTCTTTGTTGGGATGGATATATCAATCTGTTGCTACTCCAATTGATTCGTTCAATTCCAACAACCATCATTGGAATCGAAATGAAAATCAACACTCTGATGGTTCGTTAATAACACGCGTCCAAATGTAAAAACATATGAATCAATATATATCATAGACCCGCAACACAGGTTACCAGATCTCCTCCATCTCCATTTCCTCTTCTGTCTCAATCTTTTTCACAATTTATTCTCTGTTTTGTCTGAACATCTTTCTACTCTCTCGTCTTAAAGCAAAGAAAAAAAAACAGTCGATTCCCTTCTCTCTAAATTCAAATTTATCCCACTCCGGATAACAAAAAAACAATGGGCCCTGAATCGAGCTCCGCAACATCATCATCATCATCGACACCGTCTCCATCTGGGAAACGAAGCAGAGATCCCGAAGATGAGATTTATATCGATAATCTCCACTCTCACAAGCGTTATCTCAGTGAGGTTTCATAGTTTCTTTTTTCCTTGTTTTTTAAATGCCCAAATCATCAAAGTTTCAACTTTTTGTAATCTTTGTCTAAATAATTTTATAATATTATACCCGAAGTTCTGGGTAGTTGTTATCTCCACGTACGATTTGTTTGTTTGTTTCATCGGATTATTTGCATTAAAGGGGCTTCAATTATTGAAAAATTAAAAATACTTTTTGGCAGATAATGGCATCTAGCTTGAATGGATTAACTGTTGGGGACCCACTTCCTGAAAATCTCATGGAATCTCCTGCTAGGTCTGAAACCATGTTCTATCCCAGGTTTGTTGTGTGTCTCAACCTTAATCAACTATTTTGTAAGTGACCCTGAACTATGAATATGTTATTACTGTTCATGTTGAGTTCAATACCGTTATAAGTGGATTCGATCGTGTGTAATTTATCTTTCCATATCCAATTAGCTCTTTTTTGGTGCTAGAAATAGAAGGTGCAACGGCTATCTATGGCTATATTGTAGTCTGCAACTTGTTTCACTCATCCTTGTTATCTTTCCAGGGATGAAATGTCTTGGCAATATTCATCGATGTCCGAAGATTCGGATGACTCGAGATTTTGCGAGACACCTATGATGAGTACTTGTTTATCCCATTCCGATAGCCGGCCTACTAGTCCTGTTTCCCCATACCGATATCAAAGACCAGCGAATGGTTTCACCTCTGCTCCTTCATCTAGTTCATACCCTTTGCACGGGAATGTCAGCACTATCGGTTGTTCTCAGCCACGCCAAAGAGGCTCGGATACAGAGGGACGGATCCCATCCTCGCCGAGTGATATCTGCCACTCAGCTGACTTACGGAGGGCAGCACTCTTGCGGTCCGTGCAGATGAGAACACAACCTTCCAGTCCGTCATCATTTGAAACGCCAGTTGAGGATAGAGAATATCAGATTGAGGAGTGTTCTACTTTGGGTATCTCAAAGCCTGAATTTAGCCAAGAGAAATCTTTGCATAGTGAAAGTGGATGAATACGGTGATTAGAGGTCTTCCATCATCGTTCACCCTCTTGTTTCACATGCTTTTCTCAAAATCTGGCCTACGGAACCTTTGTAAAATCAGTCTACTGTTTAAACGTGTTATTTCACATCTATATAATGGTTTAATTCAAAATAAGTTTCCAGGAAATCTATAATAGGAAAAACAGGAGCAAAAATTTGAATAAATGCCGAGTGAAATCACTGGTCAAAACTAGTTATAGGAGAAAAATTCCATCATAAGAACTTTTACTAGTTACTGGTGCTGCTGCACGCAAATGGTGCTCAAGTCCTAATCAAGGCCTAGCGATTTGCTGCTGAAAGATACCCAAAACATTAAACGCTAAGATGATCCCAGTCCTTGAAAAGGTCGATGAAACTTGAACCCGCCGCAGCACTAGACGAGGTGAAATACATTGATCTAAGAAGATGCAAATGTTGATAGGATGTTCTTCTTGAGCGTGAATTCATCAGCTTTTGCTGGGCTTATTGACTGCATCAAGAACAAAAGAAAAAAAAAAACTCATGGTTCAGAACAATCACCACTGAACAATCACCACCCAAATACTGGCAACCTCAAGCTCGACTTGAAACTCAAGGTTTTGATACTCAAGTTGAGCTCGATTGAACATCAATTTCAAAACTCGAGCTCGACTTGAAACAAAATTGAGCTTTGAGTAGCTCAATCTCGATTAAACTCATTCACACTTAAGCTCCTTCAACATGAGGGTAAAAATGTAATTTCCTAATATAGAGATATATTAAAATGAATAGCTCGATTAGGCTCGTTAGCCATTCAAATCAAGCCATTACAGTGTTCGAATTCGGCTCGACTGATAGCTCGAGCTACTCAGCTCAATAATTACCGAATTGAATTCAAGTTTCTTTTAGTTGATCTCAAATAGCTTACAAACATTATTGTCTCATTTACACCCTTATTAAGATATGGCAAAGATGATTCAGGGCACCATCCTGTTAATTAGCTGTAACAGTCAAACCACTCACTATATGTACTTCTATTACAATAGTAACTCTTTACCTTGTCAAGCATGCGCTGCAGCCGCTCAATTTCCTTCTTGGGGTAGTCAGCACCTTTCTCTAAACAGCTTTTAGCAGCTTTCAAGTATATCTTTCCATGCCTGACAACCAGCAATATGAACATTTATACATAGAAATAATAGTAGTCCTTTGACACAAAATTTTAAAATGGAAAATAGGTACTGATGAGTTCTCCTTTGGAGCATAATATTGAGAAACTAAATGAATACCTCGCAGTAGAACCCTTGAGCTTCTCAACTTCCTCTTCAATCTTGGAGAAGACTGCTTTCTTCTCGTCGGCAGAAGCAGCCACAAACTCCTTCACTAATGCATCCAAACTTGACAAAATACCAGCCTATGCAAAGAAAAACGAGAACAATTAATCCATATAGAAGTATTGATGACAAATATGGTGTACCAGCCTACATATGAGCTACCAACCGTTGAAGTTAACTGCCCTTTTGCATCACGACTGGTCCCACATTTCTCGTTGATGAAAGAAACAAAGTCATCTAAATCCCTGCCACCGTCGTAGTCTTTGCCAGCTTTATTTCCTTTAGGGAAGAATTTCAATGTTGGAAACCCACTTATTCCATACCTGCAACAAAAGCATAGGCCTTAAAACCCACTGATAACTCCCTAATTGTTAACAAACACTTCATAATAGAAAACCGAGCTTGTTGGATAACTCCATGCTTACTTTTCAGCTATATCCCTGTATTTGTCAGCATCTAGATTAGCTATCACTACATCTTCTTCCGATTTAAATGCCGTTGCTACCTTTTCATAGGTCTGTAGAGACAAAAACAAAGGTTTAGAATGCAGATCACCACTTGTACCAAAAGAATAATGCCTACTTTATTAAACAAAGATGGATGCTTACAGGAGCAAGGTTTTTGCAATGGCCACACCTGGCAGAAAACCAACCCAGAACTTGGTCAAAACAAGTTCATATAAAAAGGGAGATGGAACTAGAAAAAGCCCTTCGGTTTCCCTCCAAAACAGTAATATTACCAACCCAAGAAAAAAAAAAAACACGCTTACCAAGGTGCATAAAACTCAACCAACACATCTTTGGTTTCATCAAGGACAATCTCATCAAAATTATCCGCATTTAGCACTGCAACATTGGATGGCAAAGTGGCTATCTTCACATTAGTCCCTGTCAATACATCAGTTTAGCAAAATCATATTGTGTTTTGACTATTTTGGGTATCAATCTACATTCAGAAAGTCAACCACACACAAGAAAGAAGTAATGGCAGACCACAATGGGAAAATTCTTCAGAAGGAAAAAGACATATGTACCTCCTTCAGTGTTAACAAATTCAGCAAGTGCCTCAGCTGTGCGTGGTCCTTCATACCTATGTAAAACAATTTTGATTTACTAAGACCATGGTTTAAATAAAAATATGAGTAAAAGAAACTAAACATAAAACAAGACCTAACTGTCACAAGATCTGTTCCAACATGTTAATTTATACTCACTTTTTAGGTTCCAAAGAGCCTTTAGGAAACCACTGAACAGTTGGGTAGCCTTGAACACCATATTTGCTGCATAAACTTTTATGTTCATCACAATCCACCTACACATAGCAATAGCAAGAAAAAAACTTCATTATAGTAAAAAATTTCACAATTCGAAAAGCCTCGATAAACAATAATTCATAAATCAACAAGCAAAGCTATGTAATTATAAATCACAAACCTTTCCAATCAAGACGGATTTAGCCTTCTTAAAACTTGCCCCGAGCTTCTCGTACTCAGGAGCTAGCTTCTTACAGTGTCCACACCTGTAGTCCGAAATCAAAATAACATATATTCAGAATATAACTAGCTGGATCTTAAGTTTTTTCCATAATCTAAATCCATACTCAGAAGTATACCAAATTCAAAACAAAAAAAAGAGGAATATCTTTAGCAACAATTCAGTGACCTAGAGAGTATGATCCTAAGAAAAAAACATCAGAACCAAAAAAATGAATAAGAGAAAACAATCGATGTTCAACTATGACTTGCTGAAGATAGATCTAACGATCGATTAATGAGGATCTACTCTGAAACATCAAAAATATACAACATAAACACTAATCTAAAAAAGAAATGAAAAACAATAGGCGATAGAAAAATTATTTACCAAGGAGCATAGAACTCGATGAGAGCTCCTCTATCTTGACCAACTTCCTTATCGAAGTTCGCTTCGGTCAGTACGACGACGTCATCGGCCAAAGCTGAAGCTAATAACAAGGCCAAAGTTCCAAAGGCAAAACAGATCTGGGACTTCATTTTTTTTTTTTTTCTCTTCTTCTTCTTCCTCTGTTTGAATCTCCCTCTGGTTTCTTTATTATTCTTCCGGTCTATTGAAGACTTTTTTTTATTATAGCAAGTGCTAGCCGGTTGGGTTTTTTTTTTTTTTTTTATTTCTACTTTTTTATATAAAATAAATTTCTTTTCTTTTTGGATTAATTTATCCAAGGACGATACTTTGAAAAACAGGGACTATATGATGACGTGGCGAATTTTGAATTGTTGAACTGAAAATCATGAGTAGTATATTGGTGTATTGTTGTACGATGATGCGTGGCGGATATGATACGCTCCATGCCTATTGGTAAAGCGTAGGCTCAGTGACGTGTTTATGATGACGTGGCATGCTGTGATAGGTTCGATTGTCGTGGAGGAGTTTTAGGCTTGGAGCCGCCGTAGCCCAATATCTTTGTTTACAAAGGACTGTCTTAAGTCTTAACCCAATTAGTTATGTAGGATTGGGCCAAAACCCATTTTATATACTTTTCAATGAAAACTAAAAATAATAATAAAACCATTCTCGAATAAAAATGGTGTGGTTTTTTTTAATTGGTATATTTTCACATTTAATCCTCAACACTTACACATTCTTTCTATCAGAAAATGAAAATAAAATCCCCCATTATCTAATAGGTTAAGTTTACATCTAATAAGGAATAAAAGATGTAGAGATAAATATTATGAACTCATGAGTTTAATATGATTTGTTTGTCATGGATTGAAATGTAAAAAGGAAGAAATTTGAATAATTAAAGGTTTAAAAAGAGAAGATTTGCTAAAGAGTCTGTCATTCCGCTCACACCGAATGATATGTATAAATGCAGTCAATGGAAGTTTGAGAATGCAAGCTATGAGAAACATACCTTTCAAGTAAGCCATAGCCCAATTCAACTCTTGAACCCAAGTGCCAATAGGTCTTGTAATACCACAGAGAACCAAAATCAATCCCCAAAGCCTTCGGGAGAACTCACATTAAAAAAAGATGTGGTCTCTTGTTTCAGTAGCAGAGGAACATAGAAGGCAGCTGCTATCAATGTTAAGACCACAAGCAATTAACCTGTCTCTTGTAGGTAGCCTGTTCATAATAGCCATCCATGCAATAAGTGAGTGTTTAGGCACATGAAGTGGAAACCAGATAAGCCTCTGCCAAGGCACCTTTTCCCCTTTCATTCGAGTATCCTCCCAGAGCTTAGTGATAGACACATAGACACCAATAGGGAACCACAAAATAGATTCAGCAGCAAGATCCCTCAGCTTAAGGAGCCTCCTCCTTGTCCAGCTGCTAGAGGAATTCAAAGAAACATTCCTGAAAGAATCCCCTTTTAAAACATACCTTTGGATCCAAGCAATCCATCAGGAACCCTCAGAAGCAAGCAAGGCTCGAATCAGTTGAAGCACGCAAGCCTTGTTCCACTGCTCCAAATGTCTGATGCCTAATCCTCCCTCTTGACTTGTGTAAGCAGATGGTCCTCCAACTTACCCTAGCCCCTGCAGCACTGCTATTGGACCCCTTCCAGAAAAATCTTGAGCACAGCTGGGCAATACTTTGGAGAATAGATTTAGGCAGAAGGTACTGTTTGCTCCAGAAAGCTTGCACACTGAAGAGAACAAATTTGATCAGTTGAAGTCTGCCAGCAAAACTCAAGTATTTGGCAGACTACTAATTAAAATTTTATTGTTTTGTATTGTTGTTAAAAAGTATTTTTGAGAAATAAAATATTCATTTTATACTTGATGTTATGAAGTAAAAATATGCATTTAAAAAATATTTAAATTTATTCCTATTATGATATTTTATTAAAAATAAAAAATAATTTATTGTAGCTCATTATTAATATTTTAATATATGAAATATAAAATTTAAATATTTGTAAGTAATTAATATTAATTATTTGTAAAATTTAATTTGAATGTATAATCTATATTTTAAAAATATAATTGTTATAAATTTAAATATATAACATTTTATATTTGAAATAAATTTAAATACAAAAATAATTATATAGTTATATAAATATTATATAAAATATATCAAATTATACCTAAGGGTTAAAGATGTCATTTTGGCTCCAAAAATATTTTTTCAAAAGCAAAAACTAAAAAATAAGCTGCTTTTACTTTTGGGTCTTGGGACTAATTAATATTGATTATGACTTCAAAAGTATTTTTAGAAAGCAATCAAAAACAAAAAACTTTAGTATGAAGTGAATGTGGATTGCAATGCAAGTTGAGCACCAACATCGTTAAGAAATTATTATTTTAATCAACATTTTTCTTAAAAAATGAATTGAGTCTTTTTGAAAGATTAAATTTAATTTAAAGAAAAGGAATAAAGACCAAATTGATAAAAGATGTAAACATTAAGGGTTAAATTTATCGCTAACCCATTATGTAACAACCCGAACCCGGCCCAAACATTATGACCGAATTTGGTTTGTTACGGAGAAAACTTTTTTGAAAACCATTTTAAAACCAATTTAAGTTTTGTTGAAAACTTCTCGTTTTTGGTTATCTTGCCGAAACCATACTTAGATTTAATTTGGAAATTTAATTGAGTCCGGTTATTATACAAATTTCAAATGTGCCCGATGACACGATAAAACATTTTCGTGTTAATTTAAGAAAAACGTGTGATTTTAATTTAATTTTAATAATATAGTTTAAAACAAAGTATCCAACATATAAGAAATAACAAAAGTAAAGTATATGGAGGCCTTATTACATCCAAAATAAAAATAAACCAATAATAAAATAAAATAGCTAAGTTTAAAGTTCAATTTATTCAAGTCCACTGCATGGCCACCTCGAGTCCAACCGGCTCCTCAACCGCCATCTACGAGTCACCTGAAAAATGTTAAAGGAGAAGGTGAGTCACCAAGACTCAGTATGTAACCCTTCCCCCGTATTTAAACAATTTCATACACAGCATATACTCAATCATCAAGTACTAAGTCATGCACCCGACCTAGCCAACCAAACGCCTTTGTCTACCCCATGTGGTACCAAACCACTGGTGACCGTAGTCATAATGTGTTACCAAAACACTGGTGGTGCCAAACCACTTTGTGACATATAGTCACGGATGTGATGCCAAATCACCGGAGGTGCCAAACCTCCGGTGTCCGTGAGACACAATCGATTGATGGAGCCAACCCATCGTGTGATACCAAATCACCGCGCGAGCGATCCCATATCTCAAGTGGGGCCAACCCACGGTGGTGTTAACCACGGGGACGAGTCGCTATGAGGTACCAAACCTCCGGAGGTACCAAACCTCACGTGACCGTAGTCACAATGTGTTACCAAAACACTGGTGCCCGTCGGCACGATTAATACTGCCCCCTCCACTCATTTAACCCACAATAGTCAAATAGTCATGATCGGATCTCATACATTTATCACATGTATTATATAAGCCATGCTTCCCAAAAGCATAATAATCTCGTAAGTAACAGAGACTTACCTAATTCCTCGCTTGTACCATTAAGGTACTAAATCCGTATCTACATCAGACAGATTTACATACAACATATATCTAGCACAGTTATTAATTGCTACAAGTGTGTATGTACACACTGTCACCACCGAATCGTCTAAATCCCGAAAAGAGATGTCGGCCACCTAGATCTCTGGTCCCTATATTCGGCCAATTACATGAGTTAGTACCGTGGCCTATTCGGCCAACCCAAACAATCTTAGGGTTTATCTTTTGATCCCAAACCTTACCTTTAACTCTTTTGCTACTATCCACAAAGACTCGATTCACGAGATCTGCTTTACCAAATAATCGATTAATGAACATTACTCATAACCAAAGCTTTCGGCTTTTGAATACAACATAGGCCTTACCCACACTTACCAAAATCGAATGTTAGAGATTAGGGGCTTGGGTCGCTTGCTTCACGATCTTGAGGTACCTAGAAGAGATCGATTACTAAAACATTTAGAAGTCTTGCTAGCCAACTGCGAAATCGGCACTTACCCCTAAATAAGAGTCGACAAAGAATAGTGAAGGAACCCATGAAGTTTCGGCACAACTTACCTTCACCAAAACGATTGACCACGAAAATCCAAAGAGATCTATATCGCTTCTACTATTCGGCCAAGATGCTACCAAAAGAGAAAGAGAATTCCGGCACTTCAATATGGGTGTATCGGTTTTATGAAAGAAATTAATGGCAAGAGAGGGTGATAAGAGTTTTGGCTAAAGGAGTGGATGTTCGGCCAGCAAAGAAAATAAAAGAAAGGAGGGATTGAAGATGGGGATTCGGCAAAGAGAAGTAGAGAGTGTTTCGGCCAAGGTTTTGAGAGAATGGAGAAAAATAACAGAAAACAAAGAAGGAAAGGTTGGGGATTTCGGCTCAAATGAAAGAAAATAACAACAAGGTGGTAGGTTGGGGCTTTTATAGGCATTCGGCACCCCCCCTAGTGGCCTTGCCATCCACTTCTCCATGAAGTGTTTAAATTTCGGCAAACACTTACATCCTCTCCTGGCCACTCATTTAAATTAATTCAAAATAATTTGAATTAATCTCCTAATAATCCACTTTTAATCTCTTAATAATCCAAATAATACCAAGTAATATCTTCATTATCTTATCAATTAATCCCATGATAATTCATTCAAAATAAAATAACATCCTTATTATCCTTAGAATTTAACAAATAAAAATCCAATTTAACATGCTCATATTATCCTTTAATATTAAAACTAATTTGAGCCTTTTCTCTCTCTCATTGTTAGTCCAAATAAAGAGCAAAAGAAAGGGAATTTTGTGACTCGAACCCAGGATCCCCCTTGCTTGATGTGGCGTTACATGCTAGCTCTTAAGTGACCCTCCTATTGCCACTTTTCCAAGTTGATTTTCATGCCATTAAATCCTCTATTTATTCTTGTAACCCCTACCCGCTAAGGCTCCCTTCCTTTAAAATTAAAAACTGAAATTTTTACCAAACCGAGCCTACTCAAGGCCTTAGATTAAACCATATATTCCCATAAGTAATATCACAGCAGTTCTAACATACCAAATAATTATTCAATCACCAATAGCCCCTAATTTAGGATGTTACAGTTCTACCCCCCTTAAAATAAATTTCGTCCTCGAAATTACCTAGCTAAAACAGATGGGGGTATTGCTGCCGTATCACATCCTCGGGTTCCCACGTAGCTTCTTCCACACCATGGTTCCGCCAAAGCACTTTCACTAAGGGCACTGACTTTCTTCGTAGAACCTTCACATCTCGATCTAAGATCTCGAACCGGTTCTTCTTCAAAAGATAAATCCGAGTTCACCTCAATCTCTCTCTGCGGCACAACGTGCGAAGGATCGGCCGATCTGCCTCAAAGCATTGATACATGAAATACGTCATGAATCGATTCGGTTCTCTGGCGGCTCTCCGTGATAAGCTATGAGGTCCTACTACTTTACAATCGCTGTATATGGCCCGATGAACCTTGGGCTTAGCTTCCTTTTTCGTCCAAATCTCAACACCTTTTTCCAAGCGACACCTTCGTAAAGACTTTGTCTCCCACAAAGATACTCCATTTCCTTGCGTTTGAGATCGGCATAAGACTTCGCCTATCGATGCTTCCTTGAGACGAGACCGAATCACCTTGACTTTGTCTTCCGTCTCTGTTACCAATTCGGACCCCGAACTTGTCGTTCCCCAACTCCGTCCAACATGTAGGAGTACGGCATTTTCGTCCATATAGGGCCTCATATGGAGCCATTTGAATACTCGCTTGATAACTATTGTTATAAGCGAATTCCGCTAATGGTAGGTACTCTTCCCAACTACCACTAAAATCCAAGACACAACCTCTTAACATGTCTTCTAAAATCAGTATCACCCTTTCCGATGTCCGTCGATCATGGATGGAAAGCCGTCTTGAAATCTAACCGTGTACCCAAAGCTTGATGCAACGCTTTCGAACCTCGGCGTGAATCTGGGATCCCTATCTCGAGATAATCGATCTTCGCACACCATGTAACCTCACTATTTCACCCACATACAACTTTGCTAGCTTCGGGTGAGTAATCCATTCTCACCGACACGAAGTGAGCTGATTTAATCGAGCGATCCACAATTACCCAAATCGCATCCTTCTTGTTGGGCGTAAGGGGTATCCCACTAACAAAATCCATGGTGATCCTCCCATTTCCATTGAGGATCTTTATCGGTTGAAGTAGTCCCGATAGTAACCGGCGATGTTCAGCCTTAACTTGGCGGGCATGTCGGACACTTTCCTACTGAACTCGGTTATCTCACGCTTCAACCCCGCCACGAATCGTTTTCGCAAATCTTCATACATCTTGCTTCCTCCCGGATGCATAGCATATGGGCTGCTATGTGCATCATGGAGAATTTTCCGCCTCAACTCTTAGCCCCTTGGCATGCATGCTCGCCCTTGAAAACATAGCACTCCATCCCTAGACAGACTGCACCCTTCCAAACCACCATCCTCGAACTTGTACCTTCTTAGCGCTCAAACCTTCATCCACTAACTGCTTTTCCTTAATCTCCTCGATCCATGTTGGCTTTACTTAGAGTTCCGCCAAAAGACTCCCATCATCATATAGACTCAACCGAGCGAACATTGCTCTTAAGTCCGTCACAACCTTCCGGCTCAACGCGTCGGCTACCACATTAGCCTTACCCGGATGGTACTCTATTGAACAATCGTAGTCCTTTAGTAGTTCAATCCACCGACGCCGTCTCGATTCGGATCCTTCGAGTCGAAGATACCTCAAGCTTTTGTGATCCGTGTAGACTATCGATTTCTCCCCATACGTAATGTCTCCATATCTTGGGGCAAAGACGCATTGCGCTAACTCCAAGTCTTGCGTTGGGTAGTTAACCTCATGCGGTCTTAACTGACGGGATGCATAGGCTACTACCTTCCCATCCTGCATCAACACACATCCCAAACCAGTGTGAGATGCATCACAATAGACTGTGAATAACTTTCCTGCTTCAGGCTGTACCAAAACCGGAGCTTCCGTCAAAATTTTCCTTAGCTTATCAAAGCTTCCTTGCTGCTTCTCCGTCCATACAAATGGAACACCTTTCCTTAGTAACTTGGTTAACTTGGCGCTTGCTATTAGAGAGAATCCTTCCATGAATCTCCGATAGTACCCTGCTAGACCCAGAAAACTTCGTATTTCAGCCACCGACCTAGGTGGTTTCCAATCCAATACTGCTTCAATCTTGCGAGGGTCTACTCTAATTCCTTCAGCTGATACTACATGACCTAAGAAAGCCACCTCCCTAAGCCAAAATTCGCACTTCTTCGAATTTGGCGTATAATCGCTTTTCCCTCAACACTTGTAGGACTATTCGCAAATGCTTGTCATGCTCCTCCTCCGTCCTTGAGTAAACCAATATGTCGTCGATGAACACCACGACGAATTGGTCCAAGTACTGTTGGAATACCCTATTCATTAAGTCCATAAATGCCGCGGCATTGGTCAACCCGAATGGCATCACCAAGAACTCGAAATGCCCATACCGAGTTCGGAATGCCGTCTTGTGAACATCAGCCTCCTTCACCCTTAATTGATGATAACCTGACCTAAGGTCAATCTTTGAGAATACCGACGCACCTTTCAGTTGGTCAAACAAATCATCGATCCGAGGCAACGGGTACTTGTTTTTGATCGTTAACTTGTTTAATCGACGGTGAGTCGATGCACATCCGCATAGAACCGTCCCTTCTTCTTGACAAACAACACGGTGCTCCCCACGGAGATATACTTGGTCGAATAAACCCTCTATCCAAGAGCTCCTGAATTTGAGCCTTTAGCTCCACCAATTCCTTTGGTGCCATTCGGTATGGTGCTATAGACACAGGTGCCGTTCCGGGTAGCAAGTCTATACTGAATTCGACTTCCGATCCGGAGGCGGACCGGAAGCTCTTACGGGAATACATCGAAGAAATTCCCCAACCGTTCGGACCTTTCAACTACTAACCCCTTAGCTTCCAAAGCACGATTTGAACCAAATCGCCTCACAACCCTTCTTGACCATCTTTTGACCTTCAAGGCGATACACTACATTGGATAGGTAATTCCTTCTATCCCCTATCATAACCACTTCATCACCTTCACTAGTCTTAAGAACCATGCGCTTAGCCGCGCAATCCAAATTAAACGATACTTAACCACCAGTCCATTCCAAGGATCAAATCTAACTCCCCAAACGGTAGTTCCATCGGATCGACCACAAATACTACCCTTGCAGTTCTAGAAGTACGCCTCTATAAAGTTTGTCTACCACTATAGAGTGACCTAAAGGGCTAACTACGGTCATCTCCTAGAAGCGCTTTTGAGTTTAGGTCCATAGTTCCTACCACACTACTAGCAATGTACGAGTGCGTCGAACCCACATCAATTAATGCAACATAAGGAAAATCAAAAATTAGAAAAGTACCGGTTATGACATCCGGTGCGTCACCTTCCTCGCGACACCTCATTGCGTAAACTAAGCCAGTACGCCTAGCCTCTGTGTTGCTGAACCTCTCGCCTGAGTTCCACGACCTCGGTTAGGGCCGTTGTTTCCTGCCATTACCACGACCCTCCTCGTGGTCCCATACTTCTATCCCGAGTGCGATTACGCCTCCTGGTTGATTCTTAGCTAGTTTCCGGGACAATCTCTCGACACGATGCTCCAAAGACCCACACTCAAAACATCCTTTATCACCGGTCCAACAACCTCCCCAATGGGTCTTTCCACAATGATTACACCGAGTCGGCCTCGATTAGTAGTCGTGGGCCTTGTCGCTTTGATTTGGCCCACTTGGCCTAGCCTTTTCGAACACTACCGCTTGATCTAGCCGACCCAAATCCTCTCTTCGATTATTCCTACTATAACTTTGCCTCACGGCCTCCTTTATCCCTTCTGGCTACCTTAGCCTTTTCCACTAGAGATGAGAACTCACGAACTGCTGCGGGGCAATCAAGTAACCTCAAATCATCTCGAGTCCGTCCTCAAAGCGGACACAGCGCTCATGTTCGTGAGCCACGATGCCTCTAGCATACCTACTCAGCCTTAAAAATTCCGCCTCATATTCCGACACGGACTTAGTTCCTTGCACTAATCCCAGAAAAGCCTTTCTCTGCGCGTCAGTGTAGCTGGTGCCCACATACTTCTTCTGATAGGTGGTTTTGAAATACTCCCAAGTCAAGTCATCTGCTGTAGCCCCATCTCGAACCGTAAGCCACCACTGATACGCTTCATCCTTTAGAAGCGACACTGCCCCTTTCAGCTTTTCTTCCTCAGTCAGGTCAAGATCATCCATGATCCTTTCAGTTGACTCTAGCCAGTATTCAATGCACTGGGTGCCACTCCTGACACACCCCGGAATACCTCCGCTCCGTTAGATCGGAGTCGCTCGGGGACAGATTTTCGAGCTCCCAAATTTCCACCAGCCCCAGCCACCATCTCCAAGACTCGCAAAACAGCTTGCGATACCGCCTCACCACCGGTCTGATCCTGCTCCTCAGCTCTAAAAGTAGGAGGTGGTGGTGGCAGTGGTACCTCATTTTCAGAACCTTGTCCCGACTGGCGGGTTCGGACACCGTCATCCTACCCTACCACGTCCACGGGCGTCCACGTCCTCTAGAACTCATTCTATCTACCGCGCTTTTAATCGATTAAAAAAATTTTATGCGTTAGCATTTGTTCCACTTTCTTATTCACGAAGAAATTTTATGGATAGAGTTTTAATCAGAGATTCTTTCGAGCAAACAAGGTTTCAGTTTCCTACCCTAGTTCGCACAAAGAAGTTCATGCATCCATTCCTTAATACTTTCCATACCTATTCGCTCATCGGACATTTACGCCCATTTCTAACCCGGGGTATTTTCGTCTTTTTCCTACTGAGGTATTTTTCGTAATTTTCTAGAACCAAAATATTTTGCTTGATGATTTCCAAAGCTAAGTTGTTGAATATTTGTAAAATAGTTGAAATTTTTGAGCAAAACCATTGAACTGATATTTTATGAACCGAGGGCATTTTAGTAATTTTCCACAATCAAGTTTTTTGAAAAAACGTTGTAAAAATAACGTTCCCGGATTTAAAAAAAAAGTTATTGCACAAGTTTTGAAAACATTAGGGTTTGTTGTTTCATTCTTTTTCGAAAACATGGCTAATTCTCTTTTCGGGTTTTAATCATTGTGTTTAGCCTATGGCCGAGCCCTCCCGGTGGGGTGAACCAAAGCTACGCCCAGCGAGTTCGAGTGAAGAGGAGGTGGGTCACGCGGACCGCTTAAATACCAAGCTCCCACTGAACCTTTCTAGACATGCGCACGCAGGTTGCCACACCACCGAGCCCTCTCGAGTTAGGGTGAACCGGCTACGCACTGTAGGATACTGCGCGAAGAGGAGGTGAGTCACGAGGACTCGCTAAATACCGGCTCTTCCGGATCCAATCCTAGACATGCGTGCATGGGGTTACCACACCCTAGCTCATTGACTAAGTCATAGGTTGGTTTAGTTCTTTAAGTCTTATGTTCCGTTTGTGTTTGAGTAATCTAACCTTAGGGTCCAAGTCCTATAAGTCTATCTACGTTCCATGCTTCCTACCCTTCTACAGAATATAATTCACCAAGAGGTTTAGATGTACTTACATGGGCGGATTGGTGCCGGAGACTCGGGCCATGCTGCTTAAAACCCAAAAACAATTGTAAGGCCTACTAAAACATTTTTGGGCCTTGGGCCCTCACAGTAGAGCTTTGAACTGGCTCGATACCAATTTTGTAACAACCCAACCCGGCCAAAACATTATGACCGAATTTGGTTTATTACTGGAGAAAACTTTTTGAAAACCATTTTAAAACCAATTTAAGTTTTGTTGAAAACTTCTCGTTTTGGTTATCTTGCCGAAACCATACTTAGATTTAATTTGGAAATTTAATTGAGTCCTAGTTATTATACAAATTTCAAATGTGCTGATGGCACGATAAAACATTTTCGTGTTAATTTAAGAAAAACGTGTGATTTTAATTTAATTTTAATAATATAGTTTAAAACAAAGTATCCAACATATAAGAAATAACAAAAGTAAAGTATATGGAGGCCTTATTACATCCAAAATAAAAATAAACCAATAATAAAATAAAATAGCTAAGTTTAAAGTTCAATTTATTCAAGTCCATCGCATGGCCACCTCGAGTCCAACCGGCTCCTCAACCGCCATCTACGAGTCACCAAAAATGTTAAAGGAGAAGGTGAGTCACCAAGACTCGATATGTAACCCTTCCCCGTATTTAAACAATTTCATACACAAAGATATACTCAATCATCAAGTACTAAGTCATGCACCCGACCTAGCCAACCAAACGCCTTTGTCTACCCCATGTGGTACCAAACCACCAGTGACCGTAGTCACAATGTGTTACCAAAACACCGGTGGTGCCAAACCACTTTGTGACATATAGTCACGGATGTGATGCCAAATCACCGGAGGTGCCAAACCTCGTGTGTCCGTGAGACACAATCGATTGATGGGGCCAACCCATCGTGTGATACCAAATCACTAGCGAGCGATCCCATATCTCAAGTGGGGCCAACCCACGGTGGTCTTAACCACGGGGACGAGTCGCTATGAGGTACCAAACCTCTGGAGGTACCAAACCTCTGTGACCGTAGTCACAATGTGTTACCAAAACATCGGTGCCCGCGGCAACGATTATCATTAATACCGCTCCACTCATTTAACCCATAATAGTCAAATAGTCATGATCAGATCTCATACATTTATCACATGTATTATATAAGCCATGCTTCCCAAAAGCATAATAATCTCGTAGTAACAGAGACTTACCGGAATTCCTCGCTTGTACCATTAAGGTACTAAATCCGTATCTACATCAGACAGATTTACATACAACATTCCGGAGAATGTTGGAGGAAAACGGGTGCTTGCTATAAATGTGGATCGATGGAGCATCAATATAGGAGTTGCCCTCGACGTATGGATACAACTCAAGAAGTTCGTGCTACTGATGCACCACCGGCAAGAGGAGTTCAGCAACCACCGAGAGGTCGGGGACCAGGTCGTGGTGGTAATGGGGCTGGACGTGGTCAAGGTGCAGCGGGTCGAGGCAATGGTCCTAGAGGCAACGCGGATGCAAGACAGTCAGGATTGGTGTATGCGGTCGACGTCGTGAGGATGGCAATGCACTGATGTGATAACTCGCACGCGTTCTTCATTTCGATGTACCCGTTATTGCCTTGATAGATATTGGTTCTACTCATTCGTACATTGCTAGCACCATAATCGGAAACTTGAAATTAGACTCAAATTTCCGATAAAGAGATGAGGTGATTAGTCCCTTAGGTCGATCGGTGGTGGTGGTTAATAAAGCTGTTTAGAGACGTGCCCTTAGTTATTCAAGGAGAAACATTCTTGGCAAATTTGATGGAATTGCCTTTTGGCGAATCGATATCATTCTCAGGCATGGATTGGTTGGTTAAGCACCGCGCAATTGGACTGTTTGAAAAGCGGATGTTGATAAGAATGCGGAGGATAAGGAGATAGTTATGATAGGCGCGGAGAAATTTCTTGACAAACGTGATTTACTGCGTTAAAGGCGGAGAAGTTGGTACGAAAAGGATATGGAGCATTTTTAGCATTTATTAGTGCTTTAGATGCCAAAGAGTCATCGATGGAAGATGTGAGAACGGTGAAGGAATTTTCGGATGTTTTTCCCGAAGAACTTCCTGGTGTACCTCCGGATCGGAAGTGGAATTTGGTATTGAGCTTTTGCCTTAATCGCTCCAAAGGTCCATTGCTCCTTATAGAATGGCACCGAAGGAGTTGTCGGAGCCTAAAGCCCAAATTCAAGAACTGCTAGATCGGGGTTTTATTCGACCGAGTGTGTCTCCGTGGGGAGCACCGGTTTTGTTTGTTAAGAAGAAGGATGGGTCAATGCGTATGTGTATTGACTATAGGCAATTGAATAAGTGACGATCAAGAATCGGTACCTCTCTGCCGAGGATTGACGACTGTTTGATCAATTGAAGGAGCTTCTGTTTTC
Source organism: Gossypium sturtianum (assembly GCA_025698515.1). NCBI lineage: Eukaryota > Viridiplantae > Streptophyta > Magnoliopsida > Malvales > Malvaceae > Gossypium > Gossypium sturtianum. Next base: position 32,345,306 of record CM046954.1, read on the forward strand.
TCCAAGATTGATTTAAGGTCGGGTTACCACCAGGCAAAGGTGAAAGAAGCGGATATTCACAAGACAGCGGCGTTCCGAACCCGTTTTCACGGACATTATGAGTTTTTAGTGATGCCGTTTGGGTTGACCAATGCACCAAATTTTGCATTTATGGATATGATGAACCGGGTCTTTCAACCATTCTTAGATCGGTTTGTGGTGGTATTCATAGATGACATTCGGTTTATTCGAGGAGCGAAGAAGAACATGACTCGCATTTGCGGATTGTATTGCAAGTGCTTGAGATAATCAGTTGTATGCCAAATTCGATGAAATGTGAATTTTGGTTAAGAGAAGTGACTTTCTTGGGTCATGTTGTATCAGTAGAAGGAATAAGGGTGGATTCTCGGAAGATTGAAGTCAGTATTGGATTGGAAACCACCGGAAGTCGGTGGGTGAGATTCGGAGTTTCTTGGGTTTGGCTGGTTACTATAGGCGCTTTGTTGAGGGTTCTCGTTGATTGCTGCACCCCTAACTAAGCTTTGCGGGAAGGAGTGCCGTATGTATGGTCGGACAAGCAAAGAAAGAAAGTTTCGAGAAATTGAAGAAGGTTTTAGCAGGCGCGGTATTGATTCAACTTGAGGTGGGAAGGAGTTTACAGCTTATTGTGATGCGTCACATACGGGTTTAGGGTGCGTATTGATGCAAAGTGGGAAAGTTGTAGCTTACGCTTCATCAATTGAGACCGCACGGTGAACTACCCTACTCATGATTTGGAGTTAGCAAGCGATGGTCTTTGCCTTAAAGATTTGGAGGCATTACCTTTATGGTGAAAAGTCTATCATCTATACGGATCACAAGAGTCTTAAGTATCTTCTTACTCGTAAGGAGTTAAACTTGAGACAACGAAGATGGGTGGAGTGTTAAAGGACTATGATTTCTCAATTGAGTATCATCCTGGAAAGGCTAATGTGGTGGCGGATGCATTAAGTCGTAAGGTGGTATCTCGATTTGAGAGCTATGTTTGCCCATTTGAGTTTGTATGAGGATGGTAGTTTGGTAGCGGAACTTCAAGTGAAACCTCGTGGTTGGATCAAATTAAGGAAAAACAGATATTAGATGAGAAGTTGAGACTTCTAATTCAACAAGTGGAAAATGGTGAAATTGAGGATTTTGGAATAAATTCGTAAGGTGTATTGTGTTTTCGTGGAAGGGTGCAGTATGCCTAAGGATTCAGATCTGAGGTAAATGATTTTGAGGAGGCGCATAAGTAGCCCTTATGCTATGCACCCGGAGGAAATAAGATGTATCGGGATCTTCGTGAACAGTGATTGGTGGCACAGGTTGAAACGTGAGATTTGAAATTTGTGGGAAAATGCTTAACTTGTCGCCAAGTGAAAGCGAGCATCAATTGCCGTCGTCTTTTGCAACCGCTTAAGATTCCTCTTTGGAAATGGGAGCGGATAACAATGGATTTTGTTAGTGGGTTACCTTTAACACCTACTAAGAAAAATTTCTGTTTGGGTAATTGTTGATCGTCCGACGAAGATCGCTCATTTTCTACCAAAGTCGTCGGACTACTCGTTGCGAGTTGGCGAAGCTGTATGTATCTGAAATCGTGAGGTTGCATGGGGTACTTTGTATCGATTATATCGGATCGGGATCCTAGGTTTACATCTCGATTTTGGAAAGCTTTGCATGAAGCATTGGGTACAAAGCTTAATTTTAGTACGGCTTTTCATCCTCATCCGATGGTCGATCGGAGAGAGTGATTCGATTCTGGAAGACATGTTAAGGGGATGTGTAATCGACTTCAAAGGTAGTTGGGAGGATTTTCTACCGTTAAGCGGAATTTGCGTGCAACAACAATGACTATCGATCTAGCATTCGGATGGCACCCTACGAGGCATTGTATGGTCGTAGGTGTGTCGTTCTCCTATTTGTTGGACCGAGTTGGGTGATCGGCATTGTTAGGACTGAGATGATTTCTCGAAACGGAAGAAAAAGTGAAAGTTATACGAGCACGCAGTTAAAGGAAGCTTCGGATAGAGCAGAAGTCGTATGCGGATCCGAGCGTAAGGATATCGAGTATGCCGTAGGAGATCAAGTCTTCTGAAGGTCTCACCTTGGAAAAGATATTCGATTCGGGAAGAAGGGCAAGTTGAGTCCTAGATACATTGGACCATATCGTGTGGTGAAACGAGTTGGTCCATGGCCTATCAGTTGAGTTACCTCGGAATTGAGCCAAATTCATAATGTTTTTCATGTGTCCATGTTGAGGCGCTATAGATCGGATCCTTCGCACATAGTACCGGTAGAAGAAGTGGAGTTGAATTTGGATTTGTCTTTTGAGGAGGAACCGGTGGAAATCTTAGACCGAGACGTGAAGGTGCTAAGAAAGAAGAGCGTGTGCCGTTGGTCAAAGTGTTGTGGCGTAACCACGGAGTGGAGGAAGCTACGTGGGAGCTGAGGATGCAATTCGGCAACAATACCTCACCTTTTTCAAATGGTAAATTTCGAGGACGAAATTTTCTTTTAGGAGGGTAGAGTTGTAACACCCTGAAAATTTGAGTAATTTATTTTTCTATGTGTGCTTTGAGTAATTATTCTAGAAGGTGGAATTTCTTTATTTATTTTTGTGTTTAGTATAGTTCGGAGAAGAATTAAAATTTATTGGGATGGAATAATATTAATTTTGAGAATTTATGGAAATGGATTAAGTGGCATTGACACATAAGTTAATTAAAGTGTCAAAATGAAGCATAAGATGAGTACATGGTGTGGTGGTATTGGCGCATGAGTTGTAGCATGAGGAGGAGGTTCGAATCCTTTGTTTGGCATCTAGATGAAAATTTTATTTTAAATTTTCTGCACATGTATAGCAAGTGTCGGCCAAGAGCATATATGGAAAGAGTTGACCATGTTATTTTTGGTTAGTATATCAAGGATTAAGGAAATTGTTAACTTAAGGAAGGGTATCAAAAGAATAAGGAAAATGTGAAGATATGAGGCATGAATCAAGGAAGAATTTTTGGAAACAATATCTTGGCCTAATGACCAAGCATATGGACTGGCAATATGGCTATAGGGGGGAGCCGAATTTTGGTGATAGTTTTGGCTAGGAATTTTAGTCTTGTTTTGGCCATTTTGTTAGTTTGTGCAAGTTTTGAAAACTCTCTCAACCTTTTCTCCCTTTGGCCGATTTTGAGCATTGGTAAGTCCTAAAGTTTTTGACCATTTGGTCATTTTTGCACATCAATTGGTATTCTTTTGTGCCTTATTTCCTTTGAGTGCCGAAAATCACATACACCAAAAGCCATTCCTTTTCTCTTTTCTTGTTACCATTGCCGAGCTATTCATCTCTTTCTCAAGCTCATCTTTTTCTTTTCTTTGTCCTATTCACTTTGAAATCAAAACAACATCATCATCATTCTTCTCTCATCTTTATTTCTTTTCACTCATATTTTCTCCCTTTTTCTTCAATGGCCGAATGCTAGAGTACCCATAGCGAATCTTCATCAATCACAACATCATTCTCAATCTGTCTTTTTCGACCGTGGATAATAGGTAAGGGATTCTTTTTCGTTTCGATTAGTTAATAGTGGTATGACCGAATATTGATGGTGTCATGAAGGACCATTTGGATCGAAATAAACGTTAGTACTATTAACGTTGTATTCGTTATAATATAGTGCAATAACGGAAGATTGGAACTCAAGTGTTCGAGAGAATCGTAGAAACGTTGGAATCGACTTATTGTGGTAAGGAAATCACATCCTTAAAATCTTTAGTATTTGATATTTTAGATTGGATTAATGTTCCTTTGTCATTGAAGACATTCAAATAGGGAAGAAAAGAGGCGGTGTTTAGCCTTCGGAAGAAGGGAGGTTACATTATTCCCCTAAGTACAAGCAAAGGATTTGTTTTTGAAATCCGGGATTTTCCACCGGGTTGTGGACGTTCAACCGAGGAAAATCAACTGTTCGAAGTCGTTCGTACTCCCGAACCATTATTTGTTCGTGGATTCGATTCGGTTAGCGAACCATCAATCGGAGAGAAATCGCAAGTAGAAGTCTTACGAAAATCCGAGGGTAAATTTCTAGATCGCTATAGTTAGATCGGTTTTATTATAGATCATAGTGTTTTAATTAACACAATACGTATAGGTGTTGAAGAGCGGGAAAGTTTAGTTCTCTCCATAACCAGGTGTGTAACTTCACACTCATTTTCGGGTTAGATTTCTAATCGTAAGTATTGCGATAAAATCGTGAAAGTGGTAAACTCGGAAATTATGTGGTAATTGATACTTTTGTGAAAATACATGAAAACGGTTAAAACCAAGAAATATGCGAAAAACTGTTAAATTGATTAAATTGGGCCAAAATACTCTAGTTCGATAAATTGGGCCAAAATACTCTAGTTCGATAAATTGGGCCAAAATACTCTAGTTCGATAAATTGGGCCAAAATACTCTAGTTCGATAAATTGGGCCAAAATACTCTAGTTCGATAAATTGGGCCAAAATACTCTAGTTCGATAAATTGGGCCAAAATACTTAGTTCGAAAAACGGGCCAAAACCCACTAAGTCATTAAATGGGCAAATTACTAAATTATTTATTTATATGGGCCTAATGAAATGATTAATGATAAACCCACCGATGTTATGGATTAATTGAAAATCATTATATGATTATATTTTGTTATATACGCATAATTGCATGGGTGGGATATACGAAGAGAAGAATGGCCGGTTGCCAAATATCTAGTTCGGTGGCTCTGCCACAATATAGCTCATTGCCTCTAGTTCGGTGGCTCTGCCACAAATTCGCTAAATGCCTCTAGTTCGGTGACAATGTCACAATCTAGTTCGATAGTGCACTACAAAATTATTTAAGGGCTTTAAGCCCATGATTGGTGTGTTTGGCGGGGTGGGTTGACTTGATCCCCACAGTGTGTTGGTTGGTGCGGGGTGTTAGCGGATGGATACTAGGTTGGTTTGGGAAATTCATATTTCATGCATTCTTGTCTTTAAATTATGTTACTTTACAATGTATGGTTGAAATCATTAATGGGCTCAAGCCCAAAGATAATATCTTGACGATCCGGCCTAAAAATGGTGGTAAGTGAGTTGCACACTGAGTTCTTTGTAACTCACCCAAATTTTATTAACCATTTCGGGTAATGGAAATTGACGTGGACTTGGGCGGAGATGACTTGGTGGAGGCCATACTACAAACTTGGGTTTTTAATAAACTATGACTTTATTTAAGTTTTATTTTAATTGCTATTATTGGGTTGATGTAATAAGGCCTCTTATTATGTTTTATGGTTTTATTGTGTGGATGATTTAAATTTTATTTCTAAACTTTTAATATGGTTTTATCTTAAATATGTTAAGTTTTCTTAAGAACATTGGTTTTATAACAAAATTTCTGGACACTTTAATTATTTCAAATCCTTGTATTAACTTCTTATTAAACTCGATTTTCAAAAAGTTTTGTAGCACTATTTTATTTTAACCATATGAAAAATAAACGAATGTATGATTGGTGTGACAAACCAAATCTTGTCTAAACGCATAGGCGGGGTTTGGGGTGTTACATTTAGTGGTATCAGAGCCCAGTTCAAAACTCGGCTGTGGTTTGGGTTCGATAAAGAAATTTGTTTGAAAATAATTTCTAGAGTTTTGATTAAAGGTAGTATGGCACCATGAACATCCAGCGCCAAGTCAAGTAAGTATCTCAGATATCTTGTATGTTTATTATCATTGTGATATGATTATAAGAAACACTCTAGAACTTCTAGTTTTAGGTGTTAAAACCGTAGAGATTGAGACAATAGGATATTGATGCGAAAACACTCTATCTCTTTCATATCATAAGATATCGTTAATAAACAATTGAAATATTATTCTGATTCATAAAACTCTTAAATCAGATTAAATCCAATTAGTCGCCATGAGCACTAGAGGGCGTGGTCGTGGGCGCGGTAGGCGTGGCGTGGAAGAGGGCGAGGTGTTAGGGGCGCAACCGATGTGCCGGGTTATATGTCGGAAATGGATGCACTGCGTCACTCGAGAGTGAGGCGGGATCGCACGACCATATGGAAGAGGATAATCTTTGTGACACGAGCAATGCTGCGAGTACTTGAAAGGGTCGCCGGATCCGTGAATGGACCAACCGCTCGTGGGTCGATATCGAGCGGCCCGAAATCCAGTGGAGCCGAGGTTTTCAGAGGTGTCTCGTGTAGCTCCCAATGTCGCTGAATATTGGCTTGAGGCGATGAGCGAATTATGGGCGATCTTGAGTGCACTGTGGAACAAAAGTTAAGAGGAGCGGTATCTTTGTTGAGAGACGAAGCTTACCAATGGTGGCTTACTATCCGAGATGGCACCGATCTTTGCTTTGGTTAATTGGGAGTTCTTTAAGGCTTCCTTTCAAGGGAAATATGTGGGAACAAGCTATGTGGATGCCCGAAGGAAGGAATTCTTGAACTGGTGCAAGGAAATAAGGCGGTGGCGATATATGAGGTGAGTTCTTACGTTTGAGTCGCTATGCTCGAACGATAGTAACAACGGAGCATGAGCGTTGTGTGCGCTTCGAGGACGGTTTGAAAGACGAGTTGCGGGTTACGATAGCCCCACAACAAGTTAGAACTTTTGCCGCTCTTGTGGAGAAGGCCAAGATAGCCGAAGAGGCTAAGAACTCGAAACGTCAAAATCGGGAGCAAATTCGAGGCAAGAAAGATCAAGCATTCGGGTTCTTGAGAAGATTCTGAAGAGGCCGGAATGAGGAACCGGCTCAAGGAAGAGCACCGTGGTCGCATTGTCGTAGTCGGGATTGTCTTGAATGTGGGAAAAGACATTCCGAGAATGTTGGAGGAAAGCGGGTGCTTGCTATAAATGTGGATCGACGGAGACATCAATATAGGAGTTGCCCTCGGCGTATGGATACAACTCAAGAAGTTCGTACTCTTGATGCACCACCGGCAAGAGGAGTTCGGCAACCACCGAGAGGTCGGGGACCGGTCGTGGTGGTAATGGGGCGGGCGTGGTCAAGGTGCGTGGTCGAGGCAATGGTCCTAGAGGCAACGCGGATGCAAGATACCGGGGATTGGTGTATGCGGTCGGGCGTCGTGAGGATGGCAATGCACTGATGTGATAAGCGATGCGTTCTTCATTTACGATGTACCGTTATTGCCTTGATAGATATTGGTTCTACTCATTCGTACATTGCTAGCACCATAACTGGAAACTTGAAATTAGACTCGAAATTTCCGATAAAGAGATGAGGTGATTAGTCCCTTAGGTCGGTCGATCGGTGGTGGTTAATAAAGCTGTTTAGAGACGTGCCCTTAGTTATTCAAGGAGAAACATTCTTGGCAAATTTGATGGAATTGCCTTTTGGCGAATCGATATCATTCAGGCATGGATTGGTTGGTTAAGCACCGGCGCAATTGGATTTATCTTTGAAAAGCGGATGTTGATAAGAATGCGGAGGATAAGGAGATAGTTATGATAGGCGGCGGAGAAATTTCTTGACAAACGTGATTTACTGCGTTAAAGGCGGAGAAGTTAGTACGAAAAGGATATGGAGCATTTTTAGCATTTATTAGTGCTTTAGATGCCAAAGAGTCATCGATGGAAGATGTGAGAACGGTGAAGGAATTTTCGGATGTTTTTCTGAAGAACTTCTGGTGTACCTCGGATCGGGAAGTGGAATTTGGTATTGAGCTTTTGCCCTAATCGCTCCAGGTGTCCATTGCTCCTTATAGAATGGCACCAAGAAGGAGTTGTCGAGCCTAAAGCCCAAATTCAAGAAGCGCTAGATCGGGGTTTTATTCGACCGAGTGTGTGTCTCTCAGTGAGAGCCAGGTTTTGTTTGTTAAGAAGAAGGATGGGTCAATGCGTATGTGTATTGACTATAGGCAATTGAATAAGTGACGATCAAGAATCGGTACCCTCTGCCAGGATTGACGACTGTTTGATCAATTGAAGGGAGCTTCTGCTTTCTCCAAGATTGATTTAAGGTCGGGTTACCACCACGCTTAAGGTGAAAGAAGCGGATATTCACAAGGCAGCGTTCGAACCCGTTCACGGACATTATGAGTTTTTAGTGATGCCGTTTGGGTTGACCAATGCACCAAATTGCATTTATGGATATGATGAACCGGGTCTTTCAACCATTCTTAGATCGGTTTGTGGTGGTATTCATAGATGACATTACGGTTTTATTCGAGGAGCGAAGAAGAACATGACTCGCATTTGCGGATTGTATTGCAAGTGCTTGAGATAATCAGATTGTATGCCAAATTCGATAAATGTGAATTTTGGTTAAGAGAAGTGACTTTCTTGGGTCATGTTGTATCACCCGAAGGAATAAGGGTGGATTCTCGGAAGATTGAAGTTGTATTGGATTGGAAACCACCAAGTCGGTGGTGAGATTGAGTTTCTTGGGTTTGGCTGGTTACTATAGACGCTTTGTTGAGGGGTTCTCGTTGATTCTTTGCACCTAACTAAGCTTTTGCGGAAGGAGTGCCGTATGTATGGTCGGACAAGCGACAAGAAAGTTTCGAGAAATTGAAGAAGGTTTTAGCAGGCCGGTATTGATTCAACTTTGAGGTTTTGGGAAGGAGTTTACGATTTATTGTGATCGTCACATACGGGTTTAGGTGCGTATTGATGCAAAGTGGGAAAGTTGTAGCTTACGCTTCTCGTCAATTGAGACCGCACGAAGTGAACTACCCTACTCATGATTTGGAGTTAGCGGCGATGGTCTTTGCCTTAAAGATTTGGAGGCATTACCTTTATGGTGAAAAGTCTATCATCTATACGGATCACAAGAGTCTTAAGTATCTTCTTACTCGGAAGGAGTTAAACTTGAGACAACGAAGATGGGTGGAGTCATTAAAGGACTATGATTTCTCAATTGAGTATCATCCTGGAAAGGCTAATGTGGTGGCGGATGCATTAAATTCGTAAGGTGGTATCTCGATTTGAGAGCTATGTTTGCCCATTTGAGTTTGTATGAGGATGGTAGTTTGGTAGCGGAACTTCAAGTGAAACCTCTGTGGTTGGATCAAATTAAGGAAAAACAGATATTAGATGAGAAGTTGAGACTTCTAATTCAACAAGTGGAAAATGGTGAAATTGAGGATTTTGGAATAAATTCGGAAAGGTGTATTGTGTTTTCGTGGAAGAGTGCAGTATGCCTAAGGATTGGATCACGAGGTAAATGATTTTGAGGGAGGCGCATAGTAGCCCTTATGCTATGCACCCCGGAGGAAATAAGATGTATCGGGATCTTCGTGAACAGTATTGGTGGCCTGGGTTGAAACGTGAGATTTCAGAATTTGTGGGAAAATGCTTAACTTGTCAGCAAGTGAAAGCGGAGCATCAATTGCCGTCAGGTCTTTTGCAACCGCTAAGATTCCTCTTTGGAAATGGGAGCGGATAACAATGGATTTTGTTAGTGGGTTACCTTTAACACCTACTAAGAAAAATTACATTTGGGTAATTGTTGATCGTCGACGAAGATCGCTCATTTTCTACCGGTGCGTCACGGACTACTCGTTGCGAAGTTGGCGAAGTATGTATCCGAAATCGTGAGGTTGCATGGGGTACTGTATCGATTATATCGGATCGGGATCCTAGGTTTACATCTCGATTTTGGAAAGCTTTGCATGAAGCCTTGGGTACAAAGCTTAATTTTAGTACGGCTTTTCATCCTCGATCGATGGTCGATCGGAGAGAGTGATTCGGTCTGGAAGACATGTTAAGGGGATGTGTAATCGACTTCAAAGGTAGTTGGGAGGATTTTCTACCGTTAGCGGAATTTGCGTACAACAACGGCTATCGATCTAGCATTCGGATGGCACCCTACGAGGCATTGTATGGTCGTAGGTGTCGTTCTCCTATTTGTTGGTGAGTTGGGTGATCGGCATTGTTAGGACTGAGATGATTTACGAAGCGGAAGAAAAAGTGAAAGTTATACGAGCACGGTTAAAGGAAGCTTCGGATAGACGAAGTCGTATGCGGATCTGAAGCGTAAGGATATCGAGTATCTGCCGTAGGAGATCAAGTCTTCTGAAGGTCTCACCTTGGAAAAAGATATTCAGATTCGGGAAGAAGGGCAAGTTGAGTCCTAGATACATTGGACCATATCGTGTGGTGAAACGAGTTGGTCCAGTGGCCTATCAGATTGAGTTACCTCGGAATTGAGCCAAATTCATAATGTTTTCATGTGTCCATGTTGAGGCGCTATAGATCGGATCCTTCGCACATAGTACCGTAGAAGAAAGTGGAGTTGAATTTGGATTTGTCTTTTGAGGAGGAACCGGTGGAAATCTTAGACCGAGACGTGAAGGTGCTAAGAAAGAAGACATGCCGTTGGTCAAAGTGTTGTGGCGTAACCACGGAGTGGAGGAAGCTACGTGGGAGCTGAGGATGCAATTCGGCAACAATACCCTCACCTTTTTTTCAGCCAGGTAAATTTAGAGGACGAAATTTTCTTTTAGGAGGGTAGAGTTGTAACACCACTGAAAATTTGAGTAATTTATTTTTCTATGTGTGCTTTGAGTAATTATTCTAGAAGGTGGAATTTCTTTATTTATTTTTGTGTTTAGTATAGTTACGGAGAAGAATTAAAATTTATTGGGATGGAATAATATTAATTTTGAGAATTTATGGAAATGGATTAAGTGGCATTGACACATAAGTTAATTAAAGTGTCAAAATGAAGCATAAGATGAGTACATGGTGTGGTGGTATTGGCGCATGAGTTGTAGCATGAGGAGGAGGTTCGAATCCTTTGTTTGGCATCTAGATGAAAATTTTATTTTAAATTTTCTGCACATGTATAGCAAGTGTCGGCCAAGAGCATATATGGAAAGAGTTGACCATGTTATTTTTGGTTAGTATATCAAGGATTAAGGAAATTGTTAACTTAAGGAAGGGTATCAAAAGAATAAGGAAAATGTGAAGATATGAGGCATGAATCAAGGAAGAATTTTTGGAAACAATATCTTGGCCTAATGACCAAGCATATGGACTGGCAATATGGCTATAGGGGAGCCGAATTTTGGTGATAGTTTTGGCTAGGAATTTTAGTCTTGTTTTGGCCATTTTGTTAGTTTGTGCAAGTTTTGAAAACTCTCTCAACCTTTTCTCCCTTTGGCCGATTTTGAGCATTGGTAAGTCCTAAAGTTTTTGACCATTTGGTCATTTTGCACATCAATTGGTATTCTTTTGTGCCTTATTTCCTTTGAGTGCCGAAAATCACATACACCAAAAGCCATTCCTTTTCTCTTTTCTTGTTACCATTGCCGACTATTCATCTCTTTCTCAAGCTCATCTTTTTCTTTTCTTTGTCCTATTCACTTTGAAATCAAAACAACATCATCATCATTCTTCTCTCATCTTTATTTCTTTTCACTCATATTTTCTCCCTTTTTCTTCAATGGCCGAATGCTAGAGTACCCATAGCGAATCTTCATCAATCACAACATCATTCTCAATCCTGTCTTTTTCGATAGTGGAAAATAGGTAAAGGGATTCTTTTCGTTTCGATTAGTTAATAGTGGTATGACCGAATATTGATGGTGTCATGAAGGACCATTTGGATCGAAATAAGCGTTAGTACTATTAACGTTGTATTCGTTATAATATAGTGCAATAACGGAAGATTGGAACTCAAGTGTTCGAGAGAATCGTAGAAACGTTGGAATCGACTTATTGTGGTAAGGAAATCACATCCTTAAAATCTTTAGTATTTCGATATTTTAGATTGGATTAATGTTCCTTTGTCATTGAAGACATTCAAATAGGGAAGAAAAGGGCGGTGTTTAGCCTTCGGAAGAAGGGAGGTTACATTATTCCCCTAAGTACAAGCAAAGGATTTGTTTGAAGAATCCGGGATTTTCCACCGGGTTGTGGGCGTTCAACCGAGGAAAATCAAGCTGCTTGAAGTCGTTCGTACTCCGAACCATTATTTGTTAAGTGGATTCGATTCGGTTAGCGAACCATCAATCGGAGAGAAATCGCAAGTAGAAGTCTTACGAAAATCCGAGGGTAAATTTCTAGATCGCTATAGTTAGATCGGTTTTATTATAGATCATAGTGTTTTAATTAACACAATACGTATAGGTGTTGAAGAGCGGGAAAGTTTAGTTCTCTCCATAACCAGTGTGTAACTTCACACTCATTTTCGGGTTAGATTTCTAATCGTAAGTATTGCGATAAAATCGTGAAAGTGGTAAACTTCGGAAATTATGTGGTAATTGATACTTTTGTGAAAATACATGAAAACGGTTAAAACCAAGAAATATGCGAAAAAGCATTAAATTGATTAAATTGGGCCAAAATACTCTAGTTCGATAAATTGGGCCAAAATACTCTAGTTCGATAAATTGGGCCAAAATACTCTAGTTCGATAAATTGGGCCAAAATACTCTAGTTCGATAAATTGGGCCAAAATACTCTAGTTCGATAAATTGGGCCAAAATACTCTAGTTCGATAAATTGGGCCAAAATACTTAGTTCAAAAAGCGGGCCAAAACCCACTAAGTCATTAAATGGGCAAATTACTAAATTATTTATTTATATGGGCCTAATGAAATGATTAATGATAAACCCACCGATGTTATGGATTAATTGAAAATCATTATATGATTATATTTTGTTATATACGCATAATTGCATGGGTGGGATATACGAAGAAAGAATGGCGGTTGCCAAATATCTAGTTCGGTGGCTCTGCCACAATATGGCTCATTGCCTCTAGTTCGGTGGCTCTGCCACAAATTCGCTAAATGCCTCTAGTTCGGTGACAATGTCACAATCTAGTTGATAGAGTGCACTACAAAATTATTTAAGGGCTTTAAGCCCATGATTGGTGTGTTTGGCGGGGTGGGTTGACTTGATCCCCACAGTGTGTGTTGGTTGAGTGCGGGGTGTTAGCGGATGGATACTAGGTTGGTTTGGGAAATTCATATTTCATGCATTCTTGTCTTTAAATTATGTTACTTTACAATGTATGGTTGAAATCATTAATGGGCTCAAGCCCGAAGATAATATCTTGACGATCGGCCTAAAAATGGTGGTAAGTGAGTTGCACACTGAGTTCTTTGTAACTCACCCAAATTTTATTAACCATTTCAGGTAATGGAAATTGACGTGGACTTGGGCCGGAGATGACTTGGTGGAGGCCATACTACAAACTTGGGTTTTTAATAAACTATGACTTTATTTAAGTTTTATTTTAATTGCTATTATTGGGTTGATGTAATAAGGCCTCTTATTATGTTTTATGGTTTTATTGTGTGGATGATTTAAATTTTATTTCTAAACTTTTAATATGGTTTTATCTTAAATATGTTAAGTTTTCTTAAGAACATTGGTTTTATAACAAAATTTCTGGACACTTTAATTATTTCAAATCCTTGTATTAACTTCTTATTAAACTCGATTTTCAAAAAGTTTTGTAGCACTATTTTATTTTAACCATATGAAAAATAAACGAATGTATGATTGGTGTGACAAACCAAATCTTGTCTAAACGCATAGGCGGGGTTTGGGGTGTTACACTATACATGCCATATTTAGCTATATTCATTCTCAAAAAGGTACCAAAATAAGTTTAGTAGTGTGATGATGATCCTTAACGGTCCCGAGCCTTCAGTAGCTTGACGACTTATAAAACAGAGAAAACACACACACGGAGTAAGCTTTCCAAAGCTTAGTAAGTCATAATACAAACAAACTTAGCATAAAAAGGCACATAAGCATAAGGTACATTGGCACATAACATTTACTTAACAAACAATCACATAATTGCTTCGATTCATATACTTAGCCACAATTGCCACATTCATCCATTCAAAAATCAATTATATATACATAACTCTTTCATAATCATTCTTGCATCTCATTCTCGTTCTTATATTCAATCATACTTCTCTTCCTATCAAAGTCATATGAATACTTACCTTTTTATACACACTAGTGTACATACCAAACGTACCTGAAACAAATATACATTCACATAATTGTTCATTGCTCAGATTTTCTCATTGAACCGTTCGGAAACTAATAGGATACTCGAAACTTCGTAATAATCATACAATGCTAACGTCCCGCATTTGAGGTCTTACATGAAATCAGATATCGATGCCACTGTCCCAGACAGGGTCTTACACATAATCGGATATTGATGCCACTGTCCCGGACAAGGTCTTACACGTAATCAGATATCGATTCCACTGTCCCAGACAGGGTCTTACATGTAATCGGATATCGATGCCACTTTATCCCGACGGTCTTACACGTGTCGGATCACGATGCCACTTGTCCCAGACGGTGTTACACGTGTCGAATATCGATGCCACTTTGTCCCGCATGCGGTCTTACACGTAATCTAATAACGATGCCAACGTCCCAGACGTGGTCTTACAGGATAAAGCAGAACAGATACCTATTCCCAAGTTCATACGGGACTTCTCGGACTTAATTACTATATCAAAATTATCTTGGAATTCATATCCATAAACCCTCGTAAGCATCTATCATCAACATTAATCATATAAACAAGTATGAATTCAGACAAGTACGTTTATTTGCATATTGACTTACCTCGGATTCGGTTTATCGGAAATGAAAACGGCTACTCGTTTACTTTTGCTTTCCCGCGATCTAAATCCGTCTTCCTCGGTTCTTGATCTAAACATATTCATAATTAACCCTTTTATTCACTAGTTCTTTCAATTCAATCCAAAGACACACATTTAGGGCTATTTGCAATTTAGCCCTCACATTTGCACATTTTATCAATTTAGTCCATTTTTCTCAAAACATCAAATTCACAAAATCTACCCATGCTCATGCATAACCGAATATTCTTACATCACATACAAGCCCAAATTTTCCATCAAATTAGCAATTTAGTCTCTCAATTTGCTATTTTAACAATTTAGTCCTATTTGGCTAAATTTAACAAAACTTCAAGAACAAAACATGTTCATCAAGCTTAAACCTTTCATTTAACAACATAAAACATCACAAAACTCAACATATCAACAATGGCATCTCACACAAACATTATCAATTCATCAAATTTAGACATGTGTTTTAAAGCTCTCGAAGCAACGATTACAAAAACGTAGAAATTATCGAAAACAGATCAAAAACTAACCTTTAATTCAAGCTTGTAAGTGCCGAAACTTTAAAGCTTTTGTTCTTTCTTTTTCTTTAGAACATTCGGCCAAAGGATGATAAAAACAAGGCCACTTTCTTTTTGTTTTCTTTTATTAACTAATAATTTATAAAATACATATAATGTACAATATCATATATATTAACATGAAAATGATAACCATTATTATAACATATAAAACTCATGCATTTAATGGTTTGCCGTCCACTAACCTGATAGTGGCTAAATTGCCACATAAGTCCTTAACACTTAAAAGCCACATCACTTAAGCACTTTAACAAATAGCAAGCAACTTTCACGTTTAATACATTTTAATCCTTTTTGTCAAATTAATCACACAGACGGATAAATTAGCTTACGGAAATTTACCACATGCTCAAACACACATCAACGGCACAGAAAATAATATAAAAATATTATTCAGACTCAGATTTGTGGTCCCGAAACCACTATTCCGACTAGGGTATAATTAGGACTGTTACATTTCCAACATATATCTATCCCTTCACCATTATAATCACTATTCCACAACCAAGATGAGATGCAGTAGTACACTCAGCATCAGTTGCATCAAGTAGAACTGGCAAATTAGACAGCTTTGAGCCAAGAACCTCAAACCAATTGCTAGAACTTGAAAAGTGGACTTGCTTCTTAGGAGGTGGAGAAGGTGAAATAACAACTGCCTTGCCCTTTCCTGATTCTTCATGAGCAACAATACTATCAGCAACAACACTGTCAGTAGTAATATTATCAAACACTGAATCCTCAACCACTTGATCAACAGATTTCTTTGGCACCCATACCTTATCCTTGAAAGGAGTCTACTCAGGGCAATTCTTCATAGAGTGCCCAAAAGAACAACAAGGAGGACAACGAGCAAGCATGACACCATAACAGTAATAGAGGTGAGAGATCCATCACTCAGTTTCACATTGATAGAATGAGGAATTACGGTATCAACAGAAATCTCAACACAAATCTTAGCATACGAGAGACGAATTTGAGAGGCAGTTACACTATCCATGTACAAAGGAGTACCAATAGCACTCGCAATGTAACTTAGGCCTGTGCCCACCACAGCCGAGTATGGGGCCACTCCAGGGCCCAATGAAAAATTTATTAAATTTCATTAAAAAAATTAAAGAAAATCCAACTTTCCTCACGCAAAGAGAGGAACATCTTCCAGAGCAACATCTTCCTTCTTTCCTCTTCCCTTCTTCGACTTTCCTCTTTCAATTTTCCACTTTCCAACACCAAAATTAAAACTTTTCTCTTTCCCATAGCAAAATCCAACTAATCTGAGAAACACTTTGCTATTTCCTCTTCATCTATTCCAATTTTTGGCTCTTCATCTACCCTTCACGCCTGAAATTATGTCACTTAACAATGAAGATAACGGTTATCCCATTCAATTAACAACGGCATGCTTGGGTTGTAGTATAAATTGCTTCATTTGTTATCACCCTTATGTCTCAATTTCAATTACATTGAATTTTCGACATTTTCACTCTTCAATTTCTCCTTATAATTTCCTTGAGTTTTGCATATTGAATAATAAAGAAGAGCATTTTCGATTGGGATTAATTGAGGTAAGTTTCTACAATTTTAGTCTCTTATTTTGTGCTTAGTTTTCTTTAGTTAATTACGATTTTCGATTTTTTCGTTTGAAGATTTCGATTTTTGAATGGGAAAAATTGGGAGTTTTTGTTTGAAAATATCTAATTGGGAATTGGGAATTTTCCCTTATAAAAATCTCTAGTTGGGAAAGTAGGAATTTTTCCTTATAAAAATCTTGAATTGTTAAATTCAGAATTCATTTTAGTTGATTTATTTCATTTTTCCTTTCAAAACTTACTGGATTCAATTGAAAAAATTCTATTGTGGGTATTTCTTGATTTTTTTTAATGGGTGTTGGATGATTGTTGCAGATATGAAAGGTAGATATTCAATGGAGTTCTAATTTGATTGTCTTGAAGATATGCTAGTCAATTACAGGTTAGTCATTATCTAATTATCTAGCTTTACATTTTTATTTTTGAGATGATTTGATTTTTTTTCTAAAATTGACGATTTGATCTAGTTTTCTGTAGTTTGATTGTGATTATTTGTTTTTGGCTTTGTTTAATTAGTCAATTTTATTGGTAGGAACCTTGGCTCATCATTGCAAATTAAGAACGCTAAGGATTAAGCTGATTATTTGTTCAATTCTACAGCCCTTCAGGTGCCATTGTTCTAACCTATATTAGTTTTATTAGCTATTAGTTATATTGCTAAATAATGTTGCCTAAATATTTGTCCGGAAGTGAGAAAATAAAGAAACGAAAACAAAGAGATGAGTTAGTAGAATCACAAAGGGGATCTCTTGATAGATTTTTAAGAAAAAATAGGAGAGACTTACAAAGGAGTAGAAGTAGACAATGTGGACCAATCTAATGAAAATTTAAATGATAATGCTATTAATTTGGATGATCTGAATTATGACTATGACCGTGCCAATGTGGTTGAACTTGATCCAAATGAACATAATAATTCTCCAAATCATATCAATGAGGAATTTGCTCGTGAATGACTCTAATGATGTACAAAATGAGTCAAATGTTGAAGATGTTAGGGATGATCCGCATTTTATTCCTCCTTTAGACATTTACGATCCTAGAAATTGGGGTATCCTTGATAACAAGTCTAGAGATATTTTAGTTGAAAAGGGGCCTTTAAGGGAATTGAATCTTAAATTTCCCTTAGATGGTAATTCTAGGCATTTCTCGTATGCTTATTTTTCTAGAAAGTTGATTAATGGAGAGACTAGCGATAGAAAATGGTTAGTTTACTCTAAACATGTAGATAAAGTTTTTTTTGTTTTTGTTGTAAGTTATTCACAAAACTAAATAGAAAGAGTTACTTGGCCACTGATGGTGTGAATGATTGGAAACACTTGAGTGAAAACTCAAAGAACATGAGAATAGTTTTGACCATATGACTAACATGAATGTTTGGACTTAATTAAGAGTGAGACTGAAGACTAATCAGACTCTTGATAAAGACTTGCAACAAGGAATCTCAAAAGAGAAAGAACGTTTGAGACATGTTTTCTTGAGAATACTTGCTGTAGTTAAATGTCTTGGTAAGAATAATTTAGCTTTTCGAGGATCAAATGAGAAACTTTATGAGAAGAATAATGGTAACTTTTTGAGCCTAATTGAAATGATTGCTGAATTTGATTTGTCAATGCAAGACCATATTAGACGCATTCAAAATGAAGAAATGCATTATCATTATCTTGGTCGCAAAATTCAAAATGAGCTAATTTCTATATTGGCCCATAGTGTTAGAAGTTCTATTTTGAAAATCATTCAAGAGGCAAAATATTTCTCTGTTATTCTTGATTGTACCCCTGATGTGAGCCATCAAGAACAAATGACTTTAATAATACGATGCGTTAATATGTCAAGTGACAAAGTAAAAATAGAAGAATACTTTTTAGAGTTCTTGAAAGTGGATGATACATCTGGGATGGGGCTTTATAATGAGTTATTAAATGCGTTAAAATCTCTTGAGCTTAATGTTGATAATGTGAGAGGCCAAGGATATGATAATGGTTCTAATATGAAAGGAAAACACCAAGGTGTTCAAAGGAGACTACTTGAATTAAATCCAAGAGCTTTGTATATGTCGTGTGCTTGTCATAGTCTTAATCTCACTCTTTCTGATATGGCACATTCTTGTACAAAAGCTATTTCATTTTTCGGTATTGTGCAATGTATATATACATTGTTCGCAAGTTCTACCAAAAGGTGGAAAATTTTGCGTGATAATGTTTCAGAAACTGTGAAATCTCTATCGGATACTCGATGGGAAAGTCGAATTAAAAGTGTTAAAGCTATTAGATTTCATGCTTCCAAGATAAGATTAGCTTTGTCAAAATTATACGAATCTTCGTAAATGATGCTAAAGTGAAAAGTGAAGCGAGAAAGTTTGGCTAATGCACTTCAAAATTTTGAATTTTTACTTGGAATTGTTATTTGGTATGATATCTTGTTTTCAATTAACAAGGTGAGTAAAAGTTACAATCCAAGACAATGTGCATTGATACTATGATGAAAGAAGTGGAAGGTATAATATTATATTTTGAAAATTATAGAAAAGAAGGGTTTGAAGCTAGCATTAGTGTTGCCAAAGATCTTGCGTTTAGTATGGATATAGATCCAAAATTTTCAACTAAACGTCCTATTTTTAGAAAAAAAAAATTGGTGAGGATGGTCATTATGAATATTTGCAATCACCTGAGGAATCTTTTAGAGTTAGCTACTTTTTGGTGATTGTGGATATGGCAATTACTTCTTTGAAAGAAAGATTTGATCAGTTAAAGATTTTTGAAAATGTTTTTGGATTTTTAATTGACTCAACAAGGTTGAAGTCTTTAGAAAGCAATAGATTAAGAGATTGTTGCAATAACTTCAAAGATACATTTTCTCATAATAATTTGTCCGATGTTGATGCTGATGACCTTTATTCTGAAATGAAAGTGTTACAAATGACTTTACCAAATGAGTCAATGACAACAATTGATATTCTTGAATTTGTCAAAAATGCAGATTGTTATCCTAACGTTTCCATTGCATATCGGATCCTATTGGCAATGCCTGTGATAGTAGCTTCCGCGGAAAGAAGTTTTTCGAAGTTGAAATTATTGAAAAATTACTTGAGATCGACAATGTCGTAGGAGAGATTAAATGGTCTAGCAATGTTATCTATTGAGAGAAATATGTTAGATAAAATTGATGTAGATATGATCATAAATGACTTTGCATCAAGAAATGCTCGAAGGAAATGCTTTTTATAAGTATAATATGTATCTTTCATATACATTTTTTAAATTTATATGGGGTGTAACGAATTTTTATATCTTTTTATATGACTTAGTATTTCAAAGAAGAAGTGCGTTAGGGGCCCATTTTTTTCAGTTCGCCCCGGGCTAAAGAAAATTCAGGAACGGCCCTGCTTAGGCCTTTTTGCGTAAACAATTCCAAAAGGACTCGATAGCATTGGATCCATACAGGCATCCAACCTAGATTCAATTCCAACTTCCTAAGATTAGGTTCCCACTTCCTAAGGATAACATAAATATTCTATATGTGCTGATAAATGCCAAAAGTAACATGTTTTAACCTCATTCTTTAATGTGTTTTTTGGATAATTATTCGATTTAAAATGGTGAATTTTATGTTCCCAATTCTTTAATTTATGTTTTTATACTTAGAAGAGCATTTGAGAGCAAAAGGAGCGAAAATCGGAGCAAGTTTCAAGAGCCACATGGGTTAGGCCATTCCACATGGGCTGAACACACGGCCGTGTAAGCCACACGAGCTGACACACGGTCATGTGCCAGACCGTATGGATTTCACAAATCGCACTCCAAACATACAGGAAAACGTAATTTTTAGGTTTTTCGGACATTCTAAGACCTATATATGACACAAATAAGAAGATAGGAGGGAGCCGTCATAGAATACTCGAGAAAGCAACTCGAAAAACACCATTAAAGCAGACTCTGAAGCAGATTTCCATCAAGATTGAAGATCTCCTTTTGATTTCTTTGAAGTTTATTATGAGTTTATTTATTTCTTATGGTTATACTGTCTTTAAGATGGTTTTATTTGTGATCATGAACTAATTTTTCAAATACTTAGGGAGATGAACTTTAGAATGGATTTTGTTATTTGATTTCTATTTTTACGCAATAAATACTTGGATCTTGTTCTCAAATATGTGTGCTTAATTCTTGGTTTGATATTTCTAGATTATTAATCAATATTCAATGTACTTAAATCAGAGGAGGAATAGACCCTATTTAAGAGTAGATCTAGCATAATTGAGTAGAGTTGCATGTAATTCTAGAAATAAGACGACATAAATCTACCGGATTAGAGTCAAATCTAATAGAGGGATCCATAGATCGAGTTAATGTAATAATAGGAGTTTTAATTAGAAAGAAATTCCGATTAATCAACCTAGAATCAGTTACTCTTAGTCTTGAAGAGATATATTAGCATAATTTAGGAATTTATACGGATCAAGATACTAAGTGAAAAAATTACGTAATTTAAATTTATAATGACAAATGAAATCTAGGTGGATTCTTTCCTGGTATTGTTTCGCTTCTTGGTTGTTAATCGATTATTTTCCTGATTTGTTCTTTACTGTGTTCTTTACTAAATTAATTTAGTTAATTTTAGTTTTAATCAATCACTCCAATTTGTTGGTTAAATAATAGAAAGACTGTAAAAACTAGTACTTTTAGTCCTCGTGGGAATAATATATTTGCTCACAGTAATTATACTATTAATTGATAGGTCCACTTGCCTTAGTCGAATTTTTAATTGGTTTACGACCGCATCAAGTGCCAACATCCATGTTCCAGACCTAGTCAGGAGCAACGGAAGAACCAAATTGAAATATGAACAAATTGTCACCTGCTAGATGCACAATTACTTAACCTGTTTACTCCAAAGAATGTTGACTAGTATCTGCATCGATACAAAATTGGGCGCCTTCCCGAAGATCTAAGCCACCAAAGAGTGCTGCCATTTACGGACCACCTTCCACCAAAACATCAGCAAGGGGCTTCACAGTGACCTCACCATCCAAGACTTGCGGTGGAAAGTAAGCAAGTGACTACTCATAAGAAGAAACAAACAATGGCCTCCAATCAAGAGGGTCAGACATGAACCAAGGAAAGAAGAGCTCAAAAAGAGAATAAGAAACAAAGATCAGAACAGCTAACAAATAAAACCAAGGAGATCAAAAAGAAAGAATCGAGAAATCGAAAGAGAATGAAAGAAGGCCAAGGAAAATCCAATGCAGGATAAGCTTGCTAAAATGCACCGAGATCATTTCCCTAAACATACGCCTTCCCTCTACGTTATGTATATGTTTGGACTAACATAAGATGATGTATTACAACAATTAATGAGTTATGTACTAGCAATTAAAACTATCAATGACAGCATCATGTCTCTGTAACTCAAAGTCCTTGTCTTCAATGCTGAACTCACCCTACTGGCTTAGTGACACAAATCATCATTTGGTCGTTGTGTTTCACTACCCATGATGTCCTTAAAACACAACATCTAACTGCTTTCAATGTCTGTCTCTTTCTCAGCATTACCTCTAGGGGATTTGGCCTTCAATTCTTTTAACTACAGTTTAGACATGCCAAACTATAGTTTATCCATTTATCTAACTTGTAATTTTTTTCTTCCTTTTGTAACTGGTAACATAAATGTTAAGTATGACTCCTATTTTCAGTCAAATTTGAGAAGTAATCTTCTAGTTAAACTCTGTTTATTTGTTTCAATCAAACACTGATTAGTTAGTTTACTTTATTATTATTTGACCTATGAATTTAGCCTATAAATAGGCTCTTTTACAACCTTAGGAAATGGCACTCATTAGATATTAGAACTCATAACACATTTAGAGAATTTTGTGTTTACGTTTTGAGGGTTCTTTGTTTTCGGGTTTTCGGGGTTTAGTTTTTATCTCCATCTTTTGTACTCTTCGTTCATTTGCCATTATAGTAAAATTATCTTTGCCCGTGGTTTTTTATCCTATTTGGAGGGGTTTTTCCACGTTAATTTGTGTTTCCAATTTCTCAATTTATTCCACTATTATTACTTGTTCGTTGCTTAATCGGGTCGATCCTAACAAGTGGTATCAGAGCTAGTTCAATTTTCATAGATCACCCATTCGGATATGGCAAAGAACAAGTTTGAAATTGAGAAGTTCGATGGTGAGACAAATTTCAATCTGTGGCAAGTTCGGATGATGGCAATTCTAGTTCAATCCGATTTGAAAAAGGTTGTTACCGGGAAAAAGCCTGAGAATCTAAATAAAATAGAATGGGAAGAGCTTGATGAAAAGGCTTTGTCTGCAATCCAGTTGTGCCTCGTGAATACGGTATTGCAGGAGGTTTTGATGGAGAAAACCTCATCCGCCTTATGGAAAAGGTTAGAAACTCTTTATGCGACTAAGTCTCTGGCTAACCGTTTAGTGTTGAAACAACGTCTATTTACGTTTCGCATGAACGAAGGTGAGCTTCTTAGAGATCACATCAGTCAATTCATTACTCTTTTAAATGATTTAAAGAATGTTGAGGTTCATATTGATGATGAAGATCAGGTTATGCTATTATTGTGCTCTTTACCCCCTTCATACAAGTTTTTCAGGGAGACCCTGATTTATGGCAGAGACAAACTCTCGTTCGAAGATGTGAAGGGTCATTTGTTGAGTAGAGACAAACTCGAAAATGAGCTTTATTTGGATAGCAAGGTAGATAGGCAAGCTTCCGTTTTGATAGCATCAAAGAAACGAGACAAAATGTGTCGCTATTGTAAAAAGTTAGGTCACGTCAAAGCAGATTGTTATAAACTGCGAAAGAAAAGAGCTGTTGAGAGTAACGAAGAAGATGTAGCTGGTGCTAATTTGGCCGATGAAAGCGGTGATGATTTCTTGTTAGTGTCAACGAACGATAACTCCAAGCTCACGTCCGAGTGGGTCCTAGATTCGGGATGTTCTTTCCACATGTGTCCCAATAGAGAATGGTTCTCCACATACAGTTCGGTTGAAGGTGGAGTTGTGTGCATGGGAAACGATTCATCTAGTAAGGTAATTGGTATTGGTACTTGTTAAAATTAGGATACACGATGGGACGATTAGGACACTCTCAGATGTCAGGTATGTACCTGATTTACGAAAAAATCTCATCTTCTTGAGTATTTTAGACTTGAAAGGATGCAGAATCAACATCGAGTCGAAGCGGCATTAAAGTATCTCGTGGAGCTCTCGTTTTGTTAAAAGGTAAAAGAATTGGCGCTCTTTATATTCGGAAGGTTCTACAGTTGACGGTGAAATCGGGCGTCCCTCGTCCGCTATTCTGAGTCGAAGTCAACTCATTTAGAGCCAAGACAACTTGGTCATAGGAGGGAAAAAGGTATGACCGCTTCGTTGAAGAGAGGTTCTCTTTTGGATGCGGGTTTTGAAAAGTTAGGGCATTGTGTTCGTGAAAATCAAACCGGGTTAGTTTTGATTTGGCGGTGTACAAGTCGAAGGCTAGAAGTCTTCCAGTTTCTAAGCACGATTCGACTCGAGTTAATTCCTGCATGGTTCAAGATAGGCTCGTGGCGGGCTTTGGCAAAGATGGCATTGTGGAAATATGAGTCAAGGTGGAGATTTGTTAAGTATGACTCCTATTTTCAGTCAAATTTGAGAAGTAATCTTCTAGTTAAACTCTGTTTATTTGTTTCAATCAAACACTGATTAGTTAGTTTATTTTATTATTATTTGACCTATGAATTTAGCCTATAAATAGGCTCTTTTACAACCTTAGGAAATGACACCCATTAGATATTAGAACTCATAACACATTTAGAGAATTTTGTGTTTACGTTTTGAGGGTTCTTTGTTTTCGGGTTTTCGGGGTTTAGTTTTTATCTCCATCTTTTGTACTCTTCGTTCTGTTGCCATTATAGTAAAATTATCTTTACCCGTGGTTTTTTATCCTCTTTGGAGGGGTTTTTCCACGTTAAATTTGTGTGTCCAATTTCTCAATTTATTCCGCTATTATTACTTGTTCGTTGCTTAATCGGGTCGATCCTAACAATAAAAATCAAACTCGAATATTTTATTACAAAAAAATTTCAAGTGCAAATTGAAAATATTATGTATTAAATTGAGACAAAATAAAACTCAAACATAAAATTGAATATTGAAGACAACCTCAAGTATCAGATAGTAGTCAACAACCTCTTAACCTAGCGGCAAGAACATTATGTTATAGAGATGAGAGCTTGAGCTTAATCCTAAGCAGCTATATTCCTTTTCCCCAATTATAAAAAAAAAAAAGTATCAAATAATACATTAACCCTTCTAAATTTGGTTTACTAAGGTTGGTAAAGCAATATATATATATATATATATTAAGTAGCATATTTTTGGGTAATATGTTTTTGATAATTTAGGGTCAGTTTAATATTGCTATTGCAGTTGAGAATTACTTTTGAAAAGCTCGGTTTGGGAAAAAAAAGTTCTATTAGAAAGTGTTGTGGAAAAGTATTATAAAAAAGTGTGATTTATTAATTTAAGGTATTTGACATTGCTCTCAAAAATTGCGTTTAAAAAGTTAAAATGCTTATTTTAAACATGTTGGAAATTAAAAAAAATTAATTTAGATAATTTTTAAATAAGTCAATATAATTATACATAAAATATACATTTTAAATACTCTTTTTAACAATTAATAAATTATTTATAAACTTAACTATTCATTAAATAATTTAATTTTAAATATAATAAATATTATTTAAACAATTAATATAGTTATACATAAAATACAGATTAATCCAAATTTTTAAATACAATTTAAATAATTTAAACAAATAAAAGTATTTTAATAATTTGCACTTCAAAACCCAAAAAAGTCAAAAAGCACTTAAACCTCGAGTTTTACATTTGGGTGGAAAAGCCACCAAGTGTTTGACATTGCTTTTGAGGTTGAAAGCAATTTTCCACCCTAACAAAATCCAAACAAAGCTTTAGGGATAATTTCTCCTTCCTTTTTTAAAATGTCGTGAATAAGTGTTATTTTTGAAAAGTTTGGTTTAAAATTTAATTGTTTAGTATTGTTGTCAAAAAGTGTTTTTAAGAAATAAAATATTCATTTTATACATGATATTGTGAAGTAAAAATATACATTTAAAAAAGTTCAAATTTGTTCATATTATGATATTTTAATAAGAATAAAAAAATTTATTGTAACTCATTATTAATATTTTAATGTATGAAATATAAATTTTAAATATTTGTAAGTAGTTAATATTAATTATTTGTAAAATTTAATTTGAATATATAATCTATATTTTAAATATTATTAAAATATAACCATTATAAATTTAAATATATAAATTTTTATATTTGAAATTAATTTAAATAAAAAATAATCATATACTTAATATAAATATTACATAAAATATATAGACTATACCTAAAGGTTAAAAATGTCATTTTGGCTCCAAAAGTGCATTTTCAAAAGCAAAAACTAAAAACAAAAGGTAAACTATCAAAATAGTCACTTTTGTTTCCCTCAGGTTACATTTTAGTCACTTATGTTAACGTGTTGTAACATTTTAGTCATTGAGCATTAATTGCCGTTAACGGTGTAACGTAAGTTGACGTGGCACGTTAAATCATTATTTCAAATGAAAATTTTAGGTTAAATTATACAATTTGTCCCTATATATTTTCTTTTTGTGTAATTTTTTTATTTTACTTAAAAAGAGATGGATAAGGGAGGAAATAGAAGGAGAAACAGAAGAGAATGGAAAATAAAATAAAAAAACAGAAAGTTAAAAAAACATAAAAGAAAAAAATTGCTCAAAACGAAAAAATATAGAGACCAATTGTACAATTTAACCTAAAACTTTTTGTTTGAAATGATGATTTAACATACCACGTCAGCTTACCGTTACACTGTTAATGGCAATTAACGTCTTAGTGACTAAAATGTTACAACACGACATAAAAGATTCATAACAAACATGCCTCTAAAGTAATTCTTTTTCAATACCAGGTCTCCCTCATGAAATTCTCTTGGGCGAACCTTTTTTTCATAAGCTCGCATCATTCGTTTTTGGTACATCTGACCCTGACGAATAGCCTTTAGCCTCTTTTCCTCAATCAAGTTCAACTGATCGTATCGAGACTGTATCCATTCTGCTTCATCTAATTTTAGCTCTGACAAAACTCGAAGGGAAGGTATCTCTACTTCAATGGGTAAAACCGCCTCCATTCCATAAACCAATGAGAAAGGCGTTGCCCCGGTGGAAGTTCTGATAGATGTTCGATAAGCATAGAGAGCAAATGGTAACTTCTCGTGCCAATCTTTATAAGTTTCAGCCATTTTCCCCACAATCTTCTTAATGTTTTTATTGGCTGCTTCCACTACACCATTCATTTTTGGACGATACGGTGATGAATTGTGGTGTCTGATTTTGAACTGACTGCAGACCTCCGTAATCGTGCTATTGTTCAAGTTTAATGCATTGTCAGATATGATCCTTTTAGGCATTCCATATCGACATATGATTTCTTTTTTTAGGAATCTACTAACTGCCGACTTAGTAACACTGGCATATGAAGCAGCTTCTACCCACTTGGTGAAATAGTCGATGACTATAAAGATGAATCGATGCCCATTTGAAGCTTTTGGCGAGATTGGCCCGATGACATCCACGCCCCACATAGAGAAAGGCCATGTGGAAGTCATAACATGCAAAGGCGAAGGAGGTACATGAATTTTGTCTCCATAAATTTGGCATTTGTGACATTTCTTAGCATAATTGATGTAGTCTCCCTCCATGGTGGACCAATAGTACCCGAATCTCATAATTTGTCTAGCCATTGTGAAAACATTAGCATGTGTTCCACAAACACCCTCGTGGACTTCTTCCAGAATTCTTTTAGCTTCAACAGCGTCCACACATCTCAATAGTACCTGATCCTTTCTTCTTTTGTACAGGATCTCCCCGTCTAAGACATAGTCACAAGCTAGTCTTCTCAACGTCCTTTTATCATTCTCAATTGCCTGATCAAGGTATTCACGATTTCTCATGTATCATAATATATCGTGGTACCAGGGGTGATCATCTCTTTCTTCTTCCTCCACGTTGTAACAATGAGCTGGGGCCTCATAAATACTCATTTGAATTGGTTTTACATCATCTTGTTTGCTCACTTTGATCATGGAAGCCAAAGTAGCCAAAGTATCTGCCATTTGGTTTTCGTCTCGCGGGAGATAATTGAAAGTAATATCATCGAACTCCTCAATTAACCCCAGGACTATCCTTCAATAATTAATCAATTTGGGGTCTCTTGTCTCCCATTCACCTTTCAGTTAGTAGATCACCAGTGCAGAATCTCCATATACTTCAAGCGCTCTAATTTTGTGTTCTATGGCTGCACGGAGTCCCATGATACATGCTTCATATTCTGCCATGTTATTTGTACAATCAAAGTCTAATTTACATGTGAATGGATAATGATCTCCATTTGGGGATACCAAGACTGCCCCAATTCCATTACCTACAACATTTGATGCTCCGTCGAAGTTTAATTTCCAAAAGTGATCTTTTGTAGCGTCTTCTTCAGTAGCTGTCACATACATTAGTTCTTCATTGGGGAAGTCAAAGTTCAGAGGCTCATACTCCTCTAGAGCTCTGCTGGCCAGAAAATCTGCTACTGCACTTCCTTTCACGGCTTTTTGGTTCACATAAACTATGTCAAATTCAGAGAGCAGGATTTGCCATCTAGCTATCATTCCATTCAAAGCAGTTGACTCCATCGTATATTTTAAAGGGTCCAACTTCGAGATTAGCTAGGTCGTATGGTAGAGCATGTATTGCCTCAACCTCCAAGTTGTCCAAATCAAGGCACAACACAATTTCTCAATTGGTGAATATCTCATTTCACACTCAGTGAATTTCTTACTGATGTAGTATATCGCCTTTTCTCTTCTTCTCGAATCATCGTGTTGACCCAGTACACATCCCAAAGAGTTATTAAACACTGTCAAATATAGTATTAATGGCCTATCTAGGCATGGAGGTGACAATACTGGAGGACTTGACAAGTACTGTTTAACCTTATCAAAAGCTTTCTGGCATTCATCATCCCAGACGCCTGGATTGTGTTTCTTAAGAAGACGAAATATGGGATCACATTTCTCAGTTAATTGTAAAATGAACCGAGCAATGTAATTTAACCTTCCAAGGAAACATCAAACTTCTTTTTGAGTGCGCGACGGAGGCAATTCTTGTATAGCTCGGGCCTTGTCTGATTCAATCTCAATTCCCCTCTTGCAGACTACGAAGCACAACAATTTTCCTGATCTAGCTCCAAAAGTACATTTTGTTGGATTAAGCTTTAATTGGAATTTCCTCAGTCTCAAGAATAACTTCCTCAAAACTTGGATATGTTCCATTTTTGTTCGAGACTTTGCGATCATATCATCGACATAAACTTCAATTTCTTTGGGCATCATATCATGGAATAAGGTCACCATAGCCCTTTGATATGTCGCTCCTGCATTTTTCAGCCCAAATGGTATCACCTTATAACAAAATATACCCCACAAGGTTATGAAGGTATTCTTTTCCATGTCTTCAGAATGCATTTTTATCTGATTGTATCCCGAGAAGCCATCCATGAAGGAAAACAGCAAATAACCTGTCGTATTGTCTACTAAAGTATCAATGTGAGGCAAGAGGAAATTGTCTTTCGGGCTGGCCTTATTTAAGTCTCTATAATCTACACACATTCGTACATTCATATCTTTCTTAGGGACAGGCACAATATTGGCTACCCATTCTGAGTATTTGACTTCCTGCAAGAATTTGGCATCAAACTACTTTTTGACTTCCTCTTTTATTTTTAGCACAATGTCAGGCCTCATTCTCCGGAGCTTCTGCTGAACCGGCCTGCAATCCTCTTTTATGGGAAGGCGGTGTACAACAATGTCAGTGCTTAACCTAGGCATATCTTGGTATGACCACACGAAGATATCTTTGAATTCTTGAAGTAACTCTACGAGGTCTCGCTTCGTTTTTTCAGTTATGCACGTTCTAATTTTCACTACCTTTCCCTCTTCCAAGGTCACAATCTTTACTGTCTCTTCATGAGGCAGAATTTGTTTTTCCTCTTGTTTACCATTCTTAACAAGTGTGGAGATAAGCCACAGTCTATGTCATCTTTAAAGTCCTGGGATCCCTTTAAACACATGTCTTACTCAAAAGGGGGTTCTAATTTCGTAGCAGCGTTACTCATGTCGTTGATATCTGAGGACCTGCTGTAGGTACAAAGGAATATACAAAGAACGAATGAATTTAAGAATAATTGTTTGTATGGTGTGATTATGAATGTGATGAAAGAATGATTTGGAAAAAGATCCAAGGAATGAAAGAATCTAACATAATTATTTGTATAGAAAGAATGAAAGAATCTAAAAGAATGAGAGGATATTTACTCAAAATGATATCAAATATGTATTTCATAATGATGTTTGGACATAAGCCTATTTCACAAAGGAATTCTTATTGCTTCTAGGCTTAAAGCAGCAAGCGTGTTTTGAACATTACTCTGTGTAAGCTCTAAAAATTACAGGAATTTCTTCTGCAGTCCAATTGTTCAGAACACTCCCAGGTTCATAAGGGCGGATATCTAACAAGGTCTCCCCTTCAGTGATTTCTTTATGTATGGCATTGATGTGAACATTTCCCAACATTTCTTCAATACTTTATTTCCTTGGCGTCCTTCGCTCGGGATGAATAATCCCTCCCGATATGAAAGTTTTGTATATGTGGGGGAATATCATTGGTTCCCATTTGATTTCTTCCCTATTCATGCGTGCCCTTGTTCTTTCTTGCCTCTTTTCCAGTTCCTTCCTTCTTTGTCTCACATCTGGCTTATACCCTAAGCCAAAGCGGTCATGCTTGACCTTCAGCATTAGAGCCTCAACTCTTCCCTGAAGATGTCTCCCTAATCCTTTTTCTGGTAGAGCTCCCTTTCCTACCATCAGCTGTAATCCCATCCTGGTAGCCTTGGATATTTTTGGTACTGAAATCATGTTCCCCTCAGTGATGAATGTTGCATTCACAAACTCTAAAGACCCGAAAGAACATTCAATTACCTCATCATTTGTCTCCAAGTACAGCGCATCACTAGTTACGGTCGCTATAATATCTTCTTCAGCATTTATCGTCACCAGCCGACCTTCTGATACTAGCTTCAACTTCTGATGTAGCGACGAAGGCACTGCCCCATCTGAATGTATCCAAGGTCTTCCCAATAAGCAATTATAGGAGGGCTTGATATCCATTACTAGGAAATCCACCTCATAAGTAGTTGGGCCAATCAACAGAGGTATTTCAATTCTTCCCATGACCCCCATTTCTATGCCATCAAACGTCCTCACTATATTCTGGCATACCTTCATATGTGAGCTATCCACAGGTAACCTATTAAGTGTGGATAGGGGCAATACGTTCAGTGTCGATCCATTGTCGATCAGGACCCCTGGCAATGTGTATCCTTTGAATCTGGTAGTGATGTACAGAGCTTTAGTGGATTCCATACCCCCTGGTGGTATTTCATCATCGTTGAAGAAGATGAAGTTATCGGTGCTTTTTTTATTGACTAGCCGATCCAGTTTATTGACAGAGATATCATTGGCCACGTACGTCTCGTTCAGCACTTTCATCAATGCACTTCGGTGTACCTCCGAATTTAAGAGTAAAGCTAGTATAGATATGCGGGCTGGTTGTTTATGCAACTGTTCCACAACACTATACTCGCTGTGCTTCAAAAACTTTAGGAATTCCTTGACTTCCTCCTCCTTTACTGACTCATTAACAAGTGGCTCAGGTCTGACTGCTTTTTCCTTCTTTTGCTCCACCATTATGGTATTTCCTTTTGCGGGTTCAGCGCGGGCATTTATCGAATCGTAACGCCTTCCACTACGCGTATGAGAACCTATATCTTGATCATCTTTTGAAGCATTGGCTGAGATCTCCTTTCCTGGGATTATTACATTACAATCGTAATTCCAGGGGACCCTTTTGCTATCCTGATGAGAGAAAACCGCCGGTTTTTGAATTATGATCTTTGGTGTCTTCTGTACTCCAGCTTCGTTGTTTTTAGGTCGTGAAATGATGACCACAGGATGGTTGAGTTTTGGGATCTTCATTGTTGATTCTGACGCACATATGCTTCCTTCTTCTTTGGCTTCCTCACAGAACTCTATCTCTTTATTGTCCATCAGACCTTGCACCAAGGCTCTGAATTTTGCGCATTCTTGAATCTTGTGTCCCTCTTCATGATGGAACTCACAGTAGTTCCTCATGTTTTCACAACTCCCTTCAAGATCTGACATGCTCAGCCCCCTTTTTACCATATCTATCCAGACCCATCTCAAATGAGTCTTTACTTCTGTAATATCGGTCTTGATTCTTCTCCCCACCCTTCCATCTATTGCATTTACCCCATTATCAGTGTGATTGGGTAGCGAATTTTCGGCACTAGGTGCATCATCAAATTTCACAATGCTCATTTTAATAAGTCTTTCAATGACTTTCTTAAAGACAGTGCAGTTTTCTATTGAATGCCCCAAAATTCCTGCACGGTAGTCACATTGAGCGTTTGCATCGTACCATTTGGGGTATGGAGGCTGTAATGGTTTTAGGTAAAAAGGGGATACCACGTGCGCGTCAAATAAGCTTTGATACAACTCTATGTATGTCATTGGGATTGGTGTAAATTGGAGCTTCTCAGTGTTTTGCTTTGTGCCGAACTCCTGCCTTGATAAACCTTGTTGACCAGTAGCCACCGTTCTTGGCTGATTTACAGTAATCGATTTTGGGTAACCCTTGTTGTATGAGCTTGTATTGTTCACCTCATTTTTCTTTTTCCTCGAGGTTGACATTTTGTTACTCTCTCATGTATCTATCTTTCCACTCCTTATCGCATTCTCGATCATTTCACCGGTCATCACTATGTCTGAAAAACTTTTTGTAGCGCTTCCTATCATGTGAGTGATGAACGGGGCTTTTAGGGTGTTGATAAAGAGCATCGTAGTTTCTTTTTCTAAGAGCGGCGGCTAAACTTGTATGGAAACTTCCCTCCATCTCTGTGCATATTGCCGAAAACTCTCGCTCGGTTTCTTCTCCATGTTTTGCAAAGTAATTCTATCATGAGTCATATTTGTTACATGACTATACTGTTTCATGAATGCTTGAGCTAAGTCCCTCCAGGAACCAATCCTAGTACGGCTCAATTGGTTGTACCATTTGGATGCTGCTCCCACCAGACTGTCTTGGAAGCAATGTATTAGTAGTTGGTCATTGTTAACATACCCGGTCATCCGTCTGCAAAACATGGTTATGTGAGCTTCGGGCCAACTGGTCCCATTGTACTTTTCGAATTCTGGTATTTTGAACTTTTGAGGAAGCACTAGATCTGGGACCAAACTCAGATCCTTAGCATCGATTCTATATTAACTATCAGCGTCTTCCATGGCCCTAAATTTTTCCTCCAGCCATCTACATCGGTCCTCTAACTGCTTTGGCAGTTCTGTCCTTGCCCTTTCCTTTTCTGCCACTTAATCCAGGTCAGGGATAACAGGATTAGTTGGGTTATCCCCTGGGTTAGAACCTGATCCAGCTTGCAAGTTCATCGGTACTGAAACACCATCCTGAAATTGTTGAGGCCTAATCGTGACGGATGTTTTTCAAGGGTACACCTCAGGCTGTGTTGGAGTAAAACCCGGAGGATAGAGAGGTTCCTCATTATCTTCTCCAGTATTAACCATGGGGGCCTTTCCTTTATCTATTCCTCCAGTCAGTAGTTGGGTCAACTGAGTCATCATATTTCTTTGGGATTCCATCATACGGTCCATCATGTCCTGCTGGATTTTAGCTAGTTGCTCTTGCATTTGCAATTGTAGTTGGTCTTGCATCTCCCTTTGGAGTTGTTCAAGTCTTTCCAATCTTTGATCCATATCTTTTGTCTTTGCTCGGGTACCGTAAGGATGTTTGGTTGGTAAGTTTTTGTTGGTTTCCAGATTAATTCTGAAATGATTTTAACCAATTAGGGTCTTTCCATGAAATTTAATCACATGATGTGTTGTAATGCGAATGCATGAAATGAATGCAAAAAGGCATTGATTCTGATTCAATTTCATTTAGAAAACTTTACTAGAGAACAAAATTCTTTACATAAAACAGATTACAAATATACGGATAGCCGCGTTATCTTCCACTTTATCAAGAAATTCATTCTCCATGACAAACTCTCTAATTTAGTAATCGAACGTGAATCGACACTCTTTCAAATATGAAATGACATGCAATGCAATCATAACCAAAACAAAATGAAACACGTTAGTACAAAGTAAAAGCAAGCAAGAAAGAAACAAATAGAGTACTTATTCGGGTGTCCACTAGGGTTTGTCGCAGTACTATCTAGGGTGGGCTCCTAGGGTCCTCTACATGCGGTTTGGTTCTAAAGTTGAGGTACCTGAACCAGCAGATTCCTCGATCCTCACCCATTATAGGCTCATACGGACCGAGTTCATTCGAGGGAATACATTTCCCTATGGTCGCACTGAGATGAAAATCTCACGAAGACATAGGTACGGATGTATCCCGGCGATCCACTATCCTGCACGGAGGTGAAAACCTCACGAAGGAGTAGCTTCTCACTCCCACTTAAAAAGTTAAGACCAAACGGTCCTTATGCAATATGATGCGAAAATATTCTACGAGACTCAAACCACAGGAATGAAACAATACGAACAAATGCAATCAAAGGATCGTAATTCTTCAAATCAGATTTTTAATTTTCGACAACAAGACAGAAAATAATCAATTTTACGGCTTGACTCTCTTAATCTCCCTAGCGGAGTCGCCAAGCTGTCGAAACCATTTTTTTGTTTAAAAAACGGGGTCGACTTTAAAAACGAAAATGGAGTCGCCACCAATCCTTTTTTAAGGTGTGATCGGATCACCTTGAGACTAATCATTAAAACATTTTGATTTATTAAAACAATGATTTTGGCCTACGAAATTCGAGAAAACGGGTTCAGGAGTCGGTTACGCACAATGAAGGATTAGCACCCTTGTAACGCCCAAAATTGGTATCGAATTGATTGATTAATGTCTTAATGTCGAAAATTTGAAAAGATTTTAAAATACGATCCTTTTTGTTTAAAAGAAAACTTGAATAAGTTAAATTGGATGCTAAGACCCTCTTATTTCGAAGGAGTAAAATGTCGTGCCCAGTGAGTTAGGATACGACCTTTTAAATCCTGGAAATTAAGCCTGTCTTTTGACTTTTAAAACTCGTGCATTTACGTTTGAAAAGGATATTCGGTCATTTGGGTCAAATGAAAAATCGGAACCCAGTAAGTTAGGGCACAATTTCTCAAAATTCTAAATACAGAATATTGCCCTTGTTTTTAGAAATCCTTACCTCGAGATAACAAAATGTCACATCCAGTGAGTTAGGACACAACATTTTGAATTCTCGAGAATAAGTTTTCATTTAACTTATATGCTTTGATTTTTTAAAAAAATAATTGGTTCTTTAGACTCGATGAGAAAAATCGAAACCCAGTAAGTTAGGGTACGATTTCTTTCGAATCTTAGAACGCGGAGTATTTGCTTATTTCAAAAAAATTTAATGCACCGGATAAAATGTAATACAATTGTAGTAAAATGGAAAATGAATTATAGTTGATATGCATAATAGAATAACAATGAGGGCGATAATATAAATAACAATAATAAAGGCAAAAACAAAATAAAATAAAGTAAAAGCTAAAACAAACAACCTATATAAAATTATAGGTAAAAGTAAGAAAAAATAATAAATAAATAAAATAAAAATAAAATTAATAGTAAAAGCTAATAGTAAATCAATAAATAAATAAATACTATGTACAATAGTTTGAAGATAATAAAATAATAATAATAACAATAATACAATAATAATAATAATAAAGTTAATAATAATAATGAATATAATAATAGTAGTAATAATATTAAAAATAATAGTAATAAAAAAATAATACTAGTAACAATAAAAGTAATGGTAATAATAATAATATTATTATTATTATTAAAAACAATTAATGAAAATAAATAACATGTAAAGAGAAATCTAAAATAAATAATATCTAGAAAAATTTAAAATAAATAATATCTAATATTAATTCAAAAAGGAAAATAATTAGACGAATTAATAAACAAATAATAAAATAAATTAATTAGAGGACTATATTGAAATCGAAATAAAATTAGGGGGCTAAAATTGCAATAAATTAAGAGACAAAATCGAAAAAGGACTAAAATCAATGCGCTTAAAGAAGGAGGGGTCATCGGGGAAATTATTCCCTTTCCCAAAACGGTGTCGTTTACTTCGAGACTAAAATGAAACACGACTAAAAATATGCTCCAAAATTAAAAGGAAAGAAAAAAATCAAAAGGGACCAAATCAAAACAGATGGAAAATGCGGAAGGGCCATCCGCGCAAATAGACCCTCCACACAGAAACAAGCGGATCCCCTGGCGGGTCGGGTCGCGCGCTGGTTGAAGGGGTCAAACAACGCCGTTTCAACGCCTAAGTGCACGGCCTAAAACGACGCCGTTTTCGTTCTTTATATAAGGCCAATTTTTTTTTAAAAAAAATCACTTTACTTTTTGTTTAAAAAAAAAAACAAAACAAAACAGCCCTCCCTAATTTCTCTGCAGGGCACCCTTCGCCGGCCGCAGGCCCGATCATCAGACCGCCGTCGTCCGCCGCCAGCGACCACCGTGTACGGCGGTCAGACCCTCCCCAGGTGAGTTTTTTTCTTTTTTTCTTTATATTTTAATATCAAATATATTTTTTTAAAATGGAAAAATCTTTTTAAGTATAGAAAGATAGTTTCGAAAAGTAGAAAAAAAAGAAAAAAATGTAAAGAAAACGAGAAGATAAAAATCAACCTCTTCTGATCTGCTTTTTTTTTTGTATTGATTCTCCGTAAAAAAGGAAGAAGGCTTACAAAAGGCTTTCGTTTTCTGTTTTTATAGTCGAATATTCGAAATAAAAAAATATACAATATTCGTCTTTGTTGTGCTGTTTTTCTGTTTTGCAGGTGAAACCACCGTGGAGGAGGACGTGGCAGTACGGAGGCATGCGGCGCGCGTGTGGGGGGCTGGAGCTGCTGTGGCATTCCAAAAACCTTTAGGGTTTCTGAAACCCTAATCGGTTTTGGGTCATTCGGGCCTTCTCATCATTGGGCCACTGTAATTGGTTTAGGCCATTTGGGCTGAGGTCTGTTATTGGGCTTGTAAAAACTGGACTGTTTTTTATTGTTTTGTTTTATTTTTGGGTTTCTGATTTAGTTAATTGGGCCCGGGAAAATTTGGGCCCGTACAATACCTATATCTTCAAAATGTTAGGAAGTGATTGTTTAATCTAAATAATTCTTTTTCCCTAATTATAGTGGATTAAAATGGATAAATTTGTTGTATAAGAAGTTGAGATTAAAATAATTATTAGATAATGACTTTTATGGGCTTTTCAAGGTTAAATGATTTATGAATCATCTGGGAGCAATATTAGATACATCATATAAAAGCATTACAATATGATAGATTATTGTTTGAGGTGCTTGAATATTTGGTGTTATTTCTAACTAGCTTGTATGTCTTAAGTGATTTGTGGACTTTGACTCTAGGAAATGATAGTATTTTTGACTCATATAATGACATGTCAGAATAAATAT
Source organism: Gossypium sturtianum (assembly GCA_025698515.1). NCBI lineage: Eukaryota > Viridiplantae > Streptophyta > Magnoliopsida > Malvales > Malvaceae > Gossypium > Gossypium sturtianum. The sequence continues at coordinate 32,382,864 of CM046954.1, forward strand.
TAATCCATCTTAATTTTATATGGTGCATTGGTCATCTTAGGGTGGGTTTGGATGGGCAATGGGGTGCGGTGCGTTTAGCTTACTTTTTGTCTCACGTTACAATATCACTACAGTATCTAATCTCACCTCAAAGCCTCACGCTACATTATCTAATCTCACTGCCACTGCTATTTTTACACTAATCGCAGGTAAACGCACCACACATCCAAACTCACCCTTACAAAGTCAAGGTGTGGTATGTAATGATTGTCTCATACATTTTAACTTTATTCTTATTATAAAAGAGTTATATTGGTAGTTAAAAAAATTTTAGAAGAAAAAAATATTTTTTATGAAAAAATTTCAGTCATGAAAACATTTATGTTGTATTTGTTTCGTCAAATACAATTTTCAAAAAATCGAGTTAAGGAAAATTTATCCAATGGAAAATGTTTTATGTAGAATCAACCAACCACTTGAAAATCATTCTCCGGAAGCAGTTTTCAGTAAACCAAACAAGCCCTTAGACTTTGTGTGCTGAATTGAGTTCGACTATTGTCAAATATTGGTGGAAACATGATTAAGATTCGCTGGCGGTATTAGCGGTCTTTGTGTTGTTTGAAGGCTCTAGGTGGATTGGGGTTTCGTATTATGAAAGAATTTTTTGGGTATAATTAAGGTATTCTCCGTATCCATTTTTATGGTCCATGAAGACTAATCTTTTTAAGAATCTCTTTTTGCCCCATTAATAATGTTGTCTCCAAAGTTTGAACTCGTGTTCTTCCCTTTAGAGTACAATGTGCCTTGCTCTGTAGGTTGTGTTTTACAAGCCAAATACTTTGCCGTGTATGGTTCTATGAGTTTGGACCCATCACTTACATCACGGAGTCTATGTGCGACGCATCCCATTGTATAGGGTGGTATCTATTGGCAAATAATTGATGGTGCTTATGTACTAGTGTAAGATCATCCATTGATCCATAGTGCTAGTATCGCTAGATTACAACAATGCAAAGTTTCAAATGGTATAGTTGTTTATGTACATGATCTCTTTTGTTCGAACATTGCCACTCGTTGTTAGGGTTCTCATTTCTTGCATTAGATTTTTGGTTATACAATTGCCCCAATCATTCTTAGTATCCCTTTGCGTCAAGTTGAATGTGATGATATGTTAGATCGGGGTTTACATATTGCAAGTTACTCTGGGAAATACGACACATCTATTGGTGATGAGCATTTTTGGGTCGAGGCACCCCCTTCTTTGCTTCTTTCAACCCTAGATCTACCTTGTAAATTTGTTGCATTTATTTTATAACTAGTTTTTTTTTATTCGTTGCGTGTTAGTAACTATAGCTGGTAGTTGAGTTAGATAAGAATGGTAGTTTTCTATTAGATTAGTTGTTATAATATGTTCTAATTAGTTTGTTCAGTTAGAGGTTAATTGAATAAGGTTAGCTAGGATTCTTGTTAGTGCTAATCATTCTTCAACACTCTAGTCTTTTTGTATAAATATGAGCCTCGTACCTATTTTGGGTTTAAGTAGACCAATTCTTTTTGCTTTCTTCTTAAGTTTTATCCTTTGTTATTGGAGTGCTCTTGTGTTCTTTTTGTTGGAAAAAAGGGGTTTGAAAAATGCAGCAGAAAATAAATTTAGGGAAAACAGAGTTTTAATTTTTTTTTCTAAAACGAGATCTTGATTGTGATATCTAAAAGTAATAAACATTTAATTAAAATTGTACATTTTCGATTTGTCTAGGATGAGTGCTACCGAGTAGTCTTCTCCATTATTCTCAAGCTCACGTCTATCGAGTGTGGGCTCGTTTCGAATCAGAAAATTTTTCACAAAAATTACCAGTGGGGTAATTTCGCAATTTTTCTAAAATTTTGGGTCAAGTTATAAATCGGAAAAATATCTCTAGAAATTTTCTGGAATAATCTTTTCAGAGAATTTTCTCTCTACAATTTCTATTGAATTCAAGTGTGTGAAAATAATGACCCAATGCTCTCTTTATATGGGGAGAGTTTAGAAAGTTCAACTATAATTAAACTTAATCACTTTAATATTAAATTAATAAAATACTATTAAGATAAATATTAAATTAAATTAAATATTAAACTATTAAAATAATATTATTTTTGGAATAATTAATCTGAAATCTAATTCTTTGGTAGAGTCTCAGTAGGAGTGTAACTCTTTCACTGCTCAACCACCAAAGACCAACCGCCCCCGTTGCAGCCGCCAGCATTGTCGTGTCCAATGATGCAAATGCGACACCTTTACGGCACCCCGAGCCGATTCGGTCCGGTTCAGTGACGATCCGATCGGTCCGATCTAGCCACCGATTGGACCGTCGGCCTGATTTCACATACCATGCCCTGTTCGACTAGTTTTTGGGTCTTGGTCTTAGTTTTGTGCTCCCGAGCCCAATTTACGATCTCAGGTCCAATTTTCAAGTTCAATTACCCATTGGGGCAATTGTCTGACTTGAAAATTAATTTTCAAAAATATCATATTAATTTTAATTAATTTGATTAATTTAATTTTACTTTATCAAAATTAATATTTCCAAAAATCACTTAGATTTTCCAAATTAATTTTTCAAGAAAATTATTTAATCAAATCTCTAGTTGAACAATTCTCACGACCACCTAATTTAATTCTACATCGAATAAATTAACTCAATTAAATTATTTCCAAAGTCGTAGAATTTTCTTTTGATTCAAATGCAGTCTGATCAAGATTTTGTTGAGCTAGTGGGGGGACCAATCGGACATATACAATTGGGCTCTAGTAATTTCAATTATGTCTAGAAGCATCGTTCCGATAATTCACAATTACTTAATCATGGAGTCAGTCCAGAAGAAGTACCACGATTGAAAACTCCTTATTGTATACTCTTTACGAAAGCGATTCATCCAACTGCTTTGTCTAATAACCTCGTCATGTTTGCGTTACCCTAATATGATATCCTTGATTCCTTTGAGTTAAATTCGTTCACTCAATACAATCATATTTTATCTCATTGTCACCACTGTGTCTTCTTAATGATTAATATGATCACTGTCAACAAATGACTGTGATAAATTGCTCATTCGAGAACAAGCAACCCGTGGTCACGTTCCATATTTATCAATCCACACAATGCCAATGAGAGAATATCATTAACTCTTTAATTGAGCTGTGGGTTCCACTGTTGCTAGTAAAGCCATGCCATATACAAGTCATGTACCCAACATATCGGCTATGGGCTCGATCATCTTTAGAGCATAAGCCTCCACTTATATCAAAGCACATGAGTTGCATACGCATGGTCAGTGACTAACTCAGGATTTAGGTAAATCACACCATGAATGTCACAAGTGAATTAATTCACAAACGGATTTAAAATTAATTCATCTTGGGCTCAGTTCAATGTATCATTCTACCAATGAATACATCTATGCCTCTACCTGTGGAGTCAACTGCTCTGATAGCCAAGACTAGCCATCTCCCCAATTGGAATTGTAGACAATATAATAATCATTCTTAGTATTTGAATCAAATGCTCACTTTGATTCTTTTACGGGATTACGGACTCATTTAGACTATCTACTGCAATAAGTTGTCTTTCTTGCAATGTAAATGTTCTTACAATGCCACTTATCTTTAGTTTGAACTTAGACAATCAATGAGCTAATATTTTCTTGTCACAATTTCGCCATGCATACAAAATATGAAAGACAAAAAATACAAAAGACATAATAGTGAAATGTGAAATTAACTTTATTTATTTATTCATCATTCAAATAAATAGAAAACAGTTACATGTTTACTACAATATGGACACGTTCCCCAATAAAATTTAAAGCAGGTATTTCAATTCCCTGGTTTTGCTTGGCCTTCCGTTGAGTTTCGACGGTGTGGTAGATACATCCCCTTCTTCATGCTGTTTACTATTAGTGGACTTATTCGTTGTTTGAGTCATCAACATTTTCTCTTACGGGTGCGAACTTCTATGGTATAGGCCAAATTTCATCGCAACCCAACTTTCCTTACAACCAGTCGTGTTTATTTCCCTCATCTCTAATCGTTTTTTAAATGAATTTAATTGTCTAATGTAAGTGTCCCCCTTTTTTCCCCATAGGTTCCAACCCTTAGTCTCCACCACTCTTGGCAGATTATTCATCCGAGGTAACCCCCCATTTGAATTCTCCTCCTGATAGCCCCATGTAGTCTATCCGACGTGGTTTTCTTTGTTCAAATGACCTTTCTCTTAACAAGTTTCTAACAACATCTTCTAGTCAAGTTGTTACTAAATCATTGTTCCTGAGGAAACCTTGGCAGACTTCCCTATTCTTGGCTACCTTTTTACCTGCTAACCCCTCAATAGCTTAGGTCCCACAAGATCTACATCACCTCGTTCCCGACCCGGGTCTATTCGCCAAACTTGTAATATTATCTTCTCAGCCTGAATTTTATGGCGAACTACACCTGATGCCATAACCGAGCCTTGGACTTCACTGTCTAACCCGTACTTAATGCCCCAACATGTTACCTCGTGTTTATTTTCCCGATGGACTATCCTGTGTTTATTGTCCCAACGGACTACCTATGATGTCGTAGCGTCTTTCAGCTAAGGTCTTAAGAATATAATCCCCGTATTTAGTGTCCCGACAGACTATCAAAGGATTTCATAGCGTCTTTCATCTATGGTTTTACTCATATTTATCGTCAATTCATCCTATGATGTCGTGGTGTCTTTCAATTATGGTCTTACACAACATAAATCGTGTTTAGTGTCTCGACGAAATATCAAAGGATGTCATAACGTATTTCAGCTATGGTCTTACTCAATTTTTACGTATAGCCTTTGATCGGTCCTATGGCCCAGCCATGATTTTACTCTTTCCCTTTTTCATTCCATCCATTCCTCCATTACACTGTCCTAACCTTAATGCTCGAATATCGTAATGTCCCTTCCGCAAGGCCCGGAGCTTTACCATCACGTGTGCACTTAGTAATAATGTCTTAATAATAAATTATGCTATCAATAGTGTATTCAATAGATTCCTCCATTGTAAATGGAGACAAAGCATTGGGAACGCATCAACTTTCTAATAGTTTACCTTATTAGTCTTAACAATACTTTGTCGGGGAATCTCAAACCTTTCCACTGTTTTTGAATATTTTTTTTTCTACATCATTAAACATGTTGTACCAGCTTATAAGCCCAACATTGAAATTCGTTACCATCCAAAACAAATAATTTTATAATATATTTTTTTATTAACAAAACAAATAATTTTAGTTTTTCATGTATGAATATTGAAAAAAAATACCAAATCAAAAAGTGGCTTGTTGGAAGAGACAACAGTTGGAACCGTGGCAGCTGGAGTATGAGAAATGAGATAAGAGTCAGTTGAATAGAGGAAAAGAAAGGGTATTAGGGTTGTATCCGGGTTGGGCTTGGGCAAAAAATAACTTACCCGAGGCCCGACCCGTTTAAAAAATATGCCTTATTTTTGTCCATGCTCATATCTTGGGCCTCTATTTTTGTCTAAACCCTCCCATTTTTCGAGCGGGCCTTTGGGTCGGGCATGGACAACTCTATAATAGAATGCTAGAGCAATTAGATTAAACATTTTATTTTCGTAATTAATCTTTAACTTAATTTTGTTTAATGCATGGATTAAGTATTATGTTTAATGCTAGGAAGGATTAAACACATAAGAACTAGGAAAGATTCTCTTAATTAGCCTATTCGAACAAAACCCGTAACCTGGGTTTAAGTAAGTGCGAGTTAAATTTTTTGAGTTTTCCCATATAATTGGATAACTATATTTCTATGCCTATACTTGGACACAAATGTATGATACAACCAGGGCCGAAGCCGGGGGGCTGGCATGGGCCCCGGCCCCCCTAAAAGGTAAAATTGCTATTTAGGCCCTTGAAATTTTTTTAAAATTTTAAATTAGTAAAGGTAAAATTGCACTTTGGGCCCCCCTAAAATTATAAAAATTCGATTTAATCCTTTACAAATTAGAAAGATATAAACTATAAAAAATTAAAATTTCATCCGGTCCCTCCTAAAAAATTATCTTGGCTTCGCCCCTGGATACAACTATTTTGTAAAACTAAAGAGTTGAGGTAACATACATGTTTCTTCATCCCATTCATTACAAGAACATAGAAGTTGGTCTTAGTTGATATTTGTTTCTTAAACTTGACTAAATGTTCTGTTTGTTATGAAACATGATTGGTTTCTGCAGTGCAATGGCTTCCAATGTGACTAACCAATCGCGTAATGTTCTCGGTAAAAAAATTCATGGTTAAAAATGAGGTAAAAGAAATTAAACATATCGGCACTGAATATATACGCATAAGTCAAAATAATACTAACATGTTTTATAATAATAATAATAATAATAATAATAATAATAATAATAATAAACATAAGACATTGGACAATATCAATCTTTTCTCAATAATAACCACAATTTCGTTTATGCTATTGGTTCCTGCTGCCATTTTATTGGAAGGGGTTAAGTTCAGTCCTTCATACCTGCAATCTGCTATAAGTAGTTATATTATATAACATGTGTAAAAAGAAGATATGTTGATGTAATCTTAAGAGCTTGACATGATGCTGTTTTTTCTTTCCTTTTACTTGGATTAAGGCAAACCAAGGTTTGAAAATTAGAGAGCTATGCATAAGATCTCTTCTGGCTGGATTCTGTTTACACAGTTATCAATATGTACGTCTATTTTCTGAATGACATGTTATTCAAATTTGGAATTTTTTTTTCCAATATATTACAAATGGACAGTTGTTGTATGTGATATTGCAAATGGTGTCACCAGTGACACATTCAGTGGGGAACTGTGTGAAGAGAGTTCTGGTCATAATTGCATCAGTTATCTTCTTCCAAACGCTTGTTTCACCCATTAACTCACTCGGTAAAAACTTGGTCATTAGTGCAGTAAAAATAATGAACATACAAAATTTATCTTTATACAGTTATACTGGTAAAATGCTAAGTTTTGACTGGGCATACATGCAGGCACTACACTGGGCCCTTACTGGAGTCTTCTTGTACTCGAAAGCAAAATTGCTGAAGCCAAAGCCCAAGGCTGCATATAAATCATTGTATTTTTTTCTATATCTAGTCATTCAAAATCACAACTTTAAAACTCAATCAACTGAATGTCTTTTTAGTGATGGATATTAGGGTGGTGAATCTCTTAATGTTGCAAAATAGAAAATGTAGAAGATATATACATGATGGACGTCGAAACCACCAAATAAAAATAATTGCTACAATAAAATAACTCTAAACAGTAGTAAAGAGTAGTAGGGTCGATTCCACAGGGATTGAATATTATGATCAACTTTCTTGTTTTTCTTATGAACAAAATTTTTTTCGTGCTGATAATCGTGGCAATAGTTATGCCCACGACTCCAAACGACCTGCTGAAAAATAAATAGATTAGAGGAGTTTCGAAATGACTAGAAATTAAATAAATAAAATAATAGAAATAAAAAATTAAATAAATCGAAAATAAAATTAAATTGGGAAATAAATTCGGATTTTGTAAACAAAGTTATAAAGCCTCAGCCCTAGACTCGGTGGATTTCAGTTTTTGAATCGATCCTTGAAAATTAATTTTCTCCTCCCAACAATAAGTTAGTTATAACAGCTAAGAACGTCCTAACTGCCAATTATTCCTCTAGTAGTTGATCCTAGTACACCCTGCAAACCAACCATTATCGATTGTCTATTCGCGATACACGCGTTCGCATTTCAAGACCCTGGCAGCCTTGCGTTCTGAAGAACCCAACTTGGATTAACAGCCTCAACCGCGCGGGACATTTAAATCCGATCACAATCTCCCTTAATTTGTTCGCAGAAATCCGAATACAACATGATCGACTCGTCTTCCCAACTGTACGCCAAAACGACTCCAACCCAATGCGCTTTTTGAATTGAAATCGAGTTAACTTTAAGGGATGAATTTGTCAATCCTGTTATTCTGGAGAGATTGCGAATACCGATTTGAAGGGTTTTTTGTAACACCCCTCACCCGTATTCAACGCCGAAATAGGGTTACGGAGCATTACATGGCTTACAATACATTTATACAAACTTTTCTCATACATTCAATCATTACATATAATCATCATTCAATCTCAATCAATCTGTCCATAATATGAGCCTATGAGGCCTTAAACATGCTCTGAAAGTGGTTCGGGACTAAACCGATAACTCAAGTAACTTTCACGAAACTTTGAAATTTTTTCTCAAAACAGGGGACACACGCCCGTATGGCCAGGCCATGTGTCTCACACTACCACCAGACATGCTCATGTCACAGGCCGTGTGGACATTCGAAATGGGAGCACATGGTCGTGTCCCAGCCCGTGTCCTACCCCGTGTAACTCTCTGACTTGGGTCACACGGCCAACACACACGCCCGTGTGCCCTAAAAATGGTCATACACGCTCGTGTGCCAGGCCGTGTACTAGGTCGTGTCAAACCTGTAGGGTATACTGACTTATGCCACACGGCCAAGTCACACGCCCGTGTGTGAGGCCGTGTGGAGCATACTGACTTAATTTCTAAAACCACACCAGGGGATAAACGACCGTGTAACATGACCGTGTGTCACACAAGACTGAGACACACGCCCGTGTCTCTACCCGTGTGGACAAAAATAGGCTATTTACCAAGCCAATTTTCCACCCACACTTATGCTCACTTAACCAACCAAAATAAGACCAATCCATATTATAAATAAACATCCAATTTAGCCACAATCAAGGCTAATTCATACCATTTCCAATACTAGCAACCAACATGCTTATACCTCAAATTTTACTCAACCAAAACATATCAAAATACATATACCAATCAACTAGTTAAACCTTTACCTAACATACATCATTTTGTACCAATTCACAAACATGATGCCAATTCCACAACCTCATAATATAGGTTATTCACCTATCCATCCATGAACTCAAATATCAACCATATATGTACATATATAAGCACATAACTAAATCCACCAAATTAAACCAAATCTCATTGCTATATTTACAAGCTATTACAAATTACCAAAACCATTATCAATCTATAATCAAAATGACTCAAAATACCTATATATGCCATATACTCAAAATACCAAGGTTCAAAGGTACCAAGTGATATGTGGTAGTGTGAAACGATCTCCAACGATCCCCGAAACCGAGCTAGCTTCGATATAACTATAAAACACGGGAAAAATACACAAAGTAAGCTATAAAGCTTAGTAAGCTCGTATGAAATAACTTAATGCAATCACATGAATATAAATCATTAATTTGAATACATCAACATGTATCTTACATTAACTAACAAACCTTTCAAGTACTCATTCACAAACTATATACTTTCATCATCATTTCTTCGATTTAATGGTAGAATAGTTTATACACATACCTGTACCATCCCTTACAAATCTCATACACTTTCTCGTCTTTCATTTACCTGTTGAACCATTCGGAATAGAAGTCGGATACTCAAGGATCTCACAAGATAAATACCTATACCATGGCCCGTAGCCAAATCAAGGTAACTTATCCCCAAAATATTGATATCATGGTCTGAAGCCAAATCAGCCGATATGCATGGCCCGAAGCCAAATCTGTATATCTCGCACCCGAAGTGCTATATCATGGCCCGAAGCCAACTCAATGTATCCCCTAATGACATGTCACTAGCATCCTAAACTATTCATAAGGTTCAACCGGGATTTTGGGTGTCGAATCATCGTTGAATCATTTCCAAACTTGTCCGTAGTCACGTAATCACAATTTATGCTATATCAAAGCATATAAAATACATGTGAAATGAAATTATAACATATGAACTTACCTCGGATGTGTAAACGACGAAATGAGTCGATTAGTCGATAACTTTAGTTTTCCCCAGATCTAGTTCTGAATTCCACTTTTCTTGATCTAAATATATTCAAAATTGACTTATTTAATCATCTATTTATTCAATTTAGTCCAAAACACACTTTAAAACACATTTACACTTTTTCCCCACATTTTTCACATTTTTCACAATTTAGTCCTTATTTCATAAAATCACAAATTAATGAATTCACAATAGACCCATGCTAGCTGAATTACTATTATGCCTCTAGCAGCCCATATTTTTCATTTATTTCACATTTTAACTACTAACTTTACACAAAACACATAACACAACTTTTATTGGGTCTGCTATCCTAGCACGCTTCTGTCTGCTCTCTCTGGCAGTTTTTAGGGTTTTTTTTATTTAATTATTTTTGTGTGACGGTAAGGTTTTTTATTTAATTTTTTCTTGGCCTTGGCAAATAGATCCAGCCAGTTAGTTGACGCTTCAGAATGGAAACAGAATTTGCGAGGTTAACGATAGATGAAGAGAAGGATGAGATTTTACAGGTACCGAACGAACCAAATACGAAAGCAGGAGAGGGGGTTTTTCGTCTGGTGGGGTGTTTTCTGACAGCAAGAATGATTCACTTTCCGGCTATAAAGAGCACAATGGCAAATTTATTACATCCAGTTCGAGGGGTTCAGATACGAGATCTGGGGGAGAAAAGGTATTTATTTCAATTTTTTTATATTCTAGATCTGGAGAGAGTAATTAAGGGTTCTTCATGGACATTTAATAATCATTTATTGGTCCTACATAAGTTGAAGTGGGGGGAGGATCCCTTAAAAGTCCCTTTAATCTTTTTCTCGTTTTGGGTGCAAATACATGATGTTCCTGTTGGCTTTTTCTCGGAAAATTTCACCGTCCAAATAGGCAAATTTATAGGTACTTTCATGGAGTATGATGGTTCAAATCTGGGAAAAGAAAATAGAAATTTTATGAGAATAAGAGTCCAAATTGATATTAGACGATCTTTAAAAAGGAAGAAACAGATAATGTGTTATGGACAGTGTTCCTATGTCAGATTCAAATATGAAAGATTGACACTATTTTGCTTTTATTGTGGTCGAATGGGCCATAGTGACTCTTTTTGTGAAGCAAAGATGGTATTAGGAGTGGAAATTACTGAGATGGGTTGGGATTTATCTTTGAGGGCTCAATCTCGTCGAGCTCTAACAATGAATAGTGTATGGTTGCGGGAAGAGGGAGATGGGGAATGGGGTGGACATAAGGAGGAAAAACAAATTCTGGGGAATAAAAGGAGGGAGTTGATGCCAAGCATACACAACAGAAATAATATAGACCTCATATTGGGGATTAATTTGGAGGGACGACTTACAAATTCAAGGAGCAAAGGGGAAAAAGTAGATGAAGGACTGTTTCATACTTTAATGGAACATGATCTTGAAGATGGAGTGCTGATAGGGGAAGAGGGTAAAAAGTGAAATAGAGGAGATATAGAGGATTTTTTGGATAAAGAGGAGACGACCAACTTAGAGTGAAGAAGTAGGAGGGTAGGGGAAGTCAATCATTTATTATCGGCGGCTGCCAAGAGGCAAGCCGACCGATTGCAATGAAAATCTTAAGCTGGAATGTCCGGGGGTTGGGGAGTCCACGGACAATTCGAAGGCTTCGGCATGTGCTGAAGTTACATAATCCCCAAATTGTCTTCTTAATGGAGACGAAGATTTTTAAGAGCCGGATGAAATGAGTTTGAAGAAGTTGTGGTTTTTTACATGGAATAGATTTAGATTCAAATGGATCTAGAGGTGGGCTATGTTTGGCTTGGCAGGCAGGTACTAATATACAGTTTAAAAGTTTCTCGCAGAGACATATTGATGTGATTATAGAGGACGTTGAAGAAGGAAGTGAATGGAGATTTACTGGGTACTATGGGTCCCCTTATTCACAAGATAGAACTGAAGCATGGAATCTTTTATGTCATTTAGGCAATTTTAAAGAGCTTCCATGGATGGTTTGTGGGGACTTTAATGAAATCTTGTATGGTTTTGAAAAAAAGGGAGGTTTACCTCGCGAAGAAGGAAGAATGGAAGCTTTTCACAAGGTTTTGGAGGATTGCAATCTGGTGGATGTAGGTTTTACAGGGAATTGGTTTACGTGGGAGCGGGGTAATCTGCCTAGAACTAATATCCAAGAGCGATTAGACAGGGGTGTAGCAACCGAGGAATGGCTTTCTTTATTTCCTAATTTTCAACTTCAGCATATTCCGCATACATTTTCAGATCACTGTCCATTACTTATGAATACGGAAAAAAGAGAGAAGGAAAGAAGATCTAGAAGTTTCAAATTTGAAGCATGGTGGGTTATGGAGGAATCGTTTCTTAATATAGTTAAAAATATTTGGGAAAATTCAACAGGAGATTTGTTGAGTAAATTAGAAAGTGTGAAAAAGGGCTTGGAAAGGTGGGCTGGTCAGATTCAATATAATAGAAAAGAAAAGGTAAAGATGTTAACCTTCAAACTGAGTAAGCTAATGGAAGCTGAGAGAAATGATGATAATCTGGCAGATCTCATTGATACAAGAATTCAACTCAATTTTGAGATTGAAAAAGATGAGCGTTACTGGGAACAGAGGGCGCGAGTCCATTGGTTAAAGCTTGGGGATAAAAATACAGCTTTCTTTCACAAACAGGCAACACAGAAAAGGCAGAGAAATCGGATTCAAAAAATGCAGAATGATGATGGTAGAGAAACGGATGAAATTGGAGAAATAGAGAAGATTGCTAGATCGTATTTTCTTAACTTGTTTTCGGCTGGGAGAAGGGGAAATTACGAGCACATTTTATCAGGAGTTTCTCAATGTATTTTTGAGGAGGATAATTCAAAGCTCAAGGAAATATTTACGAATGAGGAGATACAAAAGCACTGGCAGAATTAGGTCCTACAAAAGCACCAGGAGAAGATGGTTTTCCGGCGATATTTTATCAGAAGTGTTGGGAAATTATAGGGGAAGCTCTTAATCATCTGAATGGAGGTATGAATATCGACTTAATTAACAAAACGAATATTGTGTTAATTCCGAAGATTGCAAAACCATCAGATATTACTCAATATAGGCCAATTAGTTTGTGTAATGTAATTTATAAACTGTTGGCTAAAGTTTTGGCAAATCGTCTTCGTTTGGTGATGAATAAATGTATAGATCTGGCCCAAAGCGCTTTTGTTCCAGGGAGGCTGATTTCATATAATGTCTTGTTGGCTTATGAACTTCTTCATACTTTGAAACATAAGAGGGTGGGGAAAAAAGGATTTATGGCGGTAAAATTAGATATGAGTAAAGCCTATGATAGGGTTGAATGGAATTTTGTGGAAGAAATAATGAAAAAGTTGGGATTCGATCCAAATTGGGTGGCTCTACTTATGAAATGTGTTACTACAGTATCTTACTCGGTGGTCTTAAATGGAAACAATGGGGAAACTTTTTCTCCTTCAAGAGGGTTAAGGCAAGGGGATCTGTTGAGTCCATTCTTATTTTTATTCTGTGGAGAAGGCCTATCTAGTCTTATGAAGCTAGGGATACAAGAAAAATTATTGAGAGGAGTTAAGGCAAGCAGAAGTAGCCCTCAAATTTCTCACTTACTTTTTGTAGATGATTGCATTTTATTTGGGCAAGCAACAGAAAGAAGCGCGATTGGTTTGAAACGGATACTACATGAATATGAAATATGTTCTGGTCAAAGAGTTAATTTTTCAAAATCTGCTATTTTTTTAGTACTAATTCAGAGGAGGAAGTTAGAAGAACAATAATTAGAGTGATTGGAGTTCGCAGTTCCAATGATCCTGAAAGATATTTAGGTTTACCTAATATGGTGGGTAGGGAAAAGAAAGCTGCATTTCAGATTCTGAAAGACAGAGTACGGCAACGAATTGATAACTGGAGCATCAAGTATCTTTCCCAAGGAGGTAAGGAGGTGTTTATCAAAGCCGTTCTACAGTCTATACCGACTTATTTGATGGCGTGTTTTTTTGCTTCCTAAGTCTCTATGCTCAGAATTAGAGGGAATAATTGCTAAATTTTGGTGGCAAAAAAATAAAGGGAAAAAAGGGATTCATTGGTGTGCCTGGAAGGATATTTGTGTGCCGAAAGAATTTGGTGGTCTCGGTTTCCAAAATTTAGATAAATTTAATATTGCATTATTAGCTAAGCAGGGTTGGCGTCTTATTAATTATCCCAATTATTTGTTAGCCCGAGTTTTAAAAGCTAAGTATTATCCGAATGCGAATTTTTTAAATGCTCCATTGGAAAACTTACATTCACTTACCTGGAGAAGCATTTGGTCAACGAAAGGAATACTGGAAAAAGGCTTCTGCTGTAGAGTAGGTAGGGGAGACGGCATATCAGTGTGGATTGATCTCTGGGTGTCGGGTAATGAAGAAGATAGATTACAGAATCATGGAAAAAATGAAAACATAAGATTAGTGTCTGACTTAATTGATGAAAGTACCAGAACTTGGAAGAATGATTTGATTGTCAATACCTTTGATGCGAATATTGCTAGGAAAATCCTACAAATTCCGTTGGCGGAATCGGCCTATGAAGATTTTCAAATATGGAGAGGGGAGCCATCAGGGAACTTTTCAGTGAGGAGTGCCTATAAACTATTACAAGAATCTACATTGTTTCCTAGCAATATTATACAAACCGATACTAAAGACTTTTACAAGAAACTTTGGAGCTTAAACATGCCCTCAAAAATAAAAATTAAAGTATGGAGGATTTCGTGGAATTACATCCCCACGTTTTCGAATCTTAAAATGAAGAGAGCGGTTATGGTGGATCGGTGCCTTAGGTGTCAACAAGATGTGGAGGATAGTAACCATGTTTTTCGATCCTGTCCTGCAACAAAAGAAGTATGGAAGCTATTAAACTTTGCATGGGTACTTGATAATATTTCTTCAGCATGTTGGGAGTGGCTTATCTGGGTTTTTAACTGTGGAACGAATGAGCAATGCAGACTTTTTTGCTGTGGACTCTGGATGATCTGGTCGAACAGAAATAAGTTAATCTATGATCGTAAAAAGCTTAGCAGTTGGGAGATTACAAGGCAAACAACCAGTTACTTATCAGAGTTAAAACGTATAGAAGAAAAAACTCTTAACTTGGATGCGATAATGATTTCTCCACATTCCGAACAGAGAGCAAAAGTGATGATTTAGTTTGACGCGGCTTACGATCAACACACTTTCAGATCTGCATCAGGTTTGGTTGTACAAGACAGGGGGTCAAATCTTAGCCTCTAAATCAGTTCTCCATTCCAACGTAGCGTCTCCGTTCGCAGCGGAAGCACATGCAGGGTTACAAGCCATAAGGTTAGGGAAGCAAATGGGATTTACTGAGATAGACATATTAGGCGATTCGAAAACGGTTATAACAAAATGCCAAAGTGCAGATCGTGACAGTTCAAATATTGGAGCACTGATCAGAGACATTCAAGTAACAAAGAATCACTTTCAAGAGATCCGATTTAAGTTTATCCCAAGGACAGAAAACACATATGTTGATCTAATCGCAGGAGAAACACTTAGAAAAAGAGAGGAGTATTACCTGGAGGGAGGGATTTTAGACTCCATCCGAAGAGAAATGGGGCAGATTAGTCGGAGAGATTTGGGCCGAAAGAGAAGAAAGAGTGTCTGCAACACTTGAACTGTTAGTAAAAAAGGAAATGGGGCGACCTTTGAAGTACAAGAGGAAGCAAAGCTCTGGATTGAAGAAGACGAAAGGGTGTCTGCAAAGGCTGAAATGAAGGAAAAGATGAAAAGGGGTGACCTTTGAAATGAAAGAGGAAATAATTATTTTTTGAAAACGTAGTAGATAAGCAAAAGATCTGAAGAAAATCTGCTATAATAGAGCTGTTTCTGGTGATGGGAAACGACAATTTTATGGAGGCCAGCTGTTCTGACGACTGGAGGAGTAGGAGTAGGTTTAATTATTTGCTTAGTCATTTCATTTTCTTTTTAAAATAGGAAAAAAATGCAGGGCCGTATGATGTAGGTCTGTTTTATTTTTCTTGTCTCTTCAAGCCTGCTTTGCTGAAGTGTACCCAATTCAGCAGATTGGCCTTCTTTGTTATTGAAATTATTTGCTATAAAAATAATCCAGTCGAATTTCAAAAAAAAAAAAAACTACTAACTTTACACATTTCACAATTTAATCCATATTTTGCATTTTCACTAAAAATCACTTAACAAAACTTGTTTAACTATCAACAACTATTCAAAATCTATCATCAAACATCAAAACTCATACATATTCATCAATGGTAACTTTCAAAATCTTTAACAGTTTTGCAAAATAGTCCCTGGATTAGTTAGTACTAGATGCAACGATCACAAAAACATAGAAATCATTAAAAACCTAGTCAAAAATCATACCATGCATTCAAAATTCCATTGCCGAATGTTTGAAGCTTTTCTCATGGCTTCCTTAGGTTTTATTCGGTTGAAATAATGAAGAAAGAAAGATGATAGTTGGCTTGTTTTAATTAATTAACATTTACTTAATTATTTACAATTTTAACCTTAATATAAAACCATTTAAAACACCTTAATATATGTCCATATATGTCCACTCATGCAATCAATGGTCTATTTACAACATAAGGACCTCCACTTTTAAGTTCCATAGCTATTAGACACCTTTAGCTAATAGAACATCACTTTTGCACTTTACGTGATTTAGTCATTTTTCTCAAATTAACCATCTAAACGATAAAATTTCTTAACGAAATTTTCAAAAAATCATTCAATCATGCTGTAAATATTAAAATAATAATAAAATAAATATTTCGACCTCGGATTTGTGATTCCAAAACCACTGTTCCGATTTGACCAAAAACGAGTTGTTACATTTTTAGTGCGTATACAATTTCTCATGATTCTTGATCGGAAAGAATACTGACTTAAAGCTAATTTGAAATTAGTGAAGCATGAATTTAATCATGCTTTGGTTGGTTATAGAGTGGATTTAAATGAAAATGGTGGAAGTTGGAAAGGAAAGGGACTTGGAAAGCAATTAAATAATTTTGCAAAGAAACAAGGAAATGGAAATGAAAAAACAGTATGCTACTGACGCATGAAATTGGAAGGGAAAATATTAATTCTATTCAATTCCAAGTGAATTCAAGTGTATCATTTCAAGTGTACCATACCACCTATTTATACATAAACCATATACTAAAATTAGGCTAGTTCCACCTACCCACTAATTTCATGAAATAATATCAGATTTTATTTTCTAAATTTGGCTTTTACAAGGTCAAAAATCTGGCCAACCCCTCAAATGTCCCAATTTTACGATTCGGCCCGTCTTCTATTTCTCATGCTTCAATTTAATTTATTCTTTGCTTGTCTTTAATTTAAAGCACCCGAGTTTCGTCCCTATCAATATTTAAACACAAAATTTACCGATTAGCAGGAACTAATTCAAGAACAAATTGAGTTAAGCATGAAAAATATACAAAATGAACAAGCTATCAATACAACTAACTTTTAATCTTCCAAATGTGTTTCGAAGATTGATCTATCAATACATATTTTATTTAAATGTAAAAATATTACTTCCCTGAATACTTAATCCAAGCATTAAACAGAATTTAAATTTATTAAAACATTTTATTTACTTGAATTGGTTTTGAAGCTATAAACCCTTTTGGATCGGTGGTGTATTCCAATACAGTGCGTTTAGCTTTTTTTTTGTCTCACGCTATTGGTCTCATCGCTGTAGTAATTAATTTACCATTATTACTGTTTTTATTTTAACTAAAGGTAAACGCATCGCCCATAAAAAAGAATCCTAAAATAGAATGGTAAGGTGTGAAAGAAAAAAGAAAAATTAATTAATTGAAAATAAAATTAAAAAATAATTTTGTAAGTATAAAAATAGAAAAGATAGATGAAAATAAGAGATTGAAAATTTTGGAGACGAGGCATTAGATGATAGGTCAAAAGTATAAAGTTAACGGTGTTAAAGAGGTTACCTAAAAAAATTAACAACTTGGTTACGATTTTCAAGTTTAAGTATAATTAGGTTCAAAAAATATATATGTATACAAGTTGCCAAGTTTAAGGACTAAACAATATATTAATCCTATTATTTATTTAATTTTATGTGATAAATTACATAATATAAAAACAAAACAAAACATTACAAAATGGGTTGTATTTAGACATGATAATGGGTTGGGGAAATGCAAAATTTTAGACCCATTTTCTAGGCTCGGGTCTGATTCGAAAAATGGGCCTAAAATTTTGCGCAAACTCGACTCAAATGAAAAAATCCTAAACTCGAGCCCGACCTGGCCCGTCCTTAACTTTTTTTATATTATTTTTTATATAAAAACAAATTAAAATTATAATAATTAAATACACTAAAAATATTAAAATAAAAATTTCTCAACAAATTGAAAATACTTTAAAAAATATTT